>CM047393.1:23060500-23660500 GCA_026123125.1 Chironomus striatipennis
GTCCTAATGGTCTCTAACCACTGATATACAACATAATTAGTCGTTTTTTACCAAAATTTTTATCTTTTTCCTAAAGTTTTTAACTTCCACGCATCGCGTGTAAGTTATTGGTTTCACCCAAAATGCCCATTTTCGAGTTCACTATGTTCCCACCACTTTTATGAGAAGTTTTTGGTACCAAAATGTGCGTCTCGATGAGTAGATTCATAATCTGCAGGAATTTTTCAATTTAAAGGCCATTAAAGGGGTCAAAAAGCCAAAAAACTGATTTTTTCGGTCATCAAATTTTGTTATCAGGGTCACAGCTTAACCATTAGACTTTCAGGAACTGATTCTTTTGCCATATGATCAGGCAACATAAGCAATTGTCGGGAAAGGAGCTAACTTTTTGATATATGCACAACTTTATAGACCTTTGAACAGTCAAAGTAGGGCCAAAAACGCTCAAAATTGACCATTTTTGGCACCGTTCTCGCTTGTATTAAGCTCAAATTGGCTAATTCAAAAACCATTTCGGGGTATTTATGCCTAAAATGTATGGGCCAAGTTTCAGCCAATTTCGTCCATACCTGTGTCCACAAGGTCCATTTTTCGTTTTTTTGGGTACGCATGGCAGGATGAAGTCATGAAAAATTTTTTTTGGTCCTAATGGTCTCTAACCACTGATATACAACATAATTAGTCGTTTTTTACCAAAATTTTTATCTTTTTCCTAAAGTTTTTAACTTCCACGCATCGCGTGTAAGTTATTGGTTTCACCCAAAATGCCCATTTTCGAGTTCACTATGTTCCCACCACTTTTATGAGAAGTTTTTGGTACCAAAATGTGCGTCTCGATGAGTAGATTCATAATCTGCAGGAATTTTTCAATTTAAAGGCCATTAAAGGGGTCAAAAAGCCAAAAAACTGATTTTTTCGGTCATCAAATTTTGTTATCAGGGTCACAGCTTAACCATTAGACTTTCAGGAACTGATTCTTTTGCCATATGATCAGGCAACATAAGCAATTGTCGGGAAAGGAGCTAACTTTTTGATATATGCACAACTTTATAGACCTTTGAACAGTCAAAGTAGGGCCAAAAAACGCTCAAAATTGACCATTTTTGGCACCGTTCTCGCTTGTATTAAGCTCAAATTGGCTAATTCAAAAACCATTTCGGGGTATTTATGCCTAAAATGTATGGGCCAAGTTTCAGCCAATTTCGTCCATACCTGTGTCCACAAGGTCCATTTTTCGTTTTTTGGGTACGCATGGCAGGATGAAGTCATGAAAAATTTTTTTGGTCCTAATGGTCTCTAACCACTGATATACAACATAATTAGTCGTTTTTTACCAAAATTTTTATCTTTTTCCTAAAGTTTTTAACTTCCACGCATCGCGTGTAAGTTATTGGTTTCACCCAAAATGCCCATTTTCGAGTTCACTATGTTCCCACCACTTTTATGAGAAGTTTTTGGTACCAAAATGTGCGTCTCGATGAGTAGATTCATAATCTGCAGGAATTTTTCAATTTAAAGGCCATTAAAGGGGTCAAAAAGCCAAAAAACTGATTTTTTCGGTCATCAAATTTTGTTATCAGGGTCACAGCTTAACCATTAGACTTTCAGGAACTGATTCTTTTGCCATATGATCAGGCAACATAAGCAATTGTCGGGAAAGGAGCTAACTTTTTGATATATGCACAACTTTATAGACCTTTGAACAGTCAAAGTAGGGCCAAAAAACGCTCAAAATTGACCATTTTTGGCACCGTTCTCGCTTGTATTAAGCTCAAATTGGCTAATTCAAAACCATTTCGGGGTATTTATGCCTAAAATGTATGGGCCAAGTTTCAGCCAATTTCGTCCATACCTGTGTCCACAAGGTCCATTTTTCGTGTTTTTGGGTACGCATGGCAGGATGAAGTCATGAAAAATTTTTTTGGTCCTAATGGTCTCTAACCACTGATATACAACATAATTAGTCGTTTTTTACCAAAATTTTTATCTTTTTCCTAAAGTTTTTAACTTCCACGCATCGCGTGTAAGTTATTGGTTTCACCCAAAATGCCCATTTTCGAGTTCACTATGTTCCCACCACTTTTATGAGAAGTTTTTGGTACCAAAATGTGCGTCTCGATGAGTAGATTCATAATCTGCAGGAATTTTTCAATTTAAAGGCCATTAAAGGGTCAAAAAGCCAAAAAACTGATTTTTTCGGTCATCAAATTTTGTTATCAGGGTCACAGCTTAACCATTAGACTTTCAGGAACTGATTCTTTTGCCATATGATCAGGCAACATAAGCAATTGTCGGGAAAGGAGCTAACTTTTTGATATATGCACAACTTTATAGACCTTTGAACAGTCAAAGTAGGGCCAAAAAACGCTCAAAATTGACCATTTTTGGCACCGTTCTCGCTTGTATTAAGCTCAAATTGGCTAATTCAAAAACCATTTCGGGGTATTTATGCCTAAAATGTATGGGCCAAGTTTCAGCCAATTTCGTCCATACCTGTGTCCACAAGGTCCATTTTTCGTTTTTTTGGGTACGCATGGCAGGATGAAGTCATGAAAAATTTTTTTTGGTCCTAATGGTCTCTAACCACTGATATACAACATAATTAGTCGTTTTTTACCAAAATTTTTATCTTTTTCCTAAAGTTTTTAACTTCCACGCATCGCGTGTAAGTTATTGGTTTCACCCAAAATGCCCATTTTCGAGTTCACTATGTTCCCACCACTTTTATGAGAAGTTTTTGGTACCAAAATGTGCGTCTCGATGAGTAGATTCATAATCTGCAGGAATTTTTCAATTTAAAGGCCATTAAAGGGGTCAAAAAGCCAAAAAACTGATTTTTTCGGTCATAAAATTTTGTAATCGGGGTCACAGCTTAACCATTAGACTTTTAGGAACTGATTCTTTTGCCATATGATCAGGCAACATAAGCAATTGTCGGGAAAGGAGCTAACTTTTTGATATATGCACAACTTTATAGACCTTTGAACAGTCAAAGTAGGGCCAAAAAACGCTCAAAATTGACCATTTTTGGCACCGTTCTCGCTTGTATTAAGCTCAAATTGGCTAATTCAAAAACCATTTCGGGGTATTTATGCCTAAAATGTATGGGCCAAGTTTCAGCCAATTTCGTCCATACCTGTGTCCACAAGGTCCATTTTTCGTTTTTTGGGTACGCATGGCAGGATGAAGTCATGAAAAATTTTTTTTGGTCCTAATGGTCTCTAACCACTGATATACAACATAATTAGTCGTTTTTTACCAAAATTTTTATCTTTTTCCTAAAGTTTTTAACTTCCACGCATCGCGTGTAAGTTATTGGTTTCACCCAAAATGCCCATTTTCGAGTTCACTATGTTCCCACCACTTTTATGAGAAGTTTTTGGTACCAAAATGTGCGTCTCGATGAGTAGATTCATAATCTGCAGGAATTTTTCAATTTAAAGGCCATTAAAGGGGTCAAAAAGCCAAAAAACTGATTTTTTCGGTCATAAAATTTTGTAATCGGGGTCACAGCTTAACCATTAGACTTTTAGGAACTGATTCTTTTGCCATATGATCAGGCAACATAAGCAATTGTCGGGAAAGGAGCTAACTTTTTTGATATATGCACAACTTTATAGACCTTTGAACAGTCAAAGTAGGGCCAAAAAACGCTCAAAATTGACCATTTTTGGCACCGTTCTCGCTTGTATTAAGCTCAAATTGGCTAATTCAAAAACCATTTCGGGGTATTTATGCCTAAAATGTATGGGCCAAGTTTCAGCCAATTTCGTCCATACCTGTGTCCACAAGGTCCATTTTTCGTTTTTTTGGGTACGCATGGCAGGATGAAGTCATTAAAATATTTTTTTGGTACGTATGGTCTCTAACCACTGATATACAACATAATTAGTCGTTTTTTACCAAAATTTTTATCTTTTTCCTAAAGTTTTTAACTTCCACGCATCGCGTGTAAGTTATTGGTTTAACCCAAAATTCCCATTTTCGAGTTCACTATGTTCCCACCACTTTTATGAAAAGTTTTGGTACCAAAATGTGCGTCTCGATGAGTAGATTCATAATCTGCAGGAATTTTTCAATTTAAAGGCCATTAAAGGGGTCAAAAAGCCAAAAAACTGATTTTTTCGACCCCAAAAATTTTTCTCGGTCGCGCTAACGCGCGACCTCGAATAATTTTACACCCCAATTATGGAATTTTTTAAGACAAAATTTTGATTTCTACTTGATAATTTTTAAATAAAGGATTTAGTGGAATTTTCATTTTTTTTATTATAATTTTTGGCGAGCTGCACTTCATATTCTTTATTTCATAAGTATAAAATGTTAATCATAAATTTTACTAAACTCCTAAAAAAATGTAGTGTGTATTAATATTTGTGAAATTTGCATTTTATAGATTCCTTAATGTACGAAATGGCACTTTTAAGAAACGTTTTAGGTTCATTTGGGAGTTGTGAAGAGCTGTGCGGAATGAAACGAAGTTTCACAAACCATTGCTTCGCTCCGCTCAGCAATGGTTCATTCACTTCGTTTCATTCCGCACAGCTCTTCACAACTCCCAAATGAACCTAAAACGTTTCTTAAAAGTGCCATTTCGTACATTAAGGAATCTATAAAATGCAAATTTCACAAATATTAATACAGACTACATGTTTTTAGGAGTTTAGTAAAATTTATGATTAATATTTTATACTTATGAAATAGAAGAATATGAAGTACAGCTCGAATGTTAAACATAAAAAAAATCAATTTGTTTTTTTCCGAAAATTTTTATAATATTATAATAAATGTATTTATAATCTATCGTAAGTCAAGCGTGGAAGTTCGTGGCTTTCTACGTAAGTCGTGTTTTTTTGACTTATTTTTTTCACACCGCGATCGTATTTTCTTTTATACAATAGTAAGCACTAAGATGATAAATCTAGGATTTTGAATCATATTCATTGTAATTAAATTTTTTCATAAATTAGAACATGATAGTTTAACTTTTTTTTTTCTTGACTTCTTCTTTTATAAAATTAGGATGTAAAAAAAATACATGTTCTTGATATGTAATAATCTTACAAGATGGAAAAAATACGAAAATATCTAATTGAGGAAAATTTATAATTTAATTTATATTGAAAATACAGAAAAAGTAAAAAAAAACTATTTCGTTAGAAAGTAAATACCTAAATTAAGATAAAGAAAACATATAATTGACTAATTTAAAAAAAGATAATAATGAATAAATGTGTAGAGATTTTACTTGAAAAATTGATATTTTAATAAGTACTTTATTTACAGCATAATTCATGATACATCATTAAAATAAAAACGTTTAAAATCGTTAGAAAAGAAGAAATTTGAAAAAACCGTTACCGCAAATATTTGAAAAATCATAAAATCGCAAAATTACAGTAGAACCTCTCTATAACGTTCAAAATAATTGATGTCAGTTTATCGGAGTGTACGTCGCAAAAATTCAAGAAGTAAAATTTAAAATTTTTAATGATTAAAGAGCATATTTAAATGTTCATTTATCTATAAATCTGTTGTATTAGAGTTTAATAAGAGATTGATATATAATTAATAGTGGAAAAGATACCTGAAGTATGTAAAAATCACATGAGACAATGACATTGAAAAAAAAAAAATTTTTTTATCAATTTTTTTTCTCATTCGCAATTTTCAGAAATCAATAAAAATTGTCTAGAAAAAACGAGTATTAAAATGCCTCGCCCGAAAAAACGTTCAGCAACTAATCCATCCGAAGAGATTGAGACTACAAAAAGACCAAAAACAGCTTCTAGATCAAAGCATTCACAAGAGGAATCTCGATTTAATACAAATCGCTTGATAGCTTGGTTTAAGCAATATACAACTGATGATGATCCTACACAACTTGGACCAGAAGGAATGGAGAGATTTTGTCAAGATATTAAAGTTGAACCTGAAGACATTGTCATGCTTGTTATAGCTTATAAGATGAATGCCAAAAACATGGTAAAAAAAAATTGCAAAATTTTCATTAATTCCACAATTAATCAATTTTGTTTTATAATATTTTAGGGATATTTCACTCAATCAGAGTTCTTGAAAGGCCTTTCAGATCCCGAAGTTTTATGTGATACACCCACAAAATTACAAAATAAACTTGCTTACTTCTACAACCTCATCACTGATCCACAATCGTTCAAAATGATCTTTAGATATGCTTATGATTTTGCAAGGGTAAGTAATAATAATAATATGACTAAATTATCTAAAAATATCTCACATTAACATTTATAACTTTTATCTTACTTTTCCTACACAAATTCATTTCATTTTTATTTAATATATTTTTTAGGATAAAGATCAGCGTTCAATGGACATTGAAACAGCAAAAGCTATGCTTGCGCTTTTATTGTGTAAATCATGGCCGCTATTTCCTGAATTTGCAGAATTCCTTGAACAACCAAAGGCACCGCGCGTAATAAACAAGGATCAGTGGAATAATATCTTTGAATTTAGTCGGACAATCAATACAGATCTAAGCAACTACAGCATTGATGGAGCTTGGCCAGTATTACTTGACGACTTTGTCGAATACTTGCAAAGGAAGCGACAAGGAAGTAGTAGCTGAGAATTCTTTTACTTCTAATTCATCACCAACTTCAATACACAACTAATAATACCTTAAAGAATGCAAAAAATAATCCAAGTAATAATTTATTCCAAAAAAAGAGAGAGAAGATCATAAACAGAGAAAGTGAATAAGCATAAAAAATACATGAGTTACTCAATAAATAAATCTTTTGAAATCAAAGGATATAAATTACCTAGAATACACATACAGACAAAAAAGGATACAAAATTCATCATGCAACGAGGAACGAAGAATGGGAAGGAATCTCAAGAAGTTTATAAGTGATTTTTGTGCAAATTTTAAAAGAAGAATAATAAGGAAATATCAAGTATCGAACATTTTTGTTGACCTAATCAGGAAATGATGAAAATTTTCAGCTGATAGTTTGAACACTTCTTTTGAAGAACGTGTCCCTAAAAAACCGGTGGTTTTGAATTTGAAAATTGTTAACCGATTTTTGCAAAACACTAATTTAAATTTTTTTGTTTATTCAGTAAAATTTAATTTTTCATGCTTCAATATTATTCATTTAACATTTTAAATTATTATTGTAATAAAATTAAAACATGGCAAAATGAATTTTACTGAATAAAAAAAATTAACTTTGTGTTTTGCAAAAATCGCTCAACAATTTTCAAATTCAAAACGACCGTTTTTTAGGGGCACGTTCTTCAAAAAAAGCGTTCATTTCATGCTATTACTAAATCAATTTTTTTATGCACAAATTTTTCTAGTATGATAATTAGGCTTGCTTAAGTCTGCAAGAATGTATAATAAGTGGATCTCAACTGTAATGTCTTCAAAAACTTTTTTTTTTACCTAAGTAACTTACTCGCTTCTTAATTTCTTTGTTAATAAAAAATTAATTTTTTGTAAGATCCACTTCCACTAAAGTACTACACATTTGGTATGAAAAAATTCTTTGATAGCCATTTATCAATCTTTTATATGTCCATTGTAAATAATTTTTACGGAAGAACATTTTTTTTTTTACATCCAGAAAGATTAGATAGATTCCTGAAGTGCTTTTTCAAAGGTTTAGGAATGAATGAATGAATAATAATAAAAATAAAGAGAGAAATTTTTCAAAGGCAAATGATTATTATGTGTCAAATATTTTTATTTTAAAAAAAGTTATGTGATAAATTTTTTACATTTGACTGTTTTAAGTCACTGATTCTCAAACTTATATTTTTGGCTCGTGATTCACTAAAAATTTAACTGAATTTGATTGTTTTGGTCGGAAACTTTCAGTACTCGACATAAATTTTGAGAATCACTGGCAAAAGCAGACCTAGAAAAGAAATCAATCAATCATGCTTATAAGTCCATTTTGGTCAAAAAATTTGATACAGTTTAAATGAAATGAAAAAAGTAAATGGAAGTAATGGTTGATTCAAACTAATTCGATTAGGCATCACTTTGAGGAATAACTTCATTGTTATTAGCTACATTTCCGTTGATATGCTCCTCTGGATTGCATTCTGATTCACAGTTGTTATCCTCAGTAGCTGGTAGCTGGGGAAGTGCTTCATTATCGTTAGCAACTTGCTTTGAATGCTTTTTCGATTTCTTAGACTTTGATTTTTTCGTCTGTTCTGTTGGAGGATTTGGTGATAAAGCTATGCTTGAAAGTTGTCCTTGCAATTGTTCCAAATTTTTCTTCAACTCATCACGACTCTTAATCATCTCATCTAATTTATCTGGTCCTTTATCCAAATTCAATTCTTGTGGCAATTCTTGAGGAACTTCTTCTTTTGGAATATCTTTAACTTCCGGAATTTCTATACCCAATTCAATCAATTTATTGTAATATGCCTTTTTCTCTGCTGACAATGTTCTACATAATTTTTGAAGATGAAACAATTGCTTGGCTGTTTTTGTGATGTGTTCATCTCTAACTTGCTTCTCACTAATCAAATCCAACAACATTGCATTAGCCTTTTCGTACTTGATCTTCCACTGTAACATTTCTTTTTCCATTTTAAAAGTCTTCTTTGTCATCTTGGTCATATCAGTTTTATAGCCATCAAAGGTCTTTGAAAAATCACTATATTTAGAACTATAAAGGTCTACTTGTGCCCTTAAGTTCTTTTCAGAATTTAATGACTCTGCTAATTGTTTCTTTAATAAGTTTATAGTCTCTTCTAATATGTTGACTTGCTTCAAAAATGTCTCACGTTCAGCTAATGCCTCAACACTTGCTTTTGCGAGTTTTGCTTCATTCAGCTGTGTTACAAGCTCCATTTGTTTATTAATTCTGTCCATTTGCTTCTCACGTTCTTCATATTGAGTTAAAATGGTCTTAAACTTTTGACTCATTTCCTGATTATCCTGCTCTAATTTCTTATTTTTGTCAGAATTTTCATTCATGAGCTTTTGAATCTCTGACAATGATTCTTGAAACTTAGCTTGAGTTGCTTTGCGATGCTCTTCCTCCTCACGAATTTTCGATAAACTATCGTCCTACAAAAATATTTTAAAATTATAGAAATTGTAGGCTACGCACATGTATTATCATGTTACTTACCTTAATAGTCTTATTTTGGTGTTGTAATTCACGACATAAGCTCTCTAATTTAGATTTTGTATTAACGACACGAGTAAGTTCAGCAGTTAAATTATCTTTTTCGAGGATAAAGTCCTGAATGGTCTTTTGATTTTGCTTCTGTTGTTGGAGTAAAACTTTCAATTGACGCTCACTTTCGACACATCGTTTTAAAAGGATTTGATTCTTTTGTTGTGGATCATCGATTCCATTAAGAACTTTTTTTACAATTTCTGATTCAATTTTATGTTCCATTAATTTTTCTTCCCGATTCTTCTTGACAACTTTTTCATTTAGTGCCGTCGAATTTGTTGATTTCGTTGAAGGTCCTTCCATGCTGACAAAAAGCTATAAAATATAAATCTAAAGGAATAGAAATATTTTTTATTGTAATTTTTTTTTTATATATCCAAATATTTGATCAATATACCTCGAAATAAATTAAAGACAAGGAAAAAAAATTGTGAATAGAATGAAAAAACGTGAAAAGATGTGAAAATTTTTCTCATTTACACGCACATTCATACTGTTATTATACACGCGAGAAAAAAAAAAATCTATTTTTAAACAGTCCAATCTCATTCTCTTTTGAAGCATAAAAAAAAGAGAATGATTGGTACCTGAGACTTATTAACTATAATATTATTATTATATCTACAGAAATACACAGTTTGATTTCAGTTTTGATAAACAATATTTTGATATTAACAAGTTAATAAAAATTTATTCATAAATCTATTAAATGCCAATGATTGTTATTGTTTTGTGATACACATTCCAGGCATATCTTTTTTGTCATTATTTTAAATGGAATTTTTCTTAATTTAACATCTACACTAATAGAGAGTGAAAAAAATGGCAGCATTAAAAATTAATTAAAAATGAGTCTGTAAATGTTATGAATTAATTTGTACATTTTCTTTAAATTCATCACTCAGGTCTCGAACTAGTCGACGTTCATTTCGTTTACGTTTTTTGGATGATGATATTGTCGATGATGGGGTTCCAGGCGGTGTTTCTAAGTAGACATCTTCATAAATAGTTTCTAGCATACTTTTTCGAACTAGAGTTGCTGAACTTGCTAATTCATCATCTAATGGAAGTGAGATTTGTGATTTTAGTTCTTCAAGGGATACAAAGTCGTCGGAATCTTCCATTTCTATGTCATTTTGATAATGTTCTTGTTGAACTGTTCGTTCAGGCGAGGAACAATTTGATGAGATCGAGGAAATAGGTGATGAAAATTCAAATTCCGGTAAATTTAATGATTGTTCAAGGTCCGAATAATCTAATTCTTCATATTTATAGGATGTGTCCTGCATAGAATTGTTATGATCTTCGTCCTCTTTAACTTTATATTCGTTGTGTTGATGCTTGTCACTCATGATTTTGTATGTTTCTATGATTCTATTTACTACTTATAAACGTTCTTATCGATTTTGATTAGATTTTTGTGCGTGCCTTAGATACATAAATTATACTTTTTTTCTCTTTCTCAAACAATCTCTCTTCATCATCCATTCAACATCTTTTCATTTTACTATTAGTTTCACAAAGCATTAGCAAGAACCGAAAATAAATAATAAAAAATAATAAATAAAAAAAAAATACATGAAAAGCAGAAAAATAAAGCAAGTTAAGTGATGGAAGCAGAAAAGTTAGATAATTAGACATAATTTTACTCACTTAGAATAGTAGACAAGCTGATCAATGATTTAAAATATTGTTGAAATGAGTCAATCTTTATGAAATACTGAAAATGTTAAGAAAACAAATCATGAAAATTGTTAAACGAGGTAAATTTTTCGGTAAAACAAACCTTGAAATTTTTATGCGCAAACTTATGCTTTTTGATTGGTTTTCGATTATACTTGAATTTTTTGTATGCTTAACAATTATTATCTCCTCTAATTCACTCGATAAAACAGCATTTAATTAATAAATTATTAAAAAATAACAATGGATTGCGAAATTTAATAACGAAGATTGTGTAAAAAGCGACACTTTAAAAATCAAATTTCAAAAAATTTCAACCGTTATTAATAAGTCGTTGCTTTAAAATCTTAAACTAAAAATATCTTATTCTTAATGAAAAACTTTTTACATTTTATCAATACTTTAACTAGGTAGTTTTTCTTTAATTTCAATACTACATGAATGTTTAAAAGAAATGTAATTTAAATTTAAAAAAAAAAAAATGATAATTTTTAAATCAATAACTGTGTGTACAAAAATTAAGAGTAAGAGAGAAGGTCTCAAAACTCACCACGTGTTCGAGACTCTCGAATCGAGAGAAAATAAATGCTTCGAGAGAAAAAAGTAGTTTGTTTTGGCATTTTTTTTTATTAATACTTTTTTTATGATATCAATAAATGTTTGCAATAAATTTTAATGAATCTTTACCCCACACTTATAATTTCATTTTATTTTATAAGATTAATAATCATGATTTGCAAGAGTTTTATTTCCGTTATTAAACTTCAAACATTGTTTCACTAATGCATCAAGGATATACGCTTTGTTAATGTGGTTTCAAGCAATATTAATAAATTTATTGGAAAGACTCGATGTTGAACTTTTGTGGTGCATCAAAATTGCACATTTTTCACGCCACTTATCGAAAATTCTTTTGTCTACACAAGAAAGAAATGAAAAAAAAAATTATTTTTAAACGTTTACGATATTTTAAGGTCTTTAATTGCAAATCTAGGTAGATTACAATTCGGAATTGTTCGTGTGATTTAGACGAATTGGAATGATGCCGTAAAGAGGAGCAAAAAGAAGAAGAAGAAAGGAGAAAATTAGAAGGCAGAATCTAAAAATATTTCATTCTTTATGTCATATTTAGCTCCAGAAAAATTCTTAAAATAAAAATCTAAATTTCTAACATTTATTTTTGTTTATTTGGTGACTCAAGTCACACTGTTATTGTCCTTAATATGACGGCTATAAATCATAAAAAGATTTACTAACTAACAACATAAATCTCATAATTATTAATTTATGGATTGTTTAATGTTAAATCTTTAGCCTACAAACATTCTCTGACACGATTTATCATACATGTAATGTCAAAATTTTGAAAAACATTCATAAATGACCCGGGAAAAGCGATCATGATTTTTTTTCTCTTCTTCCCTATAAATGCTCTCGTAAAAATAAAAAAAAGAAATGAAATGAAATGAAATGAAGGAAAAATAAGAATGAGAAAAGAAAATTCAGAAGAAAAATGTTTCCACGCGATCAAAAGAGTTGAAAAGCTATAAACCTGGAGTTCATCTGTTCCCATAAATTAACTCATGTCTGTCGAGCTGTTAAGCATGGACGATCAATAAAAATAGCAAAACACGCAATTTTCGACAGTAAATCTGACACATGTGATTTTCATTTGTTCAAAATCATGGATTTAAATATTGAATGGAGGCAGATGAACATTTTTTTTACTTTTTTTTATTATTTTTCATTTCAAATTGCGTCAACGTGCTGATGGGAATAAAAAACGACTACTTTTCTTAGAAGACGGAAGACTATGATGAAAGAACAAAACTTTCTAACAGTGTCTAATTTTTATGTCGTTAAGCAGAGTTTAGTACATCATAAATTTTCGTGACTGCCTCTATTAGCTCATTTTTGAATGGTTAGTGTGATTCCATGTCTGATTTTAGACTTTTAGTCTTTTTTGAAGGAATTTTCCTAATCAACAAAGATTTAGATCGAAAAAATGAAAGATCTAGATCAGATCTAGATTTTTGTGGATTAGGGTGAAATTTCTAGTTCCACCTAATTCTAAACTGTGAATCTTACTAATTTAAATAGATTTTTAGAATAAGACTTTAGAAACCTAAAATCTAAACTGTGTGTTGCGAGAAAAATTTTGACCAAAAATGTGTCAAACCAAAGAGAAAATTCAAAAACACTCTTTTAGGATGTGAAATTGTCAGCATTCTACTTTTTAATAAACCACAAGAAGGTCAGAAAAGTTTAAAAACTCTTTAAATATGCTAATTTATAGGACCTTAAAATTTTTTCAACTGAGCTTTAAATTGAAAGGTTAAGCAAACTGCCACAAATTGTAAATAAATAAATAGTGCTGAAGAAATTACAAATTCACTGAATAAATCTTTCATTTTTCGACTTGTTTTAGTCTAATTTACAGTAAAACACATTCTAATTGAGGACGAAAATATTTTTTTGACTGTTTTGTAAATTTTATTCTTTTGAATGCCATAAAAACAAATGAAAATCTGTTAACAAATCGCAAAGAAAAAAGTATAAAGTCAACATGCTTACCACTTCATGTCACCTTTAAAAAATTGCTGGATAAAAGTGATCACACAATAATAATAAATTAGTGGTGGAATGGATGAAAACATGTGCCACATCTATGTCAAAGTTTTGTTATTTTTAACTGGCTTAGAAGCGAAAAATAAAAATAAAAAAAAAACACGACTTACGTAGAAAGCCACGAACTTCCACGCTTGACTTACGATAGATTATAAATACATTTATTATAATATTATAAAAATTTTCGGAAAAAAACAAATTGATTTTTTTTATGTTTAACATTCGAGCTGTACTTCATATTCTTCTATTTCATAAGTATAAAATATTAATCATAAATTTTACTAAACTCCTAAAAACATGTAGTCTGTATTAATATTTGTGAAATTTGCATTTTATAGATTCCTTAATGTACGAAATGGCACTTTTAAGAAACGTTTTAGGTTCATTTGGGAGTTGTGAAGAGCTGTGCGGAATGAAACGAAGTGAATGAACCATTGCTGAGCGGAGCGAAGCAATGGTTTGTGAAACTTCGTTTCATTCCGCACAGCTCTTCACAACTCCCAAATGAACCTAAAACGTTTCTTAAAAGTGCCATTTCGTACATTAAGGAATCTATAAAATGCAAATTTCACAAATATTAATACACACTACATTTTTTTAGGAGTTTAGTAAAATTTATGATTAACATTTTATACTTATGAAATAAAGAATATGAAGTGCAGCTCGCCAAAAATTATAATAAAAAAAAAATGAAAATTCCACTAAATCCTTTATTTAAAAATTATCAAGTAGAAAACAAAATTTTGTCTTAAAAAATTCCATAATTGGGGTGTAAAATTATTCGAGGTCGCGCGTTAGCGCGACCGAGAAAAATTTTTGGGGGGTCGAAAAAATCAGTTTTTTGGCTTTTTGACCCCTTTAATGGCCTTTAAATTGAAAAATTCCTGCAGATTATGAATCTACTCATCGAGACGCACATTTTGGTACCAAAAACTTCTCATAAAAGTGGTGGGAACATAGTGAACTCGAAAATGGGCATTTTGGGTGAAACCAATAACTTACACGCGATGCGTGGAAGTTAAAAACTTTAGGAAAAAGATAAAAATTTTGGTAAAAAACGACTAATTATGTTGTATATCAGTGGTTAGAGACCATTAGGACCAAAAAAAATTTTTCATGACTTCATCCTGCCATGCGTACCCAAAAAAACGAAAAATGGACCTTGTGGACACAGGTATGGACGAAATTGGCTGAAACTTGGCCCATACATTTTAGGCATAAATACCCCGAAATGGTTTTTGAATTAGCCAATTTGAGCTTAATACAAGCGAGAACGGTGCCAAAAATGGTCAATTTTGAGCGTTTTTTGGCCCTACTTTGACTGTTCAAAGGTCTATAAAGTTGTGCATATATCAAAAAGTTAGCTCCTTTCCCGACAATTGCTTATGTTGCCTGATCATATGGCAAAAGAATCAGTTCCTAAAAGTCTAATGGTTAAGCTGTGACCCTGATTACAAAATTTTATGACCGAAAAAATCAGTTTTTTGGCTTTTTGACCCCTTTAATGGCCTTTAAATTGAAAAAATTCCTGCAGATTATGAATCTACTCATCGAGACGCACATTTTGGTACCAAAAACTTCTCATAAAAGTGGTGGGAACATAGTGAACTCGAAAATGGGCATTTTGGTGAAACCAATAACTTACACGCGATGCGTGGAAGTTAAAAACTTTAGGAAAAAGATAAAAATTTTGGTAAAAAACGACTAATTATGTTGTATATCAGTGGTTAGAGAACATTAGGACCAAAGCAAATTTTTCATGACTTCATCCTGCCATGCGTACCCAAAAAAACGAAAAATGGACCTTGTGGACACAGGTATGGACGAAATTGGCTGAAACTTGGCCCATACATTTTAGGCATAAATACCCCGAAATGGTTTTTGAATTAGCCAATTTGAGCTTAATACAAGCGAGAACGGTGCCAAAAATGGTCAATTTTGAGCGTTTTTTGGCCCTACTTTGACTGTTCAAAGGTCTATAAAGTTGTGCATATATCAAAAAGTTAGCTCCTTTCCCGACAATTGCTTATGTTGCCTGATCATATGGCAAAAGAATCAGTTCCTAAAAGTCTAATGGTTAAGCTGTGACCCCGATTACAAAATTTTATGACCGAAAAAATCAGTTTTTTGGCTTTTTGACCCCTTTAATGGCCTTTAAATTGAAAAATTCCTGCAGATTATGAATCTACTCATCGAGACGCACATTTTGGTACCAAAAACTTCTCATAAAAGTGGTGGGAACATAGTGAACTCGAAAATGGGCATTTTGGTGAAACCAATAACTTACACGCGATGCGTGGAAGTTAAAAACTTTAGGAAAAAGATAAAAATTTTGGTAAAAAACGACTAATTATGTTGTATATCAGTGGTTAGAGACCATTAGGACCAAAAAAAATTTTTCATGACTTCATCCTGCCATGCGTACCCAAAAAAACGAAAAATGGACCTTGTGGACACAGGTATGGACGAAATTGGCTGAAACTTGGCCCATACATTTTAGGCATAAATACCCCGAAATGGTTTTTGAATTAGCCAATTTGAGCTTAATACAAGCGAGAACGGTGCCAAAAATGGTCAATTTTGAGCGTTTTTTGGCCCTACTTTGACTGTTCAAAGGTCTATAAAGTTGTGCATATATCAAAAAGTTAGCTCCTTTCCCGACAATTGCTTATGTTGCCTGATCATATGGCAAAAGAATCAGTTCCTGAAAGTCTAATGGTTAAGCTGTGACCCTGATAACAAAATTTGATGACCGAAAAATCAGTTTTTTGGCTTTTTGACCCCTTTAATGGCCTTTAAATTGAAAAATTCCTGCAGATTATGAATCTACTCATCGAGACGCACATTTTGGTACCAAAAACTTCTCATAAAAGTGGTGGGAACATAGTGAACTCGAAAATGGGCATTTGAGTGAAACCAATAACTTACACGCGATGCGTGGAAGTTAAAAACTTTAGGAAAAAGATAAAAATTTTGGTAAAAAACGACTAATTATGTTGTATATCAGTGGTTAGAGACCATTAGGACCAAAAAAATTTTTCATGACTTCATCCTGCCATGCGTACCCAAAAAAACGAAAAATGGACCTTGTGGACACAGGTATGGACGAAATTGGCTGAAACTTGGCCCATACATTTTAGGCATAAATACCCCGAAATGGTTTTTGAATTAGCCAATTTGAGCTTAATACAAGCGAGAACGGTGCCAAAAATGGTCAATTTTGAGCGTTTTTTGGCCCTACTTTGACTGTTCAAAGGTCTATAAAGTTGTGCATATATCAAAAAGTTAGCTCCTTTCCCGACAATTGCTTATGTTGCCTGATCATATGGCAAAAGAATCAGTTCCTGAAAGTCTAATGGTTAAGCTGTGACCCTGATAACAAAATTTGATGACCGAAAAAATCAGTTTTTTGGCTTTTTGACCCCTTTAATGGCCTTTAAATTGAAAAATTCCTGCAGATTATGAATCTACTCATCGAGACGCACATTTTGGTACCAAAAACTTCTCATAAAAGTGGTGGGAACATAGTGAACTCGAAAATGGGCATTTTGGGTGAAACCAATAACTTACACGCGATGCGTGGAAGTTAATTACACACACGGCATTAGAGAGACATAAAGAAAAAAATTTTATTTTCACATTACAGACATATTTTGTTCCAGCCAGACATAACTCATTTTCTTTTATTTATATTTTTTCCTCTCCTTCTACATTTTTCTTGCTTGCTTAATTTTCCTCATTTTATGACTGGGCATGAGCGAATGTTATGTAAATGAAAAAAATTCTTTTAATAATCCTCAAATTTATGAGAATACTTTTAAGCACTACATCACTAATGGAGCAATCAATCACACACGGTCATATGAAAATTGTATGACGAGAATAAACCACAAGAATTAATAACTAGTAGTGGCGCGAAATGAATTTCATTCCACGCTCCAACAAGATGAAAATTGAGTCTCGTATGCTTCTTGAAAATTAAATAATCACAGGATGTGCTTAAGTTTGTTTTCTTATGTAAGAAGCCTGTCTGCATTTTAGATTTGTTCTAATTTCATGCCTTAAAAACCGCAATCACCTTACCAACCAGTTAATAAATAGAAATCATTATGCAAAGAGAAGAAAAGCAAATGAGGATGAATAAAGACAATAAATAAAAGTCAGGTTGTGTATAGTTAAAGATGAAAATATTTGAGACATGCTTTTGAGACCAAAAATAGTTTTTTCTGATTTTTGGAGATGAAAATTTTTGCCTGGGATGTGCTTGCTGACTGAGTAAAGGAAAAATAAATGTATTTTCATCTCAAGCATTCATCAAGTGAAAATATCTTTCTGGATATTTGTGTTTTCATTTCTTGTTATTTGTTACACATTCACAAAGCAAGCAAGCAAGAGAATGAAAATAATCTGTTGCGTCGTGTTCGTGAAAAAAAAAAAGACAATGGACCAGTAAGTGAGATGCTTGGAATACATATACGTGAAGTGACACGATGATGCGTAGTTTTCTTCCTCCTCTATTCTTTCTCCAACGACAGACAATCAAGCCGAAAATGTCCATTCGTAATCAAAAAAGAACGACATGAGACTGTAAAAATGGATTTAAAAATAAATTCAATTGTCTTGTTCGAGGTCTTTAGAGCCATCAGCTTGAATATAGCAGGCATGAATTGGGGGATATGTGACATACATTAATAGTAAATGCGACATTTCATCATAAATCATCATGAAAATCCTCGCGATGCAATGAAGAATTTTTAATTTCTTTTTTTTTTTTTAATTCAATTTAGAGTGAAGCTAGAAAAAAGTAAGAAGAGTTAAATTAGTACAGTTCTGCATATAGAAATAGAAATGCCACAGAAATGTCTCATCAATTTAAATGGATCTTCAAGTCTTTTCCTCTCTTTTTTTCTTATTTTTCTAATTAATTAGGTGTGCTCAACAGATTTTTTTCACTTATTAGCTTAATGTCCAAAGAAGTGCTTATCTTTGATTTGTTTTGACTGCGGGGATCATGTTCTTACTTGAAATTTTGAATGAAAAGAATTTTTGAATTGGAATTGAATTCTTGATAATGGATTCAAAAGTTTATCGAATCCATAAACGTAATTCATAATCCTTAAGTTTAAGTATGTGAATCAATATGAGATAATGCGCCTAACAACCTGCCACAAAAATAAAACATCATGTTTACTTTTCCTTTCGTTAGTTCTATCTTCGTTTGTGACGAATATTTTAAATCCTCACTGTTGATTAATATTTTTCATCCTATTGTTATTTTGCGCTCTCGATTTTCCAATTTTTCTCATTTTCCTTCAACTCTTTCAATATCTTGTGCTGAAAAGAAAATAAAATAAAAATGATCTGCGAAGTAGCAATACGATCGTCAAATTGTCTCTGAGAATTTCTCAAAAAAAAAAGAAAAAAAATTCTCATCAAATAAAATAAAGGAAACATTGTGGACATTTGAAGACAGAAGGCAAAGGAAAAAAAAGTCGAATTGTCTTCGTCTGATCTATTTGTCTCAGTGTCGCTCATTCTCTCGCATTTTTTTGGCAAAAAAATAAACATTAGAGCGCATAGAGCAAGCCATCACACAACCTTTTCAGTTTACGTCTAATTAGTTTTCGTGTAAGATGATGTCTAAGTGGCAGATACGCGACCATCCAATTAATTAATTAAGTGGGAAAAAATCACAAACAAATTTTCATCTCCTGGATTAATTTAATTATTATTTCTTTGCCTCATCATTCGCGAGACTGACTGTGTGTAGATCGTTTCGGGAGATGCATAACACGAAATGATGTTGATGGAAAAGTAAAGATCATTTACAGAAGAAAAAAAAAAGAATCTTATTGCTTTATTTTATCTCAATCTCATTTGGCGGGACTGATGTGAAGAAGAAAAGAAAGAAAAGTATAATAAACGGCGTCCCACAAATTTCCATCCCAGTTGAAAAACTTTGAAATTTTCCATCGTGTGAGATTTAGTGGTGTGTAGTGTGAGGTGTCGTTACGTAATTTTTCATTTTCACAATCGGACGGGAGAATAAGGAAAATGAATGAAAAGAAAGAAAATAAATAAATAAAAGCGGAAAAAGACATCAATGCTGCTAGATCGGTGGTGTGTGATCAGTGTGTCTGGAGAAGTGAACGTGAGCAATTGTCTTCTTTCATGAGGAGCATCGCCACATTTTTTTATAATTTTATAATATTGTGATATTATAATAAGACGCAAAGCAAAGCAAAAAAAAATCATTTTCTTAAAAAAAATAATAAAACAATTGTCGAAAATCGCGAGTGCAGAGACGGAAAATAAAATAAAATAAAAAAAAAAAATTGTCTTGCGGAGAAAAATAATAGTTGGAAAAGTGGAGGAGAGTCGCTCGCTGTGTAATTTTAAAATTTAAATTTAGAACCTAAACTTTTCTCGTGGCTTTCGGGTGGCTGGCAAAAGTTAGTCAGCAGCATAATAATAAAAGTAAAAATCTACCTTCTAGACGACAGTTAACGGAATAGTGGAATAGTGAGCAGTTTAGTGATTTTTCTAATATGGAAACTCTGAATGTCAATTGTGAGGACATAAGGACTCAATTAAATTTCAAAAATAATGATAATATCGATTCAGAAATATCGAATAAAAATTTAAGTTCACATGAAGGCTCGCCAGTTATTGATCGTCAAAATCAAATAATGGATGTTGAGCTAAATGGATCTAAGAATGACGGTCAACAGTTTTGTCTTCGTTGGAATAATCATCAGGTGAGTAGTGTTAATTTCCTTTTTTGATCATCAATCATCGACATTTTAATCAATCAATTGGGTCAATTTGCCAGCACATTGAAAGTCAAATTCATCTCTAATTTATTTCATTTTCTGAAAGATTTTTTTTTTCGCGCGGCTTCAAATTGCATTCATTCCGACCCCGATTACGAAGAATTTTTTTCTTTCTTGACTTTTTTTTTTGCTCATTCGATGCTTGTTACAGAATTTCTTACCGCTACTGAAAAGTTTTCCTTGAAATGAAAAGCAGAAAACAACTATCATTTTGGTCATTTCTCCTTGCATTCACTATAAGCGCATTCGTGCATTTTCTTTCAATTTCTTTAAGTAAATAAATTTTTTGGGTATTGAATCATAATTTTTCATAAAAAAGGTCTGAAATTCATTCTTCAGCAAACAGTAAATTTCATCCTTTTATGGCTACGATTAGGGATTTAAGTTAAGTTTTTTTTAAGTTTTAAGCATTTTTTATACAATTTGGATTAATGGAATTAATCATTTAAAAGTAGTTAAAATTTTCGAAAAACTAAAAAAAAAATAGGCTTAAGAGTCATTAAGAAAAGTTAATTAATATGAATAAGAATGATTCGCATTTTTTAAAGATTTTTGATTCTTAAAAAAAATCAATGAAAATTTTAAAAATAATGAATTTTAAAATTGAAGAAGTTAAGTTTTAAATTTCATTGAGTAAATCCTGATGAATCCAAAAATATTTCCAGTTTTAAAGCAAATAAAATTTAATAATATTTCTTGTGGAATTATTAAGAATTAAAAATGACAAAAGTGTTTATGTTTTAAAAAATTTAAGGAACAACGAAATTTGCGAAGAAAAATATGAATTTTTGAAATTAACAAATCAAGATGCAAACTGTCATATCAGAAAGAAGATAAATCGTAAAAAAATTCTTCAGTCAGTCAAAGTGATAATACGGCCAAACACATTTGAAATGAGCAGCGATGAAAAACTAGTATGTCTCATCTATCCGATCGTGAGAACGCGACTTGACTTTTTTCCAAAAATAAAAGAAAAAAAAATAATTAAATTAGTTTTTGTGTCTTTCTCTCGATTTCTGAATGTCCCATTGTTTGTTATTTATCGTCGAATTGTTGAGGACACAATTTTCATTTTCTCGCTCTCGCATGACGATCAAAAAATATTTTTTTTTCTCGATTCAGGCACACGAATAATTTAATTTATCTTTCCTCTTCTTCTTTTCTTGAATTTCTTTCTTGCTATTTTTTTACTACGCGTACAATCATCGTCGTCATATAGAAGAAAAGTTATGATGAAACTTGAATTTTCTTTTCTCGTACAGACATAATAAGTTCTCTATTTATATAGTAATTACTATTATATTTTTTGCAAAGATGAATTATTTTAAATGCAATTATATGTGAAAGTAATTTCATAGTGACATGGAAATTATTTATGCAAAATAGAAAAAAAAAAATGAGAAGAGAGAGTGAGAGAGAAAGGAATGAAAAGTTGCTGTTGCTTTTCATCTCGGCACTTCATGCCGTCGTGAAAATGTCACGCTAAAGAAAATTTATGGATTTTCCGAGTCTGCACTATATGTATCATTTAATTTCATCGTCCGTTGCAATTTTGCAAATACTTTCACATCTGGTAGTATTACATTTACATGCATTACATATTTGTCGCGATTATAATAGAATAGTAAGATAGTGAGGGATATATATTGTACTTACAATACATGCGAAAGAAATGGATATGATGTTGATAGTCAAATGAAAATTCTCAGAATTCCTTTTAAATTCATGAGATCAAAATGAATATTTTGATTAAGAATTTTCTAATTCCTTTTTTCTTTAATTTTTAATTTTTTTAAAGTTTTTTTTATATAAGTTAACTTAATTTTAGGATGGAAACTTTTGGAACCAAATAAAATTTAGAAAATTCTTTTAATTTGGAATTTCATTTTATTTTGAAAAGAACGTATCAAAAATTTGGTTTAGATTCACTGAAAACTTTTATAATATCTAAGTTGAAAATTTTAATATTTAGAAAAATATGGCAAAGATACTTTTGAAAAGCACTAAAAGTTTTAAAAATCAATTTTACAAAATTTTATTAATTTCAAATCGCAATTCTCAAAATTGTTTTTCAAAGTGTCTAAAAAAAACAAAATTAGCTTCATAAATACAAAATTAAGATCAAATTCATCAACAAGAGAGAAACATTTTCTAGCAATTAAAGAAAAATGAAATAACTTTTTTACTTACTGAATTTCCATTCAACATACATAATATGACAGATCTTTCAGTTTCTTCTTTCTCGATAATAACATGAGCAAGAAAGAATACAGAAAAAATTGACACCGCCAAACAGTCAGCATATACATTATTACGAGTTAAAAAAAGTCCAAAACAACGGGAAGAAATTATTTTTGGCATCGAGCTGAAATTATCTTAGCAAAAAAGTAATTTTTTAACGATCAAATTACAAGAGCTACACTTGAGGAATGTTTCCCTTATTTTCTATGGAAGAATTTCTCTGGAGTGGGATTTGAGAAATGGCTATAATAAAAAAGTTTTATGACTTATCCAAAAGAAAAAAAAAAAAACACAAAAAGAATCTGTTTATTCACTTTTATTTTCAGTTGTGTATCATTCATTTAATTTAATTTCGGCAATCTAAAAGTGATCATTTTCGATGATAAAATTAGAATTTTTTTTTTTCTATTCAGCTTAAATTCCACAATTTCTTAAAGATAAAAATAAAATCTGTTGAAATTTTTTTTTCATTGTAAAAAATTTACTTTAATCTTCAATTTCTTTTTCTGACTTCTTTTCTTATTCTTATTTGATGTTATTTTTATTTTAACTTCCACGCATCGCGTGTAAGTTATTGGTTTCACCCAAAATGCCCATTTTCGAGTTCACTATGTTCCCACCACTTTTATGAGAAGTTTTTGGTACCAAAATGTGCGTCTCGATGAGTAGATTCATAATCTGCAGGAATTTTTCAATTTAAAGGCCATTAAAGGGGTCAAAAAGCCAAAAAACTGATTTTTTCGGTCATCAAATTTTGTTATCAGGGTCACAGCTTAACCATTAGACTTTCAGGAACTGATTCTTTTGCCATATGATCAGGCAACATAAGCAATTGTCGGGAAAGGAGCTAACTTTTTGATATATGCACAACTTTATAGACCTTTGAACAGTCAAAGTAGGGCCAAAAAACGCTCAAAATTGACCATTTTTGGCACCGTTCTCGCTTGTATTAAGCTCAAATTGGCTAATTCAAAAACCATTTCGGGGTATTTATGCCTAAAATGTATGGGCCAAGTTTCAGCCAATTTCGTCCATACCTGTGTCCACAAGGTCCATTTTTCGTTTTTTGGGTACGCATGGCAGGATGAAGTCATGAAAAATTTTTTTGGTCCTAATGGTCTCTAACCACTGATATACAACATAATTAGTCGTTTTTACCAAAATTTTTATCTTTTTCCTAAAGTTTTTAACTTCCACGCATCGCGTGTAAGTTATTGGTTTCACCAAAATGCCCATTTTCGAGTTCACTATGTTCCCACCACTTTTATGAGAAGTTTTTGGTACCAAAATGTGCGTCTCGATGAGTAGATTCATAATCTGCAGGAATTTTTCAATTTAAAGGCCATTAAAGGGGTCAAAAAGCCAAAAAACTGATTTTTTCGGTCATAAAATTTTGTAATCGGGGTCACAGCTTAACCATTAGACTTTTAGGAACTGATTCTTTTGCCATATGATCAGGCAACATAAGCAATTGTCGGGAAAGGAGCTAACTTTTTGATATATGCACAACTTTATAGACCTTTGAACAGTCAAAGTAGGGCCAAAAAACGCTCAAAATTGACCATTTTTGGCACCGTTCTCGCTTGTATTAAGCTCAAATTGGCTAATTCAAAAACCATTTCGGGGTATTTATGCCTAAAATGTATGGGCCAAGTTTCAGCCAATTTCGTCCATACCTGTGTCCACAAGGTCCATTTTTTGTTTTTGGGTACGCATGGCAGGATGAAGTCATGAAAAATTTTTTTGGTCCTAATGGTCTCTAACCACTGATATACAACATAATTAGTCGTTTTTACCAAAATTTTTATCTTTTTCCTAAAGTTTTTAACTTCCACGCATCGCGTGTAAGTTATTGGTTTCACCCAAAATGCCCATTTTCGAGTTCACTATGTTCCCACCACTTTTATGAGAAGTTTTTGGTACCAAAATGTGCGTCTCGATGAGTAGATTCATAATCTGCAGGAATTTTTCAATTTAAAGGCCATTAAAGGGGTCAAAAAGCCAAAAAACTGATTTTTTCGGTCATAAAATTTTGTAATCGGGGTCACAGCTTAACCATTAGACTTTTAGGAACTGATTCTTTTGCCATATGATCAGGCAACATAAGCAATTGTCGGGAAAGGAGCTAACTTTTTGATATATGCACAACTTTATAGACCTTTGAACAGTCAAAGTAGGGCCAAAAAACGCTCAAAATTGACCATTTTTGGCACCGTTCTCGCTTGTATTAAGCTCAAATTGGCTAATTCAAAAACCATTTCGGGGTATTTATGCCTAAAATGTATGGGCCAAGTTTCAGCCAATTTCGTCCATACCTGTGTCCACAAGGTCCATTTTTCGTTTTTTTGGGTACGCATGGCAGGATGAAGTCATGAAAAATTTTTTTTGGTCCTAATGGTCTCTAACCACTGATATACAACATAATTAGTCGTTTTTTACCAAAATTTTTATCTTTTTCCTAAAGTTTTTAACTTCCACGCATCGCGTGTAAGTTATTGGTTTCACCCAAAATGCCCATTTTCGAGTTCACTATGTTCCCACCACTTTTATGAGAAGTTTTTGGTACCAAAATGTGCGTCTCGATGAGTAGATTCATAATCTGCAGGAATTTTTCAATTTAAAGGCCATTAAAGGGGTCAAAAAGCCAAAAAACTGATTTTTTCGACCCCCCAAAAATTTTTCTCGGTCGCGCTAACGCGCGACCTCGAATAATTTTACACCCCAATTATGGAATTTTTTAAGACAAAATTTTGTTTTCTACTTGATAATTTTTAAATAAAGGATTTAGTGGAATTTTCATTTTTTTTTTATTATAATTTTTGGCGAGCTGCACTTCATATTCTTTATTTCATAAGTATAAAATGTTAATCATAAATTTTACTAAACTCCTAAAAAAATGTAGTGTGTATTAATATTTGTGAAATTTGCATTTTATAGATTCCTTAATGTACGAAATGGCACTTTTAAGAAACGTTTTAGGTTCATTTGGGAGTTGTGAAGAGCTGTGCGGAATGAAACGAAGTTTCACAAACCATTGCTTCGCTCCGCTCAGCAATGGTTCATTCACTTCGTTTCATTCCGCACAGCTCTTCACAACTCCCAAATGAACCTAAAACGTTTCTTAAAAGTGCCATTTCGTACATTAAGGAATCTATAAAATGCAAATTTCACAAATATTAATACAGACTACATGTTTTTAGGAGTTTAGTAAAATTTATGATTAATATTTTATACTTATGAAATAGAAGAATATGAAGTACAGCTCGAATGTTAAACATAAAAAAAATCAATTTGTTTTTTTCCGAAAATTTTTATAATATTATAATAAATGTATTTATAATCTATCGTAAGTCAAGCGTGGAAGTTCGTGGCTTTCTACGTAAGTCGTGTTTTTCTTTTTTTTTCTTTCATATATACTACAATAGACGTCCTTGCTTAGCACATTGCCTTCATTACTGGATCAATCACATTTATCCGATTGCACAATAATAGCAGATGGAAGAAAAATCAAGGCACATCGTTTAGTGCTTAGTGGTTGTAGCACATTTTTTTCGGAGCTATTTCACACGTTGGAATCTGGAATTCAACAGCAATTATGTCATCCAGTCATTGTTCTTCCACCGCACACAAATTTTGCATCTCTCGTAGCTTTAATCACTTTTATGTATAATGGTGAAGTGAATGTGTATGAAGATCAAATTTCAAAGCTATTGGAACTTGCTGAAACGTTAGGAATAAAAGGATTGACGGAGATTAACAACGAACATATGGTGCGTGTGATGTTTAAATTAACTTTTCCTCGTAATTGACATGGAATGAATTATTCATTACTTACATTACTGTTCATTAATTTTTCTTCTCATTTTTTTTCCTTCAGAATGGAATTAAAAATCGCAAATCACAGAATTCAGAGAATCAACAAGTATCTGCTGTCAGATCACCAAGTGAAAATGATTCCGATAAGCATCAATCACGATCTGAGACACCAAAGACTCTACAATCATCAACATCACCATTTGATACCTCTCAACTAACACCAAAAATACTTACACCACCCTCAAATTTTGATGCATTCTTCTCACGACCTCATCCACAATTTAATTTCTATACGCATCCATTATTATCACAACCATTAAATTTTTCATCAAATCGACTTCCATTTCCATCAATGTTACCACAATCACCATTAGTACCTTCAATTCCAACATCACAATCACCACAATTTAATAAAAGTTCAAATATTCAACAAGAAGCAAGAAACTTTGTAGACGATCTATATAAAAAAGAGAAAATGCTTCAAGAAAAACGCATGAAACCTGCAAACTTGAAAAAGATTGATAGAATTGCTGAAAATTTACGTTTTGCAACAAATTCATCGACCTCACCACCAAGCTCTAGTTCACCGAGTTCAACGAAAAGTTTTTTGGAGCATTTTAATCAGATGAATGTCAAAAAAGAATCAACTCCTACACCAAATTATCCGATTTTACCAAATGCTCTTGCAGCGCAATTTATGAACGATAAAAATATACAGAAACCAGCTATGGAAAATTTGCTTAATTACAATCCTCCGAATAATGAAAATGGCAATAAAAAGACATCAACACAAGGAAATTCATCCAATAACACTGGCACAACACCTACGAAAATTCCCAACTCCAAACTTTTTGCTAAATGCTTCATCTGCTCGAAATTACTTTCAAATCAATACAATTTAAGAGTTCATCTTGAAACTCATCAAAACATGAGGTAAGCTTAAGGTTCTAAATATTCAATTTCTTTAAATCTAAGAATCTACTTAAATATTCATTTAGGTATGCATGCACAGTATGCTCTCATGTATCACGGTCAAAAGATGCTTTACGTAAGCACATTAGCTATCGTCATCCAGGTACCCCATCGCCCTGTGAAAGTGAGAATCGTCGAAAGCGCACAAAACTTGCAAGTCAAATTCAACAAATTCAGGCACAACAAATGATAAAAGACCAAATAGCAGCAAATAGTCTGCTGTTTTCTCAACAAAATACAGGAAATCAAGGAAATCAATCGACGTCATCAAACCTTCCTCTTAATTTAGACACAAGTAATGCAAATGCTGCAAATCAATTGGCACTTTTGCAATCATTTACAAGTGAAATGACAATTCCTTCATTATATCATCAGCAGTCACAACAACAACAACAACAAGGACAACAACAGCCATCACCGATGTCTGCACAATCTATAGTTAAAAATGAGATTAATAATAATGGAGATGAGCAGATGACTGGTGGAAATCAATAATGATTAATTAACCAAAGAAGCTTTTTCACACAAAGGAGGCTTAAAATTTTAATTCTTAAATTTATTCAATTTCTATTATTATACTTAATCATGTACATCCTTAATTAGTTTTATATCTTTAAAGATTTAAAGACATTGGAAATACCAAAAACCAAAAAGAAAAAGATTGAAAATCTTACGGAAAAGACAAATCTTTATACAACTTAATATTTGAATAATTCGTGCAAATAATTTAATAAGTGCTTTTCGTTGAGTTCATTTACACACATATTTTCTAAATCATAGATTGTAATATTACAAGAATTTAGATGCTAAAAATTTATTTGTTGTCGTTTTATTGAGTCAATGGCATGTGTGAGTGAATTATGCAAAATTATCAACATAATTCCATTGATTCTACTAATCTAATTTAATTCTTTATTTATCTCTATATACCCTTAGCTGTGATAGAAATTAAATCAAAAACTGAATATAATCAGAGTGTTTGTCCTTATAAAAGAGTCATGCACACATGAATAGTTATTGTCATAATTTAAAATTAAGAAAAAGACAATCATAAAAAATAATTTGCTTTGATTTTAATTCATTTTTTTTAATTATTATGTATAAAATTACAAATTAATCCTTAATCAGTGAAATACGTCCTCAATTACTTTTTATACCTGAAAAAAACAATTAAAGCATTCTTTGATCATTTGTCAGACATGCTTATGTACATTTAAAAGACACGTGCACACAAAACTTAGTTTAATAATTTTTTCTATCTTTAAGAGTTTTACTTGTTTTTAAAAGTTTGTATGTCAAGAATATTAAGGAATTGAAAATTATTAAATACTTATTATCATCTTTTGATATTTTTAATTTAATTTAATTTGAGATTGTTTGATTTTATTGCAACCTAGTCAATTGATTTTCATTTCTCTTTTAGGACAATTAATTTTATTTTATGAACTTATTAATTTTATAATAAAAGTTAATTATGCGAAATTTTCAATTTGAGTGAAAAGTGAAATTTTAGAGAAAATTTGATCATTTCCGTTTTTGAAACGAAGCAAATTAAATTTTAACTTTTGACTAAAGTCTTTTCACTTAAGTTGTAGACATAATTGACTTTATAAAAATTGATTTTCTGTTAATTTTTGAAAAGTTATGTTCAAAGGATTAAAAAAAGTTTATTATGTGAATAAAAAATAGAACAAATTAAAATTTTGATAGCATAAATTTTAAAATTTTATTGAAAATTTTTATTTTATTTCACTTTTATTTTTACAAAAAAAAAAGGATTTCAATGATTTACATAAAATATATATGCGTATAAAAAAATGAATATGATTATTGAATGACATTAGTACCTTTTTCTTCGATTTTCTTTCAGAAAAAAACTTCAACTATAGTATTATTTATGTACTAACTTAAAAATGGGAAGGTGGGCTCAAATATGGGCATATTTATGTTAAAACAAACTAAAAATGTTTTATGAATTTTTTGAAGATTTCAGATTAATTTAATACTTGAAACGTTGGCCTTAGAATACAGAAATGAACTTTAAAGTGATTGATAATAACTATCAAAATGAAAATAAAGGAAGAATAAACAATTCCTGATATAAAATTAAAGAATTAAGAGAATATAGATACGGGTAGACACATAAAATTTGTAAAAAAAAGCTATGATAAATTGGTTTTAGAAGCTTTCAACTTCCCAGACTTTTACATTGCAATCCTGTCCAGTAGAAATGACAGTTTCATGGTCTAACCACACGAGACCAGTGATTTGCGATTGTGGATGAGCATCTGTAAAAATAAATTGTTTTTAAATAAATTTCAAATTAAACTCTTTAAAAAGATAAAACTTACTTTTAATTATAGTATGTTTGGAAGGATTAGCTACAGACCAAATAATAATGGTCGTATCTAACGATCCACTAGCAACTAATGTTGAATTCGGCGACCATGCAACTTTATTGACTCTTGCATTATGAAAGCCCCATTCTTTATTATGTGCAGGCTGAAAATGATACATTGTTTATTTACTTCATTATAAAACTTGCTAATTATAATCATCATACCTTATACTCATCAACTGAATATAAAACAACCTTTCTGTTACTGTCACATGCAACAAGATATTTATTATTTGGTGAATAAGCACAGTCAGTGATTACACCGAGATGTTCAAGTTCCAATTTTGGTTCCAGTTGAGTACCATTTAATGTATAAATGTGAATTTTATTATCATCTCCACCAACAGCTACTTCACGGGTTTCACTGTTGATTGAGACACATGATGCTTCATATTTAATTGGCAGAGATGAAACTTTGCGATTTTCTTGTGCCACAATGATTTCTTTAACACATCCAACAACAATTATATTTTGTTCTTTTAAAATATCCATTCCACGCGGTTGACACGGTAGTTTTAATTCTACACCTGTGTATGTATTTCCTTCCAAATTAATTTGCTTCAATGAATCATCAATTCCGCATGTATAAACGAAATCACCGTGTGATCTTATAGAATTAACTTGATTACCGTGTCCAATTCCTCCGACTCGATCATTTAATCCGTTACCAGAATTCCAATTTGTAATAGCACCATCATGCGATGCTGTATAAATAATGCTATGATCATCACTTAATGTTGCGGCAGTAATTGGTTTATTATGTCCTTTAAGAACACGTAATGGTTTCGATGGATTTTGTGGATCTAAATAAGTGATGAAGCCAGATAATGAAACAGAGAGCAAATGTTCACCTTGCCATAAACATGATACTTGTTGATCATCAACAGTATTTCCCATTAAAAATTCAGCAACTAGTTCTTTTGTTTCAACATCCCAAAGTTTACATGTTTTGTCTCCGGATGCTGTTAATAATTGTGTTCCGTCTGGTTTCCATGCTACAGCATAAACACCACCTTTATGAGCAGGAGAACCAATTTCACCAATCAAATCAGATGTATTACCATCATAGAGGAACACTTTTCCATCAAATCCACCAGAAGCAAAGTATTTACCATCATTTGAGTACCTTACAGCTTGAACGAATCGAGCATGTTCTTGTTTTGTCTTTTTAAACTTGAATGGTGGACCTTCAAAAATTCCAATTGTATTATCTTCACTGCCAGTAATAATTCTAAAAGGTCTAGCAGGACGAAAGTCACAACTATTAATTGGCTTTGATTGTCCAGAAATTTCTCCTACAGACGTTCCTGTTTCAGCCATAAAAACATGACCAAATCGTTCACGACCTTCTCCTACCACTACAATCCTCTGACTATCTGCAGACCATGCAATATCTTTAATCGGGCCTGCGATTGGTTGAAATTCATTTTTCAATATATGTTCCTTATTAACGGTATCCCAAATGCGTACTTTGCCCGATGAGTCACCAGATGCAATATAAAAACCAGAAGGTGAATATTTAGCGACATTAACGGCACAAGAGTGCTCAGTATAGACATCAGATAAAGCTGGATTCTAAAAATAGAAGATGAAACATGAGATGATGACACTTTTCTTTCTAAATATCTCTTTTTTTTTTTAATATAACACTTGCATCGATATTTCGAATGATCACAGAATTTCCATTACAATATAAAAAGTTTTTTCCTTTTGGATCGCCGCCTAAAACAATTGGTTGTCCACGATTTGTTCGAGGTAAGCTGGCATAAATAAATTCTGTAATGAAACGTAAAAAAGGGGAGATATAAAGAATTGAAATCATTGGTTCCATTTCGTTGATTTTAATCAAGAAAAAAAGAATGAAAAACATTACACGAAGTCTATGTGAAAAAAAAAATAATGCAATTTTTATATTTTTTTGGGTGTGGATGAAAAAAATTACTGATAAGAATATTATGTGATTTATAATGCAAGCATAAATAATATCCTCTTATGACGAATTTTTTATTCAGAAATATAAAATAGAATGTCCGAGAGTGAAAAACCATGTGAAAATTTTCATTTTCCGGCTTTAATTTTCTTCAAGCTTCACCTGTAATATTTTCACAAATTACTTACTATTCGAATAACTCATTTTTGGATACTAAATGCAGCACTACCGATTTGTCGATCAAATACAATAATATTTCTGTAATGTTTGAGGTATTTATGTCTGTAGTTCTTGCGATAAAAAATTAATAAGTGCTTCGCGACTTTTTGATCTTCAATAAAAATTTCCTTTTTAAGTAAAAAATTGAAAACTAGTCACTTCCTCTTAAATGAGACGTTCCAAAACTTTTCTTCTTTTTCAAATTATTCAATATTCACAATAGAATAACTGTATGACTAATTCAATAGTTGAATCACTCTTATTAATGAAATAATCCACAATTAAATTCAGAGAATTAAAATATTGCAAAAATTTTAAGCTAAAATGGATTATCCAATGATTCAAATATTTATTGACCGTTAATTCTTGCAAAACTTTCAACAGTTATTTAACTCATAAAACTTTATTCATAAAATATTAAACTTGTTAATACATGCTTATACAATCAAATCTTAATCATTTCAACTCAATTTAGCTTGAACTATATGAATTAAAAATAATTTTAAGAAAATGTTTGGGACGTCATTGACGGAAAATTGGAACTGATTGTTTACAGTCGGTTCGTCATCAATATAAAATTGGAAGAAAAATTAAATTAATTAAAATCGAGGAATAAATAAGGAAATAATGAGGAACACTCAGTCACCTACACCGAGTGAAAGTGGCTCTATATTATCCGCATACTCTTATAGATCAGGAAGGAATTTACCAAGACCTGTAACATCAAATATGTGTACTTCTGCAACTTCAAAAACAAAAAAATATCTTCGAAGATTAATTAAATTTCAACAAATGGATATAGAATTTGCTTTGTGGCAAATGTTGTATCTATTTGTAGCTCCTCAAAAAGTATTTAGAAATTTTGGATACAGAAAAGAGACAAAGTCTCAATTTGCTAGAGATGATCCAGCATTCTTAGTACTTTTAATTGCTAGTCTATGCTGTAAGTGCTCAATAATAAAACATTATCAATGACTAATACTTTTGTTTCCCTTACAGTCACATCTTTCGGATTTACTTTCTTATTTCATTTAGGAGTTTTCCAAACTCTATACTTCATTATGTATGTTGTTCTTGTGGATTTCTTGCTTGCTTCGCTCATTTCAGCAACAATAATGTGGGCACTTTCGAATAAATTCATGCGAGAAGGAACTTCTGAAAATGTTGAATGGGGATATTCATTTGACGTTCATATTAATGCGCAATTCCCTCCATTAATTATCTTACATTTTGTCATGCTCATATTCTACAAAGTACTATTTAGTCAAGAATGGTTCATCGCGAGACTATTGGGCAATTCCTTGTGGCTGTTAGCAACAGGATATTACTCGTACATTACTTTCCTTGGATATAATAGTAAGTAAAATCGTGAATGACTCACTTTATGTCGCAATGTCTGAAAGTTAATTAATCTTTTTTTTTTATATAGATATTCCATACCTTAAAAAGTCAAGGACGAGATTTATATTAGCGGTAGTTCCAATATTTTTCCTTTTTTACCTTATTACAATCATTATAGGATGGAATTTGAACATTACTTTAATGAATTTTTATCACTATCGTGTGCTGTAAATTAAAGCATTTGCATATAAATAAATAAATTTAAAGTTATGTATGATTAACATTTGAGACGTAAAAAATAAATTAAAGAAAAACAAAAAAGAAATTCAATGAGTAGACATTTATTTGCTTATGTATAATGTTATAATTAAATTTTTGGATAGTCAAGTATGTATGTTTAAAATTGTCGTTTATATCTTTTTCATTGGAGTAACACTAGATAAAATGCTTGAGATTAAGCCAATAAATACATAATAAAAGTGTATTTTTAAATAATTGATGAAACAATTTTGGAATGGTAAGTAAATTATTGCCTTCATTCCACAAACACGTCTTATTTAAGATCCAAATCGAGTTCAGATTCATCAACATTCTGGTCGTCAACAACTTCAAAATCTTCAGCTGCAAGATTCTTCTCCCATTCCTCTTCATCTGAAATATAAGCATACAAGTCTATTTTAAGATTTTTTTTTTTGCTATGCTGTAAATCAAGAAAATTTCATTATTTATGTTGCTGCCTGAACTTTTCAATTCTAATCGCGAACAAGAAAATAATATTAGTACATGGATTTAAAAAAATAAATAAATAAAATAATGTCATCATGACAGCCGATCGCTAATCATTTGAATAACACAAGCATTATTATGCATTCAGATAGCAACAATCATAACATCCATGAAGCTTCAACTTTTTTTTTTTTTTGCTCTATAATTTTTGTTTTTCTTTATTTCAATGTTTTTTGTTAGAGATTTTTTTCTGCATCATGCCCAATTCACGAGCAAATCTCTTATTCTCTCTTTTTTATTATAATAATAATGTGTCATTTATGTTAATGTTAATTTTTTTTCTTCTTCTTTTATATTCACTTCCTTTCTTCCATGTTTGTTATTATATATTATTATAAACAACAGTTTAAACAGACAATCAAAAATTATAAATATTTCATTGCAATAGGAGAGAACTTTAAGGATAGATATATATTGTGTATATCTTTATATAATTTTTGTTACTTTTCCTCTTTTTCACATTTTTTTCAATATTTTTTATGTTGAATGAGCTTTGATATTTATTTTATGTAGGAAAGAAATCAGGCAAGAATGACGAATTTAATCAAGTGATTTTTTTTTTTGAGAAATGGAAATGAAGCTTCCTCGCTTCTCCTCTTTGATAATTTATTCTCACGGATAATACAATAGACTTTATATCCTCAACCGAACATATATATTTATTACTGTTTAGCCCTCGCTTTTTGATATTTTCATTCATTCCATTTCATCATCAAACAAAGTAGCGTGAAGCTACATAAATCATGAAGTATGAAGATGATTCTCTTTCGCCTGAGAATTTGTTTTTTTTTTTCCTTTTTCTTGTTGCCTAATTAAAGAATAAATTTGACTTCAAATTGGCGTAATAACATCGAATTTTTGTTGAAAAATAGCATTAATTTTCTTGCCATAAAGGAATTTCGAGTAGTAATAAAATTGGAAACGTGCTGAACATAATGAAAAGAATGAAAGAAAAATTTTCAAATTTTATGTTTTTTGATTTTTCTTTTTAATTAATTAATTTTTTCTTCTTTTATTATTTCTTTATTTTTTATTTTATATATTCCCTCTTATAGTAAACTTTTTGAATTAATACAGCGTGTAAATACTATAATAATTTTAATAATGCTTCTTATTCATTATGTTTCTTTTTTTTTTTGTCTAAAATTATAATCCCTAATTCACTTTCATCACTAAACTAAATGATTAGTTTCTTCACTCTTTTGTTTTTATTCATTCTTTTTTTTTCTTTATCATCATTCTCTATTCATCGTTTTTTATAACAATAAATTAATTAATAATTTTATAATGATTTAAATACTTCCTTCACAGTATATCTTACGCAAAAAATTTTAGTCATACATATTAATTGACGAGAAGAATGAATGAGATATGATTAAAATTAGATTAAAGACAAGATTGATGTTGAGAGAAAATTCAATAATACTGAAGAATTGTTATCTTTAGATTTAATTCTGATTTAATAAAAGAGCTTTTAATTTTAGACAATTACTCATTCATTCCTCTCATAATCAAAAACTTTGTATGACTTGATTGGATTTCGTCGATTAATTTTCATATGAGTATTAGAATAATTTTTAAAATTTATGTTAATATCTTTTGCATTGAAATTTTTGTTCTTTTAAACCGTATTTTCTTTTTTCCTTTAAAACTCATTTTGTATTTAATAATGATGGGTCTTGTAAGAGAGAGAGAGAGCTTTCATCCATCCTTTAATAATAATATTTTTTTTTTTCTTCTCTTCATCCTTCATATATTTTTATGGCTTGTATAATTTTTTTTCTCTCTTTTATTTTATATACAATGAAGATTTTTGTCTTTTGAATGTGATCTTGGCTTTAAAATCCTTTACTGAACTGACAACATACATACATGTATTATTAATGTATTATTTCATATTTCAAATGGGAATTTTTTTTAACATTACATTCGTGAGTGAGAAGCCATAAAAAAATAAAATAATAATTAAAATTTATTGAGCTAAAGAAGAACAATAAGAAAATAAGAAAGGAAAGAGAATTTAGGCAATTTTTTCGTACGTGAAGCCTCTTCATAATTTCTAATCCACTAACTCGATGTTACGGTAGATTCTACTTTCGACGTTAGGCTGATTGTGAAAAAGAAAAATGGAGAGACCACATAGAAATATTATGTTGTCAGCATCTCAGCGGAAGATTCTTTTGAAAGCAATATTAGATCTAATAAATTAATGGATTAAAGGTACAATATACAATTAATTAATTCATTAACTATTTATGTTATTAATTCCCTTTTTAATATGTGTCTGCTTACTAATCTGCTTGCTTGACATGCACACATATATATCTAAGTTTAAAGCTCCACATTTAGAAGCTTCTTATCTCTTCTCTATGGTATGTATCAATCATTTATTTTCTCATATATCAAAGAGAAATGCACATAAATATTGGTGGGAATGTAGGGTGTACACATATTGAAAGAATAAAGGTGAAATATAATCTTTTTTTTGAGTTTAAAACTCAATAAATCGCTCTATTAATGTAAATACTGATTTTATTATATCATTGTTATTGTTAATAAATATTTATTTTATCTAAAAATTATAGAATTTTACGTTTGTCCCTAAAACTTAATTTTTCTGCAGATTTTTTAGCATTTACATTTAATTTCACATGTTTCTGACTGGAATTAAATTAAATCTGAGATTTTTTTTTTTTTGGCAAAAATCATAGGAACTTATTGGCTTCAGGAAAGATATTTATTTTAAAAATTTTATGAAATTAAATGCATGCGCTAAATTTCGGTTTTCAGTGAATTAAAAATCATCAATGATTGTGTAACATAAATATTTTCGTTCTATGAAAAAAATAGTGATTAAAGAATAATGGATCCAAATCAGTGTCTAACAATTCATATGTGGTTTATAAACCATTACATATTTCTAAGCTTGAAAATTGAAAAAAGTTAAAAAAAAATACTTTGATAAAATTGCATAGAAAGAGTAAAACATTGAAAAGCTATGATTGATAAACTTAATTATGAAATAATATCAAATCACATTATAATAAATATTCTTAAAATATATTTCTACGTTATAACATTCATAAAATTCAACAAATCATTCGCATCAGCTTAATACACATTTTTTATTGGCGTTATCATTTATATTCTCAGAATCTCTTTTCTTGCTAATTCATAAATCAAAAACTATAATAATGATGAAGATCCGATGTCTTGTAACTTTTTTTTTTGCAAACTTAAAGAACAACATTTCGCCGCAAAAAAAAATCAAATATTTCTTTATTGCTATTTTCTATATCACGATTTACTCAATATTTTTTTATTATTATTATTTTTTATATCTTTTTTTCTGTATATCCTTTTTCATCAATAGTGTGATGATAATATATCATTTTCAACTTTTTATACATTAAAGATATTCATAGATAAATTTTTGATGAAAATTGGATTATAATGATGGAGATGTGTTGGGGCAAAAGTAAAGAAGCTTTATATAGGTTAATTGTAAATTAGATTAATTGATAATCAAATTTTCTGTTTGACAAAAATTATAAACATTAACATAAAGACCGAACGTGATTTTTTATACTATTTCTTCATTATGCAATAGCGATTCATTATTTTAAAATAGAAACGTTGATGTCTTTTGAGACTTTTTTCCTTTAATTATAATTCAACCGTCAACATATAGAGTTCAAAGCCTTATGAAGTAATAGCCGACATATGCTTAATTTGAAGGTTGTAGAAATGAAAAAAATTAATTAACAACATTTTAGTTTCATTTTTTATAAATATTATTTTGAATACTTTTTCTTTAAATTCACATTAAACTTTTACTGCTTATTTTCTTTTTTTCAACAGAATTAACAAATTAATCTCTTTTGTTTTTTGTAAATTTATTTTTTTTTTTGCTTTTTAAATTTCAAATTTACGATTTTGCCACACTTATATTTGTTCTCATTCATTTTTTTTTAATAAGTTTATCTATTATTAATTAATTAAGAACGGATTTCTTTCGAGAAAATTACACAATAGCCTATTAGCATTGTCATTTAAAATGTAATGTTAGTATGTATATTTCTTTTATAAATAGGTACATTTTTCTTAATTTCATGATTTATTTATTTTTTTTTTGTTAAGGATTAATGTATGCAAAAAGGAATAAAAATAATCTCAGTGAATATGTGGAAATCATGCTGACAATAATCCTAGAAATCGAATATATAAATTTTTATAGCTTTGATCTGTATCACTGCAAACTCCACTTAATTGCTTTTAACCCACGCAAAGGTTCAAACCATGAATATCAGCATTAATTTCCGACAACCTTTCATTGAGATAAAGTTAATTGTATCAATGTGAGATGAGAAATATATTGCGAAACATTTATGTCCATTTGTAGGTGGGTGTTATGAAAATACTTTGAACATATTTGGGAGAATATTTGATCTTGTTTTTTTTTTCTTTTATTGATAACGATAGTGATGAATAAATTGAGAAGTAATTTAATAACTCATATCGGTTTCAACAATTTTTCCATTTACTCTTTTTTCATTGTATTTTTATCCTTTTTATGGGCATAACATTATTTATAATCTGTATAGTTCATTATAAATATGATAAATTTGTATATTATATGAGAAAAAAAGTACGAGTTGAATGTATATATTAAGAAGACAACAAATTCATAAATTTTTCATTGAATTTCACTTTCGAACACGGAAAGACGTTATATGATGAATATAGCTTAATAAGTATGATTAGATTTTTGAGAGCTTTTCTTTCTCTTCCTCAATTTCCTCAGCGATTATTTAAATCAAAAAAAAAATCTTCCTCTTCTGATAAAAATAATAATACACTATAATCGCAAGTAAGTACAGAATAAGTTATGTCAATCCTGCTTAATGTTGTTGTTGCTCGTGTTTTTTTTCCTTATTCTTTTTCTCTCTCAAGAAAAATTTCTTATTTTAAGGATCTTTATATTTTTTATGTCTGTATTGCAATAATATAGTATGAAGGGTCATAATGTGTGACTGAATATAATGAATTTTCGCAGGCACGGATAAATTTGCATCGCCCACAATCAGCATTCTTATTTATTTATTCGTATTTTTGTGTGAATGTATTTCTTTCCTCTTTAATTTAGGTATGAGTTGAGACAAAAAAAAAAGAATAGAATGGAAGTTGATAGACGAAAAAGTTCAGTTTAAGAAAAAAAAAATAAATGATGGTTTTTATTTTGACGCGGGATCTGTTTTTTTTTTAAACTTTTGATCGAATTTAACATTCTTTCTCGCTTGCTCTTCGCTCTGCCCTCTAATTCCCTAATTTAGTATGCGTAAATAATGGAAAATTTTGGAAGATTTCTCCAGTGCCTCTTTCAAAATTGCTTTCCTCATTTAAATGTATTTTTTTTTTTGTCATTATATTTTTTATTCTTCTGTCAGTTTTTCAATAGTATATAAACAAATGTACGTGGGTAGTCATTCTTATCAGACACAAATTATGTGTTGTTCATTACACGTCTCTGTTCATTTTGTGAAAACTCACGGTTTATATTATCGCAATTTTGATAAAATTGAGTTATCCTGTAAGATATTTTAAATATTTCTTTAAATCTCTAATATTCTTCTTGTGTGTGAATTTTTTTAGCAGACACTTTTGATAGTTTATCGATGACGCGTAGTTTATAATTCTTATTATAATTATTTTTGCTAGATTTATGTCTTATATGTATGTTATCAAGTATATGAATAATATCTTTTATGACACTTAAGCTGTTGTGATTAATAAAATAAGTACACGTTTTCGAGTATTAAGTCAAGCAAAATGAACAATAATAAAAATGTTCATCAGGTTCATGAAAAGCGATCGATCGGCATGAAATTAAAAGAAAAGAAAAAGAAAGAAAAGAAAGAAGAAAGAGACAATTTGAGAAATTATGTGAGGAAAATAATTAATTGGTGAGATATCATAATTGCAAGGTCAAATTTGGATTACAGTAGTAATGAATCGAAGGTAGGACCGTGATTTTCATATTCATAGATCTTAGTAAAGAAATGGTTCAAATCATTATTTGATTGTCAACTTGTTTGATCTACAAAACTTATGATGAAATAATAATAATTGATCACATAAATGCATCTTTATGCAACGAAAATGATAAAAAAATCGAAAAATAAATAATAAAAAGTAAAAACTTTCTCTTCAAGTCAGTGTCGATAGATGCAAAAAAAAGAGAAAAATTATAAGAAAACAAAAAAGTTTCCATAAATTGATAATTATAACCAATATAAAAGATGAATATTCATTCCTACGATAGTTTATAATTAAAGACAATTTTTTTTTTCTGTTCGCAATTGAAATTTAGTTTCATGCAGCAATAAAAACCGTTCTAAAAATTTCGAACAAAACTTATTGAAAACAATTTTTCGTTTGATCCAAGTCTATACAAAATCCAGAGAAACAAAACATCAAAAATAAACTTTTATAAACGGATTCAAACGAATAAAATTATATAATAATTATAAGTTTGCCTTTTAAGAGCTTTGTTATTCATGTTACATCCTTACCACCAGATGTTTTTTCTACTCGAGGTGATTTCTTGTCAACAGTTGTCGTCTCTAGTTTTTCTTGAATATTTTGCATGTCTTTATCACTTTTTGCCTTACTTTTATCTGATACTAATTTACTTTGCACTTTTTTATTACTCGAATCTTTTGTCGATGAATTTTTAAGGCTCTTTTTGGTAGTAACTAAATAAACAAAAAGAAATGATAAATTTAACGAAAAAAAGAATCAAACTCATAAATCAATTCATAAAGAAGTAAAATGAAATAAAGATATAAAACTCATAAAAACCCCTTTTCATCCAACAAATCAACTGAGAAGGATCATCTTCGTTTCACTAACTACAGTCTATCAAATCTCAATCATTTTTTGAAGTTTAGAAATTTAAACATTACCGTCATCATCTTCTTCACCACGCTTTCCAAAAGCATCGTCTGTTCCTAATGTTCCTAATTCTCCAGCTTGAACGATAAGTGAGACACGGTAGAAGTAGTTACGCCAGAAATTTTCTTCCGTGATTCTGTAATGTTAAAAGAATTTAAATATTTTATGAACTTCTTAAGGAAGAAAAATCAAGATTAAATTCTTACATTTTAGGTACGAGATCGAAACGCATTTTTTCTAAAGAAGGATCCTCAGCCATTAGTGCAACTGCTGTTGGGTATGATGTGTCATAGTTGAACTCAAAATCGGAACCTGCGGGAGGAGCTCTAACAAAGTTTCTGCGATCCTATTTTGGAACAAAATATTTGTTAAGATTTGTGATTTAATGAATAATAATAATGTTAACTTACGCTTGATAAGCTAAAAACTTCTTCTTTAATTTTATCCTCATTTTTATGACCAATCCATGGACATACGCCAGCTTCTGTATTTTTTCCTGATTGATCTTTGATGAATGCTTCTTGCTCTTTGTTAAACTCTCCAAGAATTGGCTACAAAAAATCATTAATATGAGTTTGATGTATTTTGATAAAATTACAAATTATTCTTACATTATGCTTCACGGTTTCCTTAATTTTATCTCCAGCTTTATTGACTACGCCTGATAAGAAAGATCCAAATGATTTTGCCCCGGCAGTTACTTTATGTGTTACTGTAGTACATCAAAGAAAAAGGTAGAATTGAATTTATTATAATATAACATATGATTTACAAGTTACAAGTTTATGAAGGAACAAAAGAATTTATATACACGCATGCATGTATTGTACAAAAATAAAATGTAGAAGATGAGTTCCATTAATATCAATTATTTATATTCAAATCTTACCATTCTCAACTGCACCAGATTGTTCCTCTGTTGGTGAGCCTTTTTCTGACACTGGACGTGAGTCAGCGCCACCTGTAGCACTACAAGAAGAGAAAAATAGTTTTAATAGTTTACAAACACGATATATTGAAGTAAGAAAGCACGATTTAATAATAAAAAAAAATGAAGAAAAAAAAAAAAATGTGAACCTTATTTCATCTAAAGCGAAAGAAATAAGTAAAAAAATCTGATAACGTTTATATAAAAGATTTTTCATATCATATTTAAGAGAAAGAATTGTAATTAATGTTTAAAAAAAGGATAAAAAATAGGACGAAGTATAGTGAAAAATTGCACAAGGAACACACATGATTGTTCTTAATTTGTGGAACATGGTAACTGTGTGTAATTTAGGAAATTGGTTATAAATTTTTGCAAATTGTCTTCCTTTGAACAAGAATAATATTTCCTGTGAGAGCATACATCACAGAGTGAGTAACAGTTATTTTTATTGTTAACATAACAAAAAAGGTATCAAAGTACATTCAGGATATTTTGTTTCATATTAACGAGGAAAGTATATGTTCAGCTTTAACTGTAAAAAGTTTTCTTTCAATCCTTGTTTTAATACAAACGAGAAGATTTTTGATGGATTGTCAATTTGATAAGCTCTTTGATCCTCATCTTACAGTAAATTTGTAAGGCATAAAGGCATTGTCAAGAGAAATTCAAAACAATCTGATCTCAATTGATTGTTATGAGGTATATCTTATAAAATTTGAATATGGATTTATTTTGCTTATTGTGCAAAAGAAGAAAGACATCAAAGGACATGACTATTGCCTTGTGCTATTAAAAGAAAATTAAGAGATTTTAATAATAGATAGAAATGAAAAAAAATTTGTGCAATCTATAGCATTAATATGTATATTTATATTTATAGAAATAGTGCTTGAATTCATCACATGTGATATTAAAAAAGGTATAAATTTATGTTAAATGGAATGTTTCTGAACAAGAGGTTTTTAATGGGTGAAATGCTTGCTTCATTCCATCAATAATTAGAGAGAAAATAAAATGAAAACATATGGATATATTTTAAATGGAGATCAATGCCATTGCTTCATCCTAAAATCTACTAAAAAAAATAATAAAAAATGAAAAAATCAGATATTTTTGGGTTGTTAATATGGATTTAGAAATAAGTATGTAAGTCAAAATGTGTGTTCTGAGATAGACAATATATATGTAATATAAGCATTGGCCATATCATTCGTTTTTAAATGAAATTCCATTATCAGAGAAGGTGAATGTGAGGCACATTAACACATACTAATTTTGCAAAAGGATTCGTTTTCACTAACATGATACAGCACTATCTCTTTTCAATAACAACTAATTGCATTAAAAAAAAAGTCAAGAAAAATGAACGAAAAAATTAATTTAATTTTCATGCAAAAATGTTTTGTAAAAGTGAATAAATTATTCAAATAAAGTTACTAATTAATGTTTAACATCATATTTTGAAATGCTTGTCAAAATATGTCATCAGTTGAACAAAAACTGAGAAATTAATTCAATTAAGTATTATTTTTGTGCACATTTATCTCTTTAAAAAAAAAAAAAAAAAAAAAAAAACTCATTCTATGTGTCAAAAATAATGAAAAAGTTTTTAAAAAGGGAAAAGGCCAAAAGTTAGACCTTTCTTTAGGTTTTTACTGTCTTTCGCTGTGTTTTATTTCTTTAAAGTGGAGTTTTAATAAATTATCACAATTAAAGCTTCTTTAATCTTTCAATTGGAGAAGCTTTACTCTTAACCTTTTTTATAAAAAAAAATGAATGTGAGAACGATATCTACCCAGCATGCACGTGATTTGGTCTAATAAACGATGAAATGATTTTATTAAAAATTTAAAAGCGATTTGCCATAAACGCTAATTTCAGAAAAATTCAAAAGAAATAATTCAATAAAAAAAGATAGCAAGTGCTTATGGAAATTTAAAATGCACTGTTTATAATTTTGGTGGAAATTGCAGTAAATATGATTCAAGATGCGTCATAAAAAGGATTTCACCACACTTCATTCAATGCATTTTATTTAAGACTGCGAGAAAGTGTTGAATGAAATTTAAAGCTAAGCATCAACATTTTAATTTATTAAATTGCAATGCATAACAGAAATTAAGAGGAATAGAGATAGATAAATAAATAGATAATAAAAATATGGGAAAGAAAGTAAAAGAAAACAGATAACAAGGAGCTTACCAGTCCCTGATAATGGGTAGTAGAAGAAATGGTGGTGTAACAGTTGATACAGTTATAGTTTTTTTATATATATTAAATATATTATTATTTTGTTTCATTTTTTACAATGAAAAAAAAGAGGATGTGAAGCAAGTTAAATAATTCATATATTTTTTATGTTTATATTATGTCATTTTACGTCAAAACGATAATATTCATTTAAAAAAGAAATAAAACAAGAAAAAGAAGAAAAAAAGAAGGAAAAAAATATGTATTACGTTTATGACTCGAAGCTAAAAGACAAAGACCATAGACATATTTTTTTGTCACCGAAGAAAATAATATTTTATATACTAAGAGCACTCATAATAAAATGAAAGACAATTTCAACGAACCTTGAGCGGTCATCATCATCCTTTTCATTTGCCGTTTGTGATGGTTGAGCCTCTTCTGCTTGTTCTGGTACAGTTTCGGTTCCTTCGGCTCCTTCAGTTGGATGTGCCTTTCTTAAGCCGGGAATTGATGGCATTGCTGGCATTGATACAGTTGGCATTGTGGGCATTGAAACTGATGGCATTGAGACAGTTGGAAGTGATGAAGGTAGCCATCCAGAAACTTTACCAGTTACGTTTGAAAACATTCCACCTGATGCTTTAGTTGGACTAAACACGTAGCAAAAAAAAAAAAGGAAAAAAATCGATTAAAGAAAAATTTGCGATGTAAAGTATACTCAATAATAGAGAACATGTATGGATGGATATATAAGAGGACGAGAGAGGAGAAAAATGAATTGCATTGACACACTCTCTTCATTTGTATATTACTTTTTCATTTCCTATTTTTTTTTTTCTCGCTTTATGGATGCTTTTTTACGATATGCAATATCAACAAATATTGTATTCAATTCACACCACTTTCCTCCACTCACATCCTATCCCTTTTCTAGAATTATTGATTTATCGAAAAAAAAGCACATTCATGAATTTTTCCTTTGCACTCAATGTCTATATCTTTCTTTTCTTTTGGGAATATACACTTAAATTTGAAACAAAGATGAATATTTCTTTTTTTTTGTCAATAATCATCATTTTTTTTTTACCTCAAGTATGCGACATTCATATATTGGATTAAAATATGTACATTATGGATTTATCCAATATGGTTGGTGAAAAATGGAAATGAAAAGAAAAATTACCTTTGTTTCTCGCCAGAAACATTCTCGGCATTGTTATTCTCTACATTTTCTATAACTGGTACTGATTCTTGTGGCTGTTGTCCTTCCTCAACTGGCTGAGAAGCTGTTGCTGGATTTTCTTCATTATGCTTTGAAAATAAGGATGACAGTGAAGAAACTTGATTTGTTATTCCAGAGAACATTATGATTTTTTTTTCTTTTTATTATTTAATTTCAATTAATATTGCACTTATTCTAATGACACGTTTAACTACTATGTAATCTTTTGAGAATGGAAATTCTTTTAATGATTTTTCTTTAAGCTCTCGTTTTTCCTTTCTTTTTGAGCTTTTTTTCTTTTTTTTCACTTAGAAAATTTTTCTTCAAATTATCGATTTCACTATTTTACACTGATTTGACACTTTCCACATGAAATTTCAATTTAACTCCACTTTTGGATGATTTTAATCCCGTTTAACTTTCGATACTACTTGATTAGAGTGCAAATTACTGTAATAAAGATGCACAATTTTTAAAAATAATATTTGCTTCGTTCGTTTATGGATTTTTTTATTGCATTTGCGCAGTGACATCCATCAAATATTTCAAAAAATTTGCGGGAAAATTAATTTTAAACGTTATAAATTATAATTTATAGATTTTCGAGAACAATAAGATTAAATCTGACAATAACTATAATATAGAATTCACATTTAATGAAAATCGATGTATCACAACATAATTCTTATTGGAAACTTAAATTAATCATGACTGTGCTCGGCTGTGCGTTATTTGTTTTTTAAAAATTGATTTTGACCGTTACGTCATAAATTGTTTTAACTAATTTCTGCAATTAGACGCTTTTAAATGTAATGTTTTACTGCCTTAATGATGTAAATTGTATTAAATTTACATTTCTTTCTAAAAATGTTTCTATTTAATTTAATGCGTAACTTTATAAAGTTTAATAAAGTAGGCTGTTTTACGTTGAGAGACCTCCATTGAAAATGTTTGTAAACAAAAGAAATCAAATAAAATTGAAATATTAAAAAAAAAATTATTAAATGGAGCAGTTTAAGCAATTAAAATGGTAAGATGATCAAATAATATTAACAAATATATAATTTATAATGTAAAATATTTTAGGTCATGGCATAAATATGAAGAGGACAAAAAATATTTACCGAGAAATTTTAATTTTGAGACAATTAATGACAATGATGCTTTATCAAGAAATTTAAATGAAATTCATACGTGCGCTATACCAAAACAAGACGAATATAGAATATTTAAGACACCGGAAGAGATTGAATCAAATTTTTGTGAATCAAATAATTTGGATTTTGTTGAATTGAAAGATCCAAGAGAGTCTAAATTTTCTAAATTGGAGACTTCACGAGAGATAATTAAAGAATATAGTTATCCTTCAGAACTTAGAAGACATGAGCATGTTATTATTTTGAGGAACTTAATTGATGACACAATATATAATCCAAAATGTCTTCAAAAATCAATGACATTTGAAAACAAAAGCAATATCCAAATATCAAAAGAATTGAAGGATAAATGGCAAAAAGAATCAAACAAATTTAATAGATGCGCCGAAATATATTACCACAGACACATTACGCAATTTAATAATGTAGTATGTAATAAATTTAAGGAGATACTATTTGACAAATGGAAAAGATTGGAAGGTCAATTTCCATTTTTAAAGTATCAAGCTATCACTATGATTGTAAGAAATTTATCTACAAAGCCAGCATCGATTACTTCCATTAAACATATTGAAGATTTACCAAAAGATTATCAACCTGAATTTTATAAAATTAATGAAGAGTTTTTTCCTAACATAAAAGATGTTTGCGTGGACAGCATTCAATTATTTTCTCATTTTAAAGACATTTTTTATGAGGATAACAAGAATTTGAAAGCCGATATACACATTTCATTAAATGTCCTATCAAAACTTTTCGTTGATGGCACTGAATTTAATACTCTTGTTATGAAAGAAAGCAATACTACAAAATTTGTTTTAAATGAAACGATTCCTCTGAAGACTGTTAATCAAAGTGATGCATTAGAAGAAGCAATTAAACTAATAATACAATTTAATATTGAATGGCAGAATGCAAGCAAAACTGTAGAAATGAAAAACACTGAAAAAATCGATTTCAAGCCAAGAACAATAAATGAAACCATGTCAAAGATATTTAAAAGGTACAAAGAGAATGCTGGCGCTAATAATGAGATTAGTTTTTGGAAACTAGAGAAAAATTCTTTAAAATTATTGATTTCTGTAAGCAATAGTTTTTATTATATAAATGATGAAACAAGAGTGATTCCGTCTATTAAGTTTGAATATCAGACAAATTTTGGAGCTGAACAAATGACACGTGAAGAATTATTAAACGAATGGATTCAAATCAAATTTAGTTCAAACACAATTATCATGCGGTACAGAATTAGTGTGAAATCAATGGAGATATTATCAATTCTTAAATTAAAAATCGAAGATATAGAAGAAGAATTGAGGAATATTTATAATTATGATCCAATGGACGCGATGGATATTTTATTCAATTTTTTTCATTGCATTCACAATTTACCTGAAAGTCGATATATTATTCAAGGCCAACGAAATGATAAGGAATGTAATAAATTGGTAGTATTTAAGGAAGTTGCTGAGAATGGGAAAATTGTAATTAATGACGAGGAATTCAATATAACAGAAAGCTTTACAAGGAAATGGATTCCAATTGATAAAGTTGTTACATTCTTGCATCTAAATGAAGAAATTGCTCCATGTTGTTTCTCTTACAAGTCAATCAAACGATTTCATTCATCGCCAAATATTAAACCTGTTCCAAAAAAGAAAGCTGTTGAACAAAAATCGCCACAAAAACCAAACATTCAAAGGAAACGTTCTAAAAGAAAGAAGAATAAAACCGCGTTTAAGAAAACATGATCTTATGGGAGGTACCTGTTGACATTTATTTAATTGTTGCTATTTGATTTTTTTGTTACTAATGTCAATTTATAATATGAAATAAAAATTTTAAAATAAAATAATTACATAAAGACCAAAAAATGGTATACTGTGGTATACATTTGAATAATACTTTATTAGAGCATAATGTTCAATCAACTTTTAAGAAATATTTCATGAATACACACTTTTAAATTTTACTTTAATGACCAACCAATAGAAAAGTTGTTACTTACCCTGTTTTTAATTTACAAGTCAGTGGCTTATCAAAGCATCAGAAAATCTCAAAAATAACTTATTACGATTAGTGGCTCATAACGGAAAGAATTGACTATCGAGGTATACAGAAAAAATCAATTATTTAATGTCTTGAATCAAAAATAATATACCTCGGAAGTCATTAACAAAGAGAAACATTTTGCCGATCTCAGTCGATGAGCCACCATTAGACAATGGTATTTCATAACGGTTGTTAGATATTCAAAAAAAGTGTAATGAAAATTCCCCCTTTTATTTGTGTAAAGATATTTTTAAGTTCTTGTTTCGCATAAATTTCATTAGAATATTTTTCATAAGAATAACTTCAATTAAAATCGACTTAATCAATTATAAATCGCTTCATGGTGCTTGTTAACATTATGTACTATTAAAAGAGCATAAATTTTTGTAGTAAAAATAGTAAAATAAATAGATTTTTAACCAAAACATAAAAAATCGATAAAAACAAAGGAAAAATGTTATTCATGTAAAACCCAGTAAAACCACTTTTTTGTAAGCAAGTAAAATCAGTAACATGCCGTCATTGGGCCAAAAAGTTTTTGGATACTTTCGACAGCTAAGTTTCATCAATGAGCCTCGCGAAGAAGCACATAAGCCCAACAATCAATGTTTCATAACAAAATATTTGGAATCAAGGTAAGAAAAAAAATTCAATTAACACAATGACTCATTCAAATTGCCAGGAAGAGAATATTTTAATAAAAGAAAACAGACATTTGACCTCCACACGAAATAAACAAGAATCCCAGATTTTCAGATTCTACGTCTGAAATAAATTGTTTGTTATATTCACTAAAGATTTTGCAACGTACCTTAATTGAATTAGACTCTATCTAAAGAGACATGATAATTTCTTCCTTCTAAATAATAGTGCCGTAGAGCCAGTCCAAATTACCAGTTTATCAACACAAATTTACAGTGGAAAGCAACCCAATGATTTACCAGAGTTATCATTAAAAGAATATGAAACTGGGCCAAATACAATTCGTATGGCAATTACAGGGCCAAATGAAGGTCTTACGTATTGCCGTCGTTCAAGAATACATTTAAGTGCAGGAGGTGATATTGATTTCATTGACGATAAGGATGAAGAAGTACGTCATAATCCAAAACGATATCCGCGAAGATTATCAAATGTGAGTAGAAAAAGTACTCAGCAGGAGACATCATCAACTGGTTTAAAGCCATCAGATTTTAAAAAGACAACTGATGAGGAAAATAACGAAACAGACTTGATTGCCGATGTGACTCATTGGAATGCGCCTTGTAATGATCATGCTTGCGGAATCGCTATTTCACTTTATGAAAAGAATCCCATAACAAATATTCATGCAGGTGATCCAATTGCTGATTGCTATGGTATGATTGCTCGTGGAGACAGTTGCTGCATGGGGATGGCGGGTAATTTTTTTATTTTTTTTTGCCCTGTATTTTAGTTTAAAACTTATTAAGGCAATCTTAATTTTACTAAATCCCAAAATTGCAATAATTCAAAAAGTGAAAATAATAATTTTTAGTTGTATAAATTTAAGATTGGCTCAATTCACACTCACGTAAACAAAATAGTCCTTATGTATTACATTAACCTTCCTTAGAAACATGAATGGAATACATTAGGTCGATTTTGACTGCTACTGCAGTAGTACATCTTAAAAATTGTTCATTTTGCAATAATCATCAAATCATACGGTTTTTTTGAAATCATAAAAATTAATTTGAATGACTTTCTGCTCATTTTTTATCGAATTTGTGATGCTTAATCGATGGATTAACTTACTGGCTGTTACACGTAAAGATGGCGTAAATTGGGGGGAGAAGGTACGTATTATACACAGGAAGGGGTTTCATCCTTAACTTCTTCATCTTTTTTTTTTTTTTTTTACTTTTTAAAAGTGGTCTGAAATGAAAATTTTCCGGCAATCGACCCCATTTTAGAAAATTTCACTACAAATGTTAATAACCATTTGGAACTAAAAACCGTTTTACAATTGATTGAGTAAATTTTGTGCAAATAGAGTTTGAATATCTTATCATGATATTAAGATTTTCGATATACCCAACTTTGAAGACCTGCCATGCAGCTCTAGATGGACGAAAAAAGCTGACACTTAGGGAATCGTTCTCTATCTATGTCAGCTTTAAAATAAAACATTCTTTGACATTTGTAGTGGTATTTTTCCAAAATGAGGTCGATGATTGCCGGAAAATTTTAATTTTAGACCACTGAGTTGGACATTTTTTTGGGGCCAGTGAATGAAGTCAGATGAAGTAGTTTGAATCTTTTTTTTTCCTGCTATTACGGTCACTAACTATTACATTCTATTCTCATATATTTATTATTTTCCGCATTCTCATCATTGCATTTATCTCTCGTTTTTTTTATTAAAGGCACGTTTAGCAAGTTGTGCAGCTGTCCAAGCTTCAATTGAATATTTATCAAGAGCTTTATTTAGTCCAAACAGTATTGCCAAAAATACTCGAGAAGTGTTTGTTAGTTTATTGAGAAGTTTTTGGGAAGCACAAGATTTTATCCTCGAAGTAAATGGACATTTGACAACTCTAACTGTTGCAGTAATTTTTCCCATTGCGGATAATGAGACATATAAAAATAGATATGTTGTATGTTCATGCAATGTTGGTGATTCTCTCGGTTATGTGTATAATAAGAAGCATGGCGTTAGAGAATTTACGCAAGGTTAGTGAACTTTAAATCATTTATATAACTTATTCTATTTTAAACAACATGTCATGCTTAATTTAGCTACTTGATCTCATTATTGAATCATTTCCTATTATTGTGTTCAATTAAAGGTTCACATGATATACAAAATAATCGAGATATGAGAGATGCTTTGGGCGCTTTGGGACCTGTTGATGGAAATAAACCAGAATTAAGCAATTTGACACTCTCAATGACAATTGTTGAAAAAGGAGATATTGTATTTTTGACATCTGATGGAATTTCTGACAATTTTGATCCCGTTGTTGGAAAATTTGCAGAATGTGAATCAGAAACACAAGAACAGCCTGAAATTGTTGAACCTAAAAAGGATTTAGCACCAAAAAGACAAAATAAAAGTGCATCAAGTTTACAATCATCAATGGCGTCATCAAGACGTAAGCAAGAATTAATGACTAATAATTACTCAACAACTTCATCATCCTCTTCAACATCATCATCAAAGCTTTCATCGTTATCTTTTAATAGTGCCGATATACCTGTAAGACCTCCAAGAACAAAAAAATCAAACCTAACTTCTGCACAAATAAGCAATCCAATGCCTGTACAGCAATTGCCAATTCGTCCAAAATATACACGTTCAAAGACACTCATCGAACCTCGTCATATATCATCAGCCAAATCGTCACCACAAAATCAAGTTCGTATAAAGAAATCAGCTGCTGGTTTGCCGATTGTAACTGCATATCAACGACATGCTTTAACTTTACTTCGAATGGCTGATTTATTTTGTTATGGAATCAATGGTACTTTGAGACCATGCACAACTGCTAAAAAGCTTTGTAATCTTTTGATTGATTTTACAAAAATGATTACATCCGCAAAAAGAAAGCTTTTAGAGCAACGAGAATTATTTTGGAAGATTTCACATGATGCACACGGACAAAGAAAGGAAGTGGAATTAAATAGACTTCAACAAAGAGCAGCAAGAAAACGTGTTGTTGATGCTCATTTCAATTTACTACCTGGAAAATTAGATCATGCGAGTGTCGTTGGTTGGACTGTTGGAATTGACGATGGACATAACATATTAAACAATAATGAGTTGCTCTTAAATCCAAAAACGACTAAAGTTACTACCTTTACATTAAGTACTAATCCATCATCGAATATTTACACCGAAACTGATTTCTAATCTTTTTCTAGTATAAACTTTTAATCAAATCGAAAATGAACATGAACCTGCAATTTTATAAAAGCTTTTTAAAATACAACAACAATATTTTTAGAATGTAGTTTAATAACAAACAGAAAGAGAGATGATTTTTTTGTGGAATGAGATAAAATTTTTTAGAAGAAAGAATTTTTGTACAGGTGGAGTGGACTTTTTGTATAAGTACCAATTTATATTAATTCAAGTTGTAACTCTTTATATCACACAACAAATGATTATTTTAAGTATTTAACACACAAACAGATGAACACAAAATATCTTGCTTTTGAAAAGGAATTTTAATGATAACTTTGAATCTCATGGAATGATTAGTACTGCTGGTTTTGCATACATGCTTTTAAAAGCTTTTTTCGTATAAATAATTGCCATTTCATACTATCTCACTAATTTTATGAAGCACATCAATTAGTTTGTAAGTTTAATTGTGACATGAATGAATCTAGACAACGTGTTTCCTTATTATTTGTAATTTCTTTAAATCTTTATTCGTACATTACCCACTTTATTGTGATATCATTTATTTAATTCTTATTATTATTATTATTATCAGACAATGCATACGTTTATCTTCTATATTGTAACCAAATAATTTAATAAAAAGCTTTTTTATAATAAAGAAACGTAAAAAAAGTTTTTTTTTTCATAAACTGACTGAGATTATCAAAAAATTAACAAATTCTGGCTAAGTTAGTCAAATAAACTGGCATCTTGTCGGCATTTCTCAAATATTTCTTCATTTCCATCGTCAACAATTTCCTCTAAATTTTCCATAACAAACTTATAAAATATTGTTTCATCTCCGTTGTTAAAGTCAATTATCAAATACTTTGAGTGCTTAATACGGCAAATAATATTTGGATTTAACAAGCTAAGAACATGGATGGAATGGAAAATCCCAGATAATCGTCGGGAATCAACTATTGCACAAATTTGTTGTTCTAATTCACCTTCTTGTTCATTACTTGTAATTACATCATCAAAATGAGTGTTAACTTGAGTCGAGAAATCACTGCCACCTTCTAAATCAATTCCTTCCGATTTTATGCGAAATTTGAGAGTTTTAAAAGTTTTGTATATGTCAATATAATTTCGAAAAACTTGGTATCTTGGTGTTGTACAATAACCATCATATGGCAAATCTCTTGGCATCTTTACAGTTCTCCATTGTGCTCTAGGTATAACTTAAATAAATTATAATCGACAGTTAATAATATTTTTGGTACCTAATTAAATATTCAAAAAAATATACTAACTTATCATTGGAATTTGACTATTGAAAACAGCACTTCCATCATCTGAATATGGTTTAGCATAAACTTTAAGAAATGGTGCAATGTTATTCTTGACTATGGATATTTCAGTATAGTCTACTTCCGTAGAAATCAATGCCTCAAGTGCTACTAAAAGTTGTTTTGCAATAATGTCGAAGTATATGAATTTTCCTACAAAGCCATCTTCCTCAATAGTACCGTCGAATTCGTATGATTCAAACAAATTAAATACATCAATATTAATCCACATATAAGGTTTTTCAACAAGTATTGTCATAGAATCTACAAAATAATTTTAAAAAAATGTGAAATTTAATAATTTTAATGAAATTTTGTCTTTTCATTACGAGATTTAACAAACCTTTTTTGGTAACAAATATTATACGTTCTGCATGTCTAGATAGCATTTGAATGCTGCACACAAATCCTCTAATCTTGTAGATATCATTAATTATAATTTCCAATTTCATTTTTATTTTTTTTTTTTTGCGCCAAATTTTTTAACGACTTTTTTTCAAATTTAAATGATTAAAGCGACGCTTTAAATAATAAAAAGAAGAATATTTTGTGAAAAAGTGATAATAATATAATAGAAAAAAATGGTAAATGTTAATTATTTATATTAAATACATACTTTTTTAATATTAAACTATATTAAGTTTGTTGTAATGAATGTGTATTACTGTTTAAAATTAAAAATGTCTTCATTTTCTGTGAATTATACTAAATATTTCAAACTTTAAATTCTTCTGGATCTGTTTAATTTTTCATGACAATTTACTTAATATATCTGTTGTAGATTCGATTTATCCTTATCCAAAATCGTGCTGGAAAAACAAGATTAGCAAAATGGTACATGGTAAGTGTAAATTTTTGTTAAAAAAGAAATCAATTTGTGACTAATAATGTTTTTCCTTTGAAATTCAAGGCATTTGATGACGATGAAAAGCAGAAATTGATTGAGGAAGTGCATGCAGTTGTTACTGTTCGAGATGCAAAGCATACAAACTTTGTTGAGGTAAAAGTAACATTATAATAAAATAAAATTAATAACCAAATTAATCTTTATTTTTATATTATAAATTTTTAGTTCCGCAACTTTAAAATAGTCTACAGGCGCTATGCTGGATTATATTTCTGCATCTGTGTGGATGTGAATGATAATAATTTGTGTTATCTCGAAGCCATTCACAATTTCGTTGAAGTTTTAAACGAATATTTCCATAATGTATGCGAATTGGATCTAGTTTTTAATTTCTATAAAGTCTATACTGTCGTCGATGAGATGTTTTTGGCAGGCGAAATTCGTGAAACATCACAGACAAAAGTTCTTAAACAACTTTTGACGCTCAACTCATTAGACTAAAATACCTGTATAGATTCTCGCAAGTTCTCATAATAAATTAATTATGATTCTATCTATTCCATTATTATTAGTAATCTCTGAAACATGATGCGTATATAGATCGATATTTGAATAAGTTAATCAAACAAACTGCTATATATTGTATTATTAAGTCGCAAGTGTATAACAAAATATTATTAAAAATTTATTGCAATAAAGTAAAAAATCATTAAGTGTTATTCATCAAAAATCTTATTGTCTTTACTTCCAAGGCTTAATTTGTGATTTATTAAGCTGTTGACTCTTCTTCCTCATTTCACTAGATTCCTCAGTATTAGTCTTTGGATTTTGTTTCAAAAGCTGAAATTAATCATAATTTAATTTCATATAATTCAGCAAATTTAAGCATCTTAAAAGCACAAACCTTATCAATATAATTCCGCAAAAGTTCTGTCTTCAAATTTTCTTCACTCCTTGATAAATTATTCATCATTGGCTCATAATGATATTGCTTATTATTATCACTTTCAGAAACGTCATTGCTTTCATCTCTGCGTGAAGACGGTCTAGATGGACATGTTAGAACATCAATGATCTTCTTCCATTGTGATTCCATAATTGAATGTAAATTGTCTGCAATATTTTGTCGTCTTGTTTGATATTCTTCAAGTTTTGTTTCTAAGGATTCGATTGTCTTTGTTGCATTGATTAATTGTATTCGATAAAGGTCAACTTCCTCTGAGCACTTTTGTTTTATTAAATCTATTTCCTCTTCATTTCTGAAAATATATGTAAATTTTAAATGGTAGAAATCAGGGTTGCGATCTGTCACAGGCCAGTAAAAAAGGTAAACCTGTCACAGAAATTTTTCTGTTGACAGATATTACCTGCCACAGATCTCGCCTGTCACATGTGACAGTCTGTCGAGAGGTCAAACTTTTTCACCTGTTGACAGATCTGATCTGTCTTCGCAACCCTCGTGGAAGTCAAACTTAAAAATTCTTATAAGAACTTACTTTTGGATAATCATTTCTATTTGATTCATGACTCGTTCATTGCTTGCCTTTTCACGATCTTCAGCATCAATTCGAATTTCATACTGAAATTTTTCCAATTGCTCTTGAAATTCCTTTATTTTCTCTTCAAGAGCAGCTTCAAGTTGGGCTTGATAATAATCCTTTATTGCTGTTCTTTGAACATCCAGCTCCTTAACGAGTTTTCGTTCTTTCTCGGAAAACTCATCCATCAAGTTGTTAAAGATTTTCTTTTGCTTAATATCTATATTTTGTTTTTCTTGTTCATGTCTTTCTATTAATTTTACTTTATCTTCTTTGGTTTGCTTTAATTGTGACTTTAAGTTGTTAACATCTCTCTCCAAATGTGATCTTTCATTCTTTTCTTTAATGAAATTCTCTTTTACTTCTCGGCATTTGGATTTTAGTTCCTCAATTTCGCTGTGCAGTTCTTTTTCCAATTTTGAACTGTTTGATAAACGTGTCTCTAATTCATGAATTTGTTTCTTGGAAATGTCACTCATTTCCTTACATGTTGATGTAAGATTCTCAATTTTAAGTTCCAACATTTCATTTTTGGTTTGGAATTTATTTATCAGACTTATTTTTTCTTGCATTTCTTGCTCCAGCATCTTAATCTTCTGTCTTAATTTTGTATTTTCAATATCTAATCCTTCATTTGACTTTAATCGACGTATTATTTCATCCTTTTCAATATTAGACTTTGTTAATACTGAAATTTTTTGTTGGCATTGAATAATTTTTTTCTGGAAGATACTAATCATCTGGATGTTCAAATCTTGTTCTTCTGGATTACTTTGTGACTGTTGTAATGTGTCTGCAAATTTTGTATAACTAATAAGCTCGTTTGCAGTTGAATTGAGCACATCATTTTGTTTGTTGGCGACTAAAAACTTATCAATTTCTTGTATAAAACTGCCTTCATTAGAAAAATGACTTTTATTGGCATTTTCCTTTATATTTGGCTCGAAAAAATTGTGTGGAATCTTTAAAAGTACATCTGTGTCTGTACTACTTGCAGAATTATTGAGATCCATACTTTAATTGCACTTAAATCTAGATAAAAATAAGTTTTTAAAAAATTTATATACGAAATTTAATTGTTTAGTAAACAAACAACCGAACACTCGAAGCGCCGCTTTAATTATTAACGCGTTGCATTTATTTAAATATTACCGTTATTTTATTTTCATCGACACGTGATCGAATTAATCTTCTGAATGAATCCTATCTGGGTAAATTGGTAATTAAAAGAAAAATTAGGAAAATTATTAGTAATTGAAAGGAGGTATGTACTTACCAATTACATGTTTTAAAGGCGTTTAATTTATGAGTCCTAATTAAAATCACTATAATAATGTCCTCCTTTTCACACGATAAAGTTTTAAATTGTTAGAAATAGCTAGAAACTGAATCAGTTTAAGTGAAGCAGCTTTCGAAGTTACATCCAAAAAGAATACCTACCTCTTTTTTTAAAAAATGCAAAGAAATCCTTCTGAAAGATCTCAAGAAATGTACTCAACATTAATTAAGTTTGGTCAATATTTAGGCATGTATTCATCTAAAAAATCAACAATGAATATCCAAATGTTTTCTGCACTTTTAACACTTCCAATTTTTGGAATTATGATTGCTAATGGAATTTATTTAGCATGGGGAAATCCAGTATTGATTTGTCATGCATTACTTCCTACAAGTTTCCTTTTTGTTTATCTTGGAAGAATTTATAACAAATTTTTCGACAGACTTGAAGAACGTAGTGATTTGCTACAAATCAAAACGAAACAGTTTTATGAAAAATTGGAAACAAATGAAAAGTACAGACCATTAATGAATAAAAGAATGGATGAAAGTGAATTTTATACAAAGATTCTAGTTGTTGCAACATTACTTTTTTATCATCTGCCGGCACTATCTGTTGATTATGATAATATAACTACAGGAAGTAGATTGTATAACATGTATGCCTTTGTACCTTTTTTGGATATCGAGAGTAATTTTGGATTTATTGTAAATACTATAGTTCTTCATTTGAGTGCACCTATTGGAGCTTTTACCATAATCATTCTTGAAAGTATGTTTGTTTTTTATGGATATCAAATCATCCCAAGATGTGACATTTTTTGCTTTCATTTAGAAGAATTTTCTCAAGATTTGCTAACTTTGTTGGAACCTCAAACCAAAAAATCTTTAAATAATTTACCAGAATCTATTCCTTCTTCATCTAAAGCTAATAAAAAAATTGATAACACAACTAATCTGTATCATGATGATTTAAAAAAAGTACAAATGACATCTTTAATTGTGGAATATCAGGAATATAATGAATTTATAAAAGAAATCATTGCATTAGTATTTGTTCCATGCTTTACTTCAGTTGTATGCAACTCATTGTCTATTGCACTTTCCATAGTAGTAACATTCAAGGTGAATTTAAAATTGGGCATATCATGTGGCATCATGTTTCTAACTCAGGTTCTTTCACCATGTTTAATGGGATATTTAATTCAAAATCAAAATGAAAGGCTTTTACAAAATTATTGTAAATTTCCTTGGTATTATCTTGGTAAGAATGAAAGAAAAACTTATTTTGAGTTCATTCATGTTATACAAAATACAACAGTGTTCAAATTTCCTATTGTCGGGGTTCTGAATATGGAACTATTTACTAATGTGATGAATGCTAGTTATTCATACTTTAATTATTTTATAAACTTTGTAAACAATTAAAATGTGTATTTATTGTATATTAGTTAATGCATTACAATCCTTACAAATTTAAAAATTCAAGAAAAAATATTCTTTAAAATTTTAATGCACCTAATCATATTTCAATTCATAAAATAATAAAAAAAATGTCATTGCACAAATTGCACATCATAAAAATTTGTTAATATTGCAATTTCAATTAAATTTTTTATGAATTACCTAAATATGATGCAAAAATTATTTTGAGAAATTCCCAAGCCTTTAAAAGCAGGATAAAAATTCCCAACAACAATGATTTTCACTTTTTTTATAACAATTGGAACTAACTAATTCACCACAACATGAGGTATAATTAGATTTCATTTTCAATATCCCTCTTCATATTTTCAACCACTCATTGACTGCCGACATTCCATTGTGCAACAAAAAATCACAAAATTATGGTATAAAAGGTTTGATTAAAAAATTATAATATTGATTTACTTACTTACTCACCCTCAAAATATTAGAAATTAAATTTGAAAATTTTGAAAAATACAGAAAAAATTTGTTCTTTAAAATACACAGGAATTCTCATCACACGTGGCATTTAATTTTCATTCAATTTACTAATACTGGGGGACCTCGATTTGAGTAATTGTTTGGTTCCGGAAAAAATCTACTCAAATCGAATTTACTCAAATCGAAATGTATGGAAAATGACCGTTAAAAAAAGAAAATTTGAATTTTTGTATGGGAGCACTTTAGTTACTCAAATCGAAATTACTCAAATCGAAGTTACTCAAATCGAGGTCCCCCAGTAATGAGTTTAACATTTTTCTTTATTTTTTTTGTTATTTTTTTTTTATGAAAATAATCAGTTGGTGGTCGTCGTGTGTCTCTTGCTTAGCTGTTGTGTCAATCATTTCCTCTTAAAAATTTTTCGATAGTTTTTTTAAATACGGAAATTTGTATTTCAAACGTGGATAAAAGAAGTGAATTGCTGTAAATAATAAAGCGCATTTAACACAATCACTTAATGCATATTTCATGACAAAGTGAAAACTTATTTGTGATTTGAATAATTGTATAAACAGAAATGAAACTTCTCACTGACTCATGGAAAAAAAGAATTTAATTGAAGGTTTAAAAAATGACATGAATTGTGGCGTGTTGTATGACTCTTGACTCATTCTGAGGGGAAAAGTCTCTATTATTTTAGACAAATTCTTACTGCCAAGAATCGCAACATAAAAGATGTAAAAAAATTTTACTGCCGTAAATTGTGCAGAAGTTATACAAATTGACAAATAAAATTTTATTCTTAAGGCAGTAACATGTGATAATAGTGATGTAAATAAGCTTGTTATCAGGCAAATTGCGAATAATGCAAAAAATTGATTTGACAGATTTTCCGTCTTCATTTATTGCTTCAACATCCTGCACAATAAAAAAATTGCCAAAGATAAATGCATGCATATGAGCACATGTCTGATATAAAAAATATAAAAAAGTGTTCCCTTTTTAGCGCATTTTCCCCTTGGGAAAAGGACGCTATTGTCCGCACTTTGTCCGTCCGTCTGTCTGTCTGTCCGTCTGTCTGTCTGTCTGTCATCGCATCTCCTCCTCAGGGTTAAGCTTTTTTGATGCGGTTTTTGGCTTAAAATGTGTGTAGTATATCTGGCTAGAGCTGGCGAAAAAATCAGCATGAATGGTCACTTCCTCTGCTGGAACCAGCGTAAAAAGTACCAAAAATGCATTTCTTTATATGTGTTAGTGTGGTAAAATACACTAAAATGTTGACTTTTTCAAAAATTCATCTTTCCTCGGTTCAAATCCCATCAGAGGTCGAATTCTTTTTTCTGTACTTTTTTGATTCCTTATGACTGGAACTGACTTTATGGCCATGAATGCTTACTGGATCTCATTTTATGGCCATAAATGCTTACTGGATCTCACTTTATGGCCATGAATGCTTACTGGATCTCACTTTATGGCCATGAATGCTTACTGGATCTCATTTTATGGCCATAAATGCTTACTGGATCTCACTTTATGGCAATAAATGCTTACTGGATCTCACTTTATGGCAATAAATGCTTACTGGATCTCACTTTATGGCCATGAATGCTTACTGGATCTCATTTTATGGCAATAAATGCTTACTGGATCTCACTTTATGGCAATAAATGCTTACTGGATCTCACTTTATGGCCATAAATGCTTACTGGATCTCATTTTATGGCCATAAATGCTTACTGGATCTCACTTTATGACCATGAATGCTTACTGGATCTCATTTTATGGCCATAAATGCTTACTGGATCTCACTTTATGGCCATAAATGCTTACTGGATCTCATTTTATGGCCATAAATGCTTACTGGATCTCACTTTATGACCATGAATGCTTACTGGATCTCATTTTATGGCCATAAATGCTTACTGGATCTCACTTTATGGCAATAAATGCTTACTGGATCTCACTTTATGGCCATAAATGCTTACTGGATCTCATTTTATGGCCATAAATGCTTACTGGATCTCACTTTATGGCCATGAATGCTTACTGGATCTCACTTTATGGCCATGAATGCTTACTGGATCTCATTTTATGGCCATAAATGCTTACTGGATCTCACTTTATGACCATGAATGCTTACTGGATCTCATTTTATGGCCATAAATGCTTACTGGATCTCACTTTATGGCAATAAATGCTTACTGGATCTCACTTTATGGCAATAAATGCTTACTGGATCTCACTTTATGGCCATAAATGCTTACTGGATCTCATTTTATGGCCATAAATGCTTACTGGATCTCACTTTATGACCATGAATGCTTACTGGATCTCATTTTATGGCCATAAATGCTTACTGGATCTCACTTTATGGCAATAAATGCTTACTGGATCTCATTTTATGGCCATAAATGCTTACTGGATCTCACTTTATGGCCATGAATGCTTACTGGATCTCACTTTATGGCCATGAATGCTTACTGGATCTCATTTTATGGCCATAAATGCTTACTGGATCTCACTTTATGACCATGAATGCTTCCTGGATCTCATTTTTAATTGTTTTAAATTTATTTCCGGTTTATTTGCTATACGCGGAAAATGCGCTTTCGTCGGTCACAAGTGACCACGTTGATACTAGTTTAATAAATGGAAAGAAAATTTTACGACATAATTTTTATTTCTTACAGAAATTTCTCTATTTAAATTTTCGCATAAAATTATTTAATTTGAGTTGATATATTTTGTTTAAGCAACTAAGAATTTATGAAATGAGGGAGTCTATATTATTATCGTGAAACAAAAATTAAGTTCAGTAAATTTTTTCTTCATCCAATCGGAAAAGTTATTAGCATTCAAAAGTCCTAAATAAAAATAGTAACAAGAGCTAGGTAGTTACTCATCATTCTTTTAACATGACATCTCAAATGAAATTTCAATTTATTAGCAAATTCTTCAAAAATCCAAAAATGCCCTCTTGCAAAAAATTAAGGAAAAAATATGCCATAAAGAGCAAGAACTTTCTGACATGAAACCTTTTAAAATATTTAATTTAATGACGTTATTTGTAATTTAAGAGAAGGGACTTTTCATGCTCACCGCATATCTACCGACTAAATAATTGAATCACCAAAAATATCAAATTTCTTCTGCATCATTGCATCGTTGTTTATTTATATAACAACTGTAGATATCCCTTACAGATATGACTGACTGCTTGAAGAGAACAAAGAGAAAAAAAATGCAGACTTTTACAATAATTGGTCAAACAAATCAAGTCAAATCTCCGGAAAGATGTAATATTTATCAATAATAAATTGACTGCTTGTCTTCATTTATAATTGACTATGTGTTTTGTGTACTCTTTGTGCGTGCCTTCATCATACCATCATCATAAATGATGAAAAATCGAAAGATAAAAAAAAAAATAAAAAATGTAAAATGTTTGCAATAGTTCAAAAGGATGGACGAGATTAAAGGAAAAGGGAAATGCCCAAGGTACTGATGCAAAAAATGAATTACGTGAAGGGTAGCTAAGTTGAAAAATGCATTAGGTCATATTTTTTAAAAAAATTGATTTAAAATTACTATTGGTGATGGATTTTATAAAGTAAAATTTTTGACATATTGCTGACATGCATCAAAAGGTTTCAAATTAATTTGTCGAATATTTTTCATTTCAAACAGATCGTTAAAGATTGATACCATTAAGAAGTTTCATTATAGAATTTTGAAACATCATTTTGATTTATCATATTTTAAGTACTAATGTGCTAATTTTTTCAAGTGACTAAAAAATAAGGCACGATGCTGGTTTCACACTTCAATTCTCTCTTCTTTTTCTTCTCTCATTTTTTAAATTAAAAGTTCTTTTATTTTGGTGACAACGATGATGGCGCTCGAGGACATATTATACAAACAAAATATTTATTTGGATCATTTCATTTTTCATTTTATTAAGTGATGAATTTTAATTAATTCAAGTTCAACCCTCTCACAATGTTTTCAATATGAAAAAAATATTTACACAATAAGGAATATTGCATAGCATACACTTTATTGTTTACCCGCATTTATCTATATCATTGTGATGATTAAATGTAACCACATAATAAATTTGTATGCAGCTATGCTCGAATAAATTTAGACAAATTTTTTGATACGAAAAAAATTAAAAAATTAAACTCAAATGCAGATTAAGCGCTTTTTTTTAAACCATTTGATAATATACAACTAAATAAATTCAAAAAAGATTCCCAACAAAAACTTACTGACCTGCCCAAAGTGAACACCAATACCAAACTGTTTTTAAATTAAATATCATATTTTTTTGAATTAATTGATGTCACTAAAACGATGTTAAAAAAATATGAAATTTAAATTTCAGATTATCTTCATTTAATTTAATTTCATAATTCCATTAGAAGCCTTATGAAGTGTTTGTGTGAATTACCGAAAATTTCCATAAATTTTATGAAGCATTCAAAGGGATAATTATTACCATTTGACAGGCAAAAAGTGATCCAGAATATTATTTTTCACGTGCTGCTTCACTCAATTTCTGTTTCATCGTGTTGATCATAAACAGATGTCAGTGATCCTTAAAACAATAAATGCACACGCGTGTATGCAAGTCAGAAGATGATCAAAACAGAAGAGAAAGCTATATGATAATTATTATGCACTAGAAATGCAATTATATTTCTACTCGTGTGCCATATGTTTCAGAATGAAAATTACATCCACAGAAATATTTTGAATTATGAATAAAATTAAAAATATATTGCAGGAGTAATTTGCATTTTAATTGTTTAATTTCCTCAAATATTTTTCGTGGTAGAGTTAACGATGTTTACTTTGAAATAAATCATAAAATCCTTACTATCATCATTGTATAGCATTACTGTTGGTAACCACATGATGATTATCAAGTTGATTCTTTTCGTATTCACTGGTATTCACAACGTATAAAGTAAGTAAATCATTCACCTGAGCATGCATGAAAATCTTGAAATATTTTTCAATTTTCACCAAAATGATTTATTACCGTTGTACTTTGCACATATGTACGAGTTTTGCTCACTGCAGCTATGAAACTAAAATTCAGTTGTAGGGATTTTATGATCTCGATGAAAAACTCTAATGCAAAATTTTTTAATTTTTATTTCTCTTACTGTCCCCCATTTTTTCATAAACAATATTTCCAGTTTTTTTTTATTTTATTATTTTTTCTTAACCAGAATTTCCTTACCATCAGACTTTATGTTCATGATAAACTAACATAAATAAGCTGCAACATTTTTGATACAAAATACTTTCGTTTGGATAAACTGTTTAACATTGTTTCATTATCATTTGCTAGCCACACACAGCAATGTTGCTTTACCAACCAGAATAATGCACTCTAAAGATGAACTCGTTAAATTTTATGTGCTAGTTGATTTTTGGTGTAAATATTCATCCTTTTTAATGCATACAAAATGAAATTTCAGATTTTATACAATGCATATGACTTTAAAGCATGTAATAAATGTAATTTAAGTCTTACGATGTTGCTTTCATGTTTTTTTGGATGCATTTACATTTCAAATTGGAAATTGATAAAACATTTTGTACCTATTAAATTGTGAATTTTCCAATGTAAAAGTGCAATAAAATAAAGTGCTTATATGATTGTTTTTTGACTGGGGAAGCATTCAGTGCCAATATTCTCGGATTAATTTCATGAAAAATTAAAATATTTCAATAAATAAATAAAAAAAAATCATCGTGTGACTGCAATTGATGTTTTAAAAATGGTTTTTAAAAAAATCCTTTTTGCATTTTTTTTTGTCCATATGAAAGTGTCATTACCCATGCATCATAAAAAATGGAAATTAAAAAAAAAAAACTACATAGATTGATGGACAGCACTTTTCACAGTAAACAATTTTTTCAGTTGATGCAATTTTTAATGAAACAATAACGATAGCTTTTTTTTTTGTGCGAGTGCATTTGAAAGTTCAGTTTTAAGTGATTCAATATTTGATTAAATTTTTTCATTGTAACTGCATCATAAGCCAATCAATGTGAGTAGCATGAAAATTGTTTTCGAACGCTGCTTGTTGATTTCGCACAAATAAATACAAATTTTTATGCGATGAATTTTTCATCTATGGATTCCTATAATCGGTCGACTCATGCCAGATTTTTAATTAAATTGATCTGAAAACGTTTTCCACTCAATTGGCAATTCAAATAAATTAAAATGATTGGAAATAGTTTAGGTTCATTGGGTAAATATTGCAATGATTCAATTCTAAAAGCTGAATTTTTCGTAATAAAATTTCTAGTCACATGTCAATAACTTGAAACTGTAAACAATTCTGAGTCAGCAAAACCATCTTGGGAATTCACTTGGCTATTTAAAAATTTAATTTAAAGTTGACACACCTGATATTGTTGTTGAAATAAGTTTTTAAAAGCGCAGTCATGCTTCATAAACTACATGCAAAAAAAAAATGCTCAATAAATATTTAAAGGGTCATGATACACCTAAATTTTCTAGAACATATTTTTGGCAATTTTGTTGAACAAATGTTTAGAAATTAGCCAAAAATTTAAATAAATTTAAATGCCCTCGCAAAATTGATGTTAATCTAAGCACATAAATCGTGTTTAGACAAATTTTGAAAAACACTTTTGTGTGTCAATGCGACATGTGTTTTAACTTCCCTATATCGCATTTATACACAAAAAACATTTTTAATGCTCGAGTGAATTCTTTTATTACCAAAAAAATTTTTTTTTGTATTTTTCGATGAGCGAAGAATATTTTCTCAAGACATTTAATTGCTCCCTTAAGAAATAAAATGAACAGCAAAAAAAATCAAGACAAGCCCAATGAAAATTTGACATGAATGATTGAAGACTGTGAGAATCGTTTTGTAACTTCTTCGTTGGAAACAAATCAATGCAATTAAGAATATTTTGAAGGAAGTAAACATTTTTTTATTAAATTACTTTTTTTGTTAAGGTTGGACATTTGTCACTAATTATCTAAATAATATTAGATGAATTCATCTGCACTTATTTGAAGGTTCAATTAACTGGTCAGTGAACTGTGTTTTAGATTCTTTCAGAGTCATGATACATTTTTTTTTTTATTAAAATAAGCTTCTTTTTATCGCCCACATAAAAACGCTCTTTTTTGCTTATGAATGAATCATGACTTTGCATTAAAAAGTCGAGAAAAAAAATGGTAAAATAAAGAGCCAGCAAAAAAATTATGTAAATAGATGTAGATATGTGATGATGATGACGATGATGAGAAATTGCACATACGCGACATAGAGGATAGTTCACTTTACTTTTGTAATAATAACAACAGATGGTCAACAAAAGGGTCGCAAAAGTGAAGACTTTAATTGGTAAATTATGATGATGAACTGCTACTGCACATTTGCATGCACTTCTGATCAACTTTAACTTTAACTTGACCTCATTGAATGCTCATTCAGTTGTAATAAATAAATTCATTTTTTTTTGTTACTTTTAAATAACTTTCATGTTGATCGTTTGGATGAGCACGAGAAGTAAAAAATAAAAGTAATAAGTGGCGAATATGGCACTTTACATGACAAACATCGCATGTGTTTTACTGCTGTCGTCACAGTTCAATGGACATTTTAATGCATTTGCATGAATTTCATAATTTATTCATCCACTAATAATTCACTGAAATGATCTTCTTTCACTATTTTCACCCTAAATATCCACAGAGAAATTTTACGCATATAAAGCAATTGAGATAATGCGGTATAAGTCCATAAAAGTCACCGCAAGTATTTAGAAAAACAAATGATCTAAAAACAACAACAACAACAACATGTGGGTTCATAAATTTCATATCCTCGTCCATCTGACCAATATCAATATCAAATTATTATTAGAACAAATGTATAGCACGCAATAAATTCCAATTATTGACAGCACTTTATTCATATTCAATAAGAGGACGAAAAAAAATCTAACATAAGGTCCTCGTTTTGACTCACACAAAAATATGACAAATTTTGATTGATAGATTATTAATCGTGTCTTGGATATGATGTAAATAAAAATCAGTTCTCCTCAATTCGATCGAATGTTGGATTAATTTCTAATCAGTGTTAAATGTGTGTGAGAATTTATGAATTTATTGGGGGGGATTGTTTTGAGAACAGGAAATTTTCAAATTAAAATTTTTTTGTTTGTTTGGGATTTTTTTAAATTGGAAGGGCGTTCAAATGTTTTAATGATTTACAGTCTACACGTGTAAAATATGGACTAAGCAAAAGGCATTTGAAGGTAACAAACTGTACACATTTTTGACATTTTGAATCTTATAAATTTTTGATTAAAATTTCAAACGATTTAATAACACGATAATCAAAACAAAATTATTACTTTCTCAAATGGAAACAAGTTTAATTTTCTTTAGAAGCATACTTTATAATTTCCAGCTTGTTTTGTAAATGACATTCAAAATAATATTTGCTTAGAATATTTTCCTCCCATTCTCAAACGTGAGACCAATTTGCATAAATTTTTGTTTTCATTTTCTTTAAATACATTAAATGAGTCGCTCATAATATGTCATAACATATCGCAAAAGTATTAAGTGAATGAACATCTGCAGAAATTCTCATTTTTTATTTCCATTTTTTTTTTTTTTTTGCAATAATATTTAATGCATGCTGAGTGACAACAAAGTTTTTTTTTTATTTGGAACAATATTTATATAAAAAACTTTTTTATTCTCTGCTTTGTAGACATCAAAAAGAATCAGAACGAAAAACATGAAAAACTTCCATCTATGTATTTGCATGCAAAAATTATCTTTTTTTCATAATTACTCATTTGGCAAAGTATTTATTTATTTACGTTCATTTAATGTGTGGTTTCTCTCATCCATTTCTACTTCTTCTTTTTTAATCTCCTTCAGATCCATTCACAGATAAAATAAATATTTCATTTAATGTGCAGAGAAAGGTTATGATTAAAATTGTTGCCTGATTTAATTTTGAATTTTGCAATTATAATCAGCAATTTTTTGGTACCTATAATTTAACATTGTAGCTAATATTAGAATATAATTGCATCAATATTTAAAAATATTCTGTGTGCAACAATCCGCCACAATTGATCAAGTTACCAAAAATTTATCAATTAAAAACAATTTAAATGTAAGTTATTAGAATGTGATTCAAAATCTTGAATTATTCATCATTTTAATCTATCAAATCAGAATCATAATGTCATAATGTAAAATGTTGGTTCCTGTAATGCAAATTTTACGATAATGCAACCACATATTTGTAAATATTACAAATAATGAGGAACATACTTATTTGCATATGAATAAATCAATAAAATTGAAAATTTTCAATCAGAATTGATTTTCTTATCAATGACTATAAAATCGATACACTGGTGATTGAATTACTTATTTACATAATATCTACCAACTAAAAATATTCAAGTATTGCACTTAAATAAAAAGTATCAGCATTCAGTTTTTATTGAAATAATTTTAAAATGCGGGTTTTTTGAATCAAACCACTTACATATTCATTCAAAATATTCAAATCAGTATTACAACAATTTTCAAATATAATTTCTTTTTGTAAAAGAAAAGGACAAAAAATGGAAATAATGATGAAAAAAATAAGAATATAAGTTTTCAATAATAATCTATTGATTTTCATGTTTTATTATCATTGTGAATCTACCACAGTTCATTATTCTTTCTACAGTTTTTTATTAACAAAAAATTACTTTCTTTTTGAAATTGATTGATGAGGTCGAGGATGAAGGTTGTGTGCATTCAAATAGCAACAGTGAGAAATTTGTGGATGTCGTGAGAAATGTTTCTTGTTTTGTTCTACAAAGAAAACAGAAGATGACATTTAATAACAGCATAAAGTTGACATCTCTTTAAACGTATCATCAATGTCTCGCGATTTGTTTCAACGATTGAGAAAAAATAAAGTATTTGAAAAATTACATGTCATTCAACAACACGCGTGTGTATTGTTGCTTCCGTTTACCATTCTTTTCATGTACAATCTAGCATTATCATATCAATTTGTAATTCTTCTATGTTATTTTCAGTCAATTGAAGAAAGTTGACAAATATGAAATTACATGATAGACATTAATCTGTAAATGATACTCAAATGTATTCTTTTCCACAGAATTGCTGTCATCGCAATAATACATTATAATTAACAGTATTCAATGAAATTCTTTCGATCGAAAACCGACGCTCAAACCCTCCGTAAAATTTAATGATTCACTTTCCTATGCATTTAAAACCTCATTGATTAATATTCATTTATTTTTTATTTAATTTTTTTTTCAAATGTGATTGAATCTGCCCATCCCTTTGTTGTTGTGCCTCAAGTTTTTTGTATTAAAAAAATTATTCAGCAAAAAATGTCAAACATTTTGTGGTTGCTTCGTGGGAATTTTAATAATTTTTTGTGATTTTGAGAACATAATTGTTGATCATATACTACATTTTATTGTTATGTTGAAGACAGATTGAATTATTTCATATCAATAATAACAATTAGGTTTTAAACAAAAAATTATTTAAATTCTTTAGGATTTGAACTTAGGAATTAAATTTTTCCTACAAAACAAATAATATCAAATTTTAGCCAAATTGTTGGCGGGGTTGGGTTACATTGTATGGTGTCGGTTGAGTTTGCGGTCGGAAAAAATTGGAAGAAGGTTCGAATCTTAAAAATTGCAAAATGAAAAAGTATACTTAAATGAAAATTGTAAATGTTAACAAAAAAATGCGCAATAATTTGCTATAAAAAGCAGAAAAAGAATGGAAATTAAAATTGACAAAAGTCAAAAAAAAAAACAAAAAAAAAAAAAAATACAAAAGTATTAATTCCTGGCCAGATGATAAAAAAATATAAAAATTGCAAAATGCAGAAAAAATTCACAAAATATTTATAAGGCATTTATTCAATGTCTAATGATCTCGTCCTAAGCGCCTAGCTAAGTGATAACGGGTTAAACGCAAGTTCCTTGACTTTGAATAATCCATGCAATGTTACCAACAACAACCCTTAGGTAAGTTGTCGTCGAACGCTTACTTTTTTTAAAAATTTTTATGAAATTTTATACTTCACAAGAGAATGTAGAAAAATTTCATACAAATTCGAATGTTATAAAGCTAAAGTAAAATATTTTTGGTTAGAATTAGGTTAGTTTGACTATATTAGTGCTGAAAAAAAAAATGATATCTATTTCATAAAAATAATGATGAAAAAACTTACAGGGCAGAATTGGAGTAAACAATTACTTGCTCAGATGTGCATAACACAATAGCTACGCATCTGTCCTTATTGTTAAATTCAGCCCCTCTTAAAAAATATAGGGACAGCATTTTTAAGAATATTGTCGATATAAATGATTTTGAACGTTCTTTTGTGATTTGTATTTTTATGTTGTACTGGTTGGAAAGTATTTAAATTCAAAAACTAAATACCTAATAGTAATTAAAGCATTTTCCCAAAAAAAAAAAAAAAAAAAAAAAAAATTGAAAACATCTCTCATAAGACAATTTTTATATATCTTACTGCATTTATTACAATCTATAACATACATGATCCACTTTTACCTGATTCGGTAACTTGATTCCTTTACTTTATTCAATTTAAATAAATTTTAAATTCATTACACCTGTCAAGCCTTATCCATAAGTTACAACATCACATGATGTATAGAATCTCACAAATCAAATTTAAATTGATATTTATGATGCATGGATAAATTGATGTAACATGAAGCCATTGACCTTCTTTTTTCTTTGTTGTTTTGTGTACTTAGAAAATTACAAGCATGAATAAATTGAACATACATGAAGAAGAAAAAAGAACAAGAGATGTTTTCGAATAAAGGAAAGTGTTGATAAAGGACTGAAAAGTAAAAATAATTTATATGCTTTTTCTTTTGAAGGAGGTATCTACATTTTTTAAATCACATGCAAGATTGACATTAGCAATTATTGTAATAATTCTATCAAATCAAATTTAGTCAAATTTGATATAAATCAAATCTAAAAAAAAGTGAAAAATGAAAAAAAGTGATTGTCTTTTTCATATTTATTCCGGAACTAAAATTAGTCACTCTCAAAAAATTCTCATGTGCAAATAAATCATTTTGAAGAAAAATGTTTTAATTTCTCGTATTCTTAAATTATACACATTTTTTACAATTGATTATAATTTCAGTGCGAAACGAAGAACCTTTCACTTGTTTCATGATTTACGATAACACTTCGATTTGCATTTGTACGCACATAGAAGCATAAAAGAGAAAATATTCTATTAAAAATGAAATTTATGTAGTTGAAAATAAAATCTCGTGAATCTGTTAATATTGTCTATTGTCACTGACAACGATGATATGTTAATGTATTCAATATTTAAAATGCCGACATCGGCACCCTCATTTTTTTATTTGGGGTTTACATTACACAGATTTTGTTACATACTCACTAAATAGGAGCATAATTGTGGGATGGGATTAAGTGAACAGAAAAATTAATAAATGCTTTTTTATTTATTGAACGTGCATTGAAATTCGAGAGAGGTGGAAGGAGCATAGAGAAATAATATTATTTTGTTGGAAAGATGAAACATAAAATTTGCATAACAATAAACAAAAAAAAAAAAATGAATCATATTGTGACAATTTCTTGAATTTGAAAGGTTCCTTTAAAGTATTAAAGTCTTATGATAATAATTTTTGTAGAAACATTTCAAAGGAAATTTGATGAGCAATATCATTGATTAATCAAGCATCTCAAAAAATTCCATAAACCTTTAATTTGATTTCAATAAAAATCTCCTTTTTAAAAGGAGCATAAACATGAAGACAAAAACATAATTGAACATAAAATGTAGTAAAAATGAGAATTTTAAAAAGGAAATCTGATAAATTACCTTTAATGCAATATTTCTTGTTAATATTCATCCTCGTCTACCTTATGAGGCATTTACATTTTAATGCTGTAAACATCAACATTATATGTATCAACATGAAATTTTATGTAATAATGCAGTAAGTATGAAATTAAAAATATGAAAAAATTTCAACAATGAAGACAACCCGTTTTACTAAAATTGAAGCAACATAGACTTTAATTGGTCTTAAAGTCATGCTCCAAAAATCGAAATCTTTTTAATAAAAATTCTTTTTCACAGATCAAAATTTATCAAAATCACAATAATCTTTTGCAATTGAAATGAATCCAATAAAATCTGAAGGATGATCTATCAGTAAATGCGCTTAAACTTTTCATCCATGACATATGGATTGATCATAAAAAAAATTATTTCTTCTCCTTAATGTAATGAATTTTCAAGGATAATAAAATTGATATTGAGAAGTAAAAAAGCATTAACTGATGATGGAAAATATCTTTTGAATATTCATGATAGAAGAACAAATTTTTCATGATTCATTTCATTCATTTCTCGTCTTCCTTCCATTCTACTTTTCCATTCAATCTCAATTTCAATTTATGAATTTTAAATAAAACGAAAAGAAGGAGAAGAAGAAATGAAGATTGTCAGGAAATGAATGAGTAGAATGAGAGAATTTATTGCAAATTGAAGAACAGATTTACAGCAGAGATGACAATAGCTCAAAGTTAATTTGATAGAATCAAAAAGTCTTGGAATGATTTTTATATAAACAATTTATGGACTGTCATAATGCCCTCGCCATTAAGCGGATTGTCTTTTAATGCGAATGGTAGAACATACATATACACAAAATAAATAATGTAGGAAGGAAGAACGTTGTGCAATAAAAGTGAAATTTCTTAATTATTTCTTTTTCCTTTTTAACTACGACAGTCGATAGCAACATTCATCCCATAAAATTCAAGTATAATTCTTTTTGTCATCGTAAATTTTTGTGACTTAAATTCATCTCATCTCATCTCATCACATCAACATCCATATAGTACTTGTAAGTATGTAAGCAATAACAAATCAAGTGGATGGATTGATGACTCTTGTATGTCGCATTAAACAATGAATATTATCAAGAGACGTCTTCATCATATCCATAAAATTTTCACATAAGAAGAAGGAACAAGAAAAAAAAGTAAAATTGCATCTGTTGATGGAAATCACTCAACTTAGTCACTGTACATTTTTATATTTTTATCTCAAGATACATGTATTTATTTTTCTGATGTACTTTATGCTCATTTTTGTAGCATTTTTGATGTCATTAAAAGAATTACAATTTTCCAAGGAATAAAGAACAACTTTCTTTCATCCACCCATTTTAGTTACTTAGTTACTTACTTGTGATGGCAATAAATTCACTTTTATCATCATTTTTAAGATGTTTCGTTATCATAAAGTTTATTTTCATAGTTTATGGATGTTATGCTTTGTTTGCATTTTACAAAATAATTTTGTGAAATAAACATTACATTGCGAGGACATGAAAGTCAAAACAGCGGAAAGGCAACTAGTCTAACTATATTTTTTCTCATATCTGATGAACAGAATCCATTCAAGTGTTAAATGTGTCCATAAAGTATATGAAATATGATCAAAATGTTCATTTTCATATATCATTAGCCGTCCGTTAAAAATAAATTTTCCTTGCACTCTTTTAAAGTAAAAATTGCAACAAAATAGTTCCGTTTGATACTTTGTAAGATGCTCAAATGATGTGTGACGTCAAATGGTATTGAATGAATAAAAAAGGATAAGAAGAAAAAACAATAATTCATATGACCATAGATTCAACTAACATGAATACAACGTATGAAATGTAGTTTATGGATTCGCGGAATAGCCATGAATAAATACAATAGACATTATCTGAGAGCAACAAAAAGTGAAGCAACAATGTGTGAACAAAAGGAAGTTTCTTGTTTTCACGTGCAAAGAAACTTTTCATCCCTTTCGTTTGTTCTCATAAATTAAATTGCATAAGACATTCTTGTGTAGAACACAATAGAAGTAAGCATTATGTGCGAGTGAATTAACATCCTTTAGGCACTTGGCAATTAAACAAATTACCAACTCAGTTTACAATAAATCTGCATTCTATAAAGGTACACTTTTGGGGATTTACCCTCACCATTTTTAGTTAGTAGTCTCACTAGTCGCAACATGAGACAGGACAACATAAATTGAAATTAAATTTCTTCATAATGTGTTAAATATGTTAATTGTGTTCAACTGAGAAAATAACCAGAACTAAATGGCTATTATAAATTTAGTTATACAAAAATTCCTTTTCTTCTTCGTCATCTTCATCCATTCTAATGCTCATCTTAGTCTTCATCTTAGTTAATGGATTGTAAATTTAATACTGAATCATATATTACAGCAACAACAACACCATGCATTCTAATAGGAAGTAAAATGAATTTAAAATGAAATTACAACTAATTTTATTGTCTATTCTACCTATTACGGAGCATTTTCATCTTACAAAATGATCCTCGAGGGCTACATAAATGTTACATTATGAGAATAGTGTGAAATGAAAAGCACACACATGAGGCTCTTGGCAGGTATACTTTTTTGTGATGAGATATTTGAAACCAACGATAAATAAATTTATTCATTTCAATTTGAAGAATTTTCTACACTCTTTTATGTGTGGTTAAGGTATAAGAAATGGCTCTATAGTAATGAAATTAAATGATGAGCGGCAATTAGTTTAATGTTCTTAGAGTATTATAATATTTATGGGTCTTGAATATGAATGCATACATTTATTTTAAGTAATTTGACTATTTACTTTTCAGGTCATTCTGGTAAATTTCTACATATTAGTTTAATTGACAATTGTTTGGATGCTGAAAATTAACATTCTATACTCGTATAATATTCATCGCATTATGGTCAAATTAGTTAAGATTATTTGAATAAAAATTATCTTACACCAATTATTAAATGAAAATCTCTTTTTAAAACTTTTTGTCTATAAAATACCAAATATCATAAATGTAACAATTTAATCCAAAACTAACATGAGTAATCCCTATGTTTTATGTGCGGTTCCAAACATTTTTTTCGACCACAATCATTTTTTTGCGCTTCAATAATTAGGTGCTAATATGCTGCACACTTCTGGACTTACTTATGCTTAAAGCCATAAACCCCATACTAAAATGAAATAAAAAATCAAATTCACATAAAAATAGATAAAAACATTCAACAAACAGCAACAGCAGTTTCTAGTAAATTTGAGTAAATAATGAATGCAAATGTAAGCCACAAAAGTTTGTTTTTAAATCGCTTGTAGCTCAATAAATATAATATAACAAAAAATAGCATTAAAATGTTCGGAAAGTGTCAATGAATATCTGCTTTACATTGGTTTTAAGCGCATTTAAACCCTTAGTTTTTGAATAGATACACTCGACCAGAAAGCCAAAATCATCATTTGATATAATGTTTTAATGGAACCACGCTTCTGCAAAGTTGTGAGACAATAATAAACACTTGCACAATGCAGAAGCTTTATATTAATTCTCTTCTCACTCTCTCAATTTGTGCCGCCTAAAGCATACGCTATGCTTGTTTTAATTCAATAAAGACTTTATGGCGACTTCATCATATAAGCGTCGCTCACTATTTATTTATTTATTTTAATGCAAAGAGCGAGATTTGTAAACTGTACAGTGAGTGAACCGAGAACGACTGTCTTTATTGATGCATGTTTGGCGTGAGAGTGATGCGCGGGATGGTGTTGATGTATATTTATTTTAAAAAGTGCAGTAATGAATAAATTTTCACACTATAAACAGTATATTTTAAAGCATACAATCATGATGAATGCAATATGCACCTAATCATATTCGTGTTTAGCTTCAAACGCTTGGTGAGTGCTGTAAAGAATAACAAACAAATAATAATTGAACTCTCGATTATCGCGAGTGTGCACTTTATGTTTCTGTGTCTGATTATTATTATTACCATCATTGCTAGTATTATTATTATTATGACTGACTTTGTATCTGCCACATAAATTGCTTGCTCATGTTTGGACATTTGTAAATCAAACAATTTTTTTTTATAGGTGTAAGTATTTCTTGTTTTATTAATAGTTTATAAATCACTTCAAGCATTTATTGCTGTGTGCTGGAAATTGAATAAAGTCATCTTGATGAATCTTGATTATCTCCAGAAACTGTTCATTTTTTTCCAATAGTTTTAATATGAAATTAGAATTAATTAAATTAAATTTTATAAGAACATAACCGTAAACCACAATTTAGTGTGTATGTTGTGTATCATGTCATATCATTTGATACCATTCACCAAAAATATGAATATAAAACAATTCATGCATTGCGCATACATGTGATGAAATTTTATTACAAAACTTCATATAGGCATATCATTGCACATTAATATGTAGCATGTAAGCATAATAATTTAGGAAATAATCACAGTAATAATCGTAAAAGAGTGTAACTGCATGCGTTGCTTCATATTATGAAAATCAGAATTTAATACTTTTTTATTTACTTTTTGTTGTGGCATCTCAATGCAGTAGCAAACGACAAATGAATGTCATTCAATTTTACGATCTTCAGTTTTAGACTTGAAAATTAAATTTTTTTTCCTGCAACCAACCGCCTGTGGTTGGTATTTGTTAATCATGTATGTAATGTATGCGGTACCCATGTGTGAATATTTTGTATACTTTTATACTTTTTCACTTTAATGAGTCGCAATAATATAAAAATTCTTAAATTCATTCATTTTTCTGTCTACAGATATATCTCACTCTGTCACATTCGGTGTCTAATAATATTTACACTGACATCAGTCTGAGATAATAATCGTAAAAATTTCAGATTATTAAATTGTCGCTCAAATGACATCAAAACTTTATATCTGAATTCTGCATATTGCATCGTTTGTATTCATTTAATTTGTGTTGATTGCAATTTTGTATTTAATAACTTGTAATTAAAATATGAATACACACACGTGAACAACATTATTGATGACAAAAGACGAACTGATTGACTTGAATTAAACTTGATTATTTTTTGAAACTTAGAATTCTTTAGGGAATAAAAGGTTGTAAATATTCAATTATGTTACTATCAGTTTAAACTTATGTTGATTCTGATAGTTTCAAAACCACGAAAATCAAGGTGCTTATTTCAAAACTCAAACAATAAAGACTAATTAATTTTTTAAACTCATCTCTCGCGCGTTTAACAATTCTCATTGATGCAATAAAAATTTAATATCAACACAGTAGCATTCAACACTGACAAGTAATAAAGTTTTTTTCCTCATTCGTTAATTTCATAAAACCATGCATGCGTCTGATCCTTCATAGCATAATCCTTGGATGATAATATTTTACACAATTTTATTGGTGACAATTATTACTTTAGATAACTTTTCTGCTGCAAATTGTGGATAAATTCTTTACATATTTCGTATTTTTGAAAGGGAAATTTTATTTTTGATGAAATTGAGCTGACAATAATGTGTGACAGACGTAAGTGAAATTTTGTATCTAATAAAAAAAAAAAAAAAAAAAAACACAAAAAGGGGTAGAAAAATTGAAGAAGATTTTGTATTTGGCATGGAATCAACCTCCTCATTAATGTTTTCCGCCTCTTTCATAAAACTTTTTTTTTTATCGAGATAAAAGTCAGATACAAACATTGTTTTGTTGAATTCACTTCAACAATTTTTGTTTGTGAAATTCTCAACTGTTTTTGCGTTTTTCGGCATATTAAGTAAGTTTTATGATGTCTTTTTTCTGTTAAACCTATACAAATTTTGCAATGAAATTTATTTCAATTTTATTCAATAAATAGTAGTGAAGTGTATCATGATTCGTGAGCATATTCACACCATTTCTTAATCTTGAAATTTACAATAGAAAACAAAATATTTTTCGACAAAAATGTACAAAATTGTTAAAATTTCAAAGAACGTTGTGAAAGATTTTTAAAAGGTTTAGGTATTATGGATTAAATGTGTGAAAAATTTGAATAAAAAATTTTGTTTGTCAAAAAATTGTGTCATGAACGAATTTTGAAAATTTTCAGCATGAATAAGAACGATACACATATTTACAACTTAAATTGGTGTGAATAAGAAATTGCGAGAGGAAAAAATCTTCATGCCATAAATATGACAACTAGGAAAAATTATGGAACTACAATCACCCTTTCTGTATCTATTCAATTATTCAATAAAAAACACAATCCTCATATTTTCCATTTTATTTTATTTTACTCCTTCCAGTTTTTCGTTCTTGTTTACAAATTACATCATCACCACTATGATTGTCAAGCAACAGCAACAACATCAACAACATGAAAGAAGTTTTTAAAAGTCTCGAATTTTTTATTTTATTTTATTTTTTCCAATCATGTTGTTTTTTCATTTTGATAAATAGAAAAAAAATTTGCATATCAATGACAATTTTATTAAATTTTCAAAACCAACGTCATTTCAAGTGTCCTTTAATGACGTTCGACAATAATGTTGTACATGCATAATACAGAAATTATATGCAAACAACCCCAGATTCATGAATGAGATGTATTGAGGCAATGTAAAGAGCGAAAATTTCCACTTAAGTGCACATGAAAGTGACATTTTTAAAGCAGCAAATCGGGCATGCATGCAAACATACATACAAACACACAAACATACATTGGATAAAATTAGTGGCAGATGAAGAGCTAACACAGGCCTTAATAATGACACTTGAATAAATAATTTTTCCTTCTCATTTCATTCCTAAATTGATCCTTTGATTTTAGAAAAAGATTTGACAATTTTAACCGCATTGTCTTTACAGCTTCGCAAAAAAATTTCAATAAAAATGCGCATAAAACATGAATTTTCAATGTGCAGCATGCAAACTTTTTTTAATTTTTAAACAAAATCTTTTGAATTCTTAAAAAGATCAAAATTATGTGTGAAAATTTTGTCTGTATCATTTTCAATTGAATCAATTCAGCAAATACACGAGTTGAGGATTGTTTTTTTTCTATGAGCAACAGCCAGAAAGCGAATTCATGCAGAGTCAAGTGGATGTTACGCAACTCAAATCGAGTGTAATTCAATTTTGCGACAAATGAGAATCATATGGAATCCTAATGAGTGACATATATGCACATCATCGTCATGCGACAGGAGATGTAAAATTTTTAGCGAAGGGTTGCAAAAAAAAAATATATCGCGATTTTCAATGTTTGCGGATCTGATGACGCATGAAAGTTGAGGATTTTTAATTTATTATTATTGTGCACCATATGGTCGATGCAGACACTCTAATCTCTTCAATATTTTTTCACTCTTTAAATTGTGTGATTAACTTTCATATAATTTTGACTGTTTGTATAATATTTTCTGATGAATTTTTCATTAATGCTCTGTATGCTGTGATTAATATGACCACTGGCTCTTGGCATTTTTATATGTGAAGGATTATGAGACGGACAAAAAAAAATTATTTGAAATGAAAAATTGCAAAAAATATTCCGCAAATCTAAATTTAATTAAATTTTTTAATCATACTTAATCGCAGTGCCGTGAGTTAGAATGGACTTTACTCACCTAAAATTTTGCTTATTCAAAAAGATGAGGTCATAATTCCTAGTGCGTTAATGATTTTTTGCAAAATAATAATTTTTGGTTCAAACTTCAAAATTTTGAATCTTAAGTTTCTTTTTTCAACCCTTTAATGCCATTTTGAAGAGCTAATATCAATAGTCCACCGACATTCAAAAGTTTCTCACACATTGACCTTTAGATTTAAAACATAAAAAGTGAAAAAAATAATTAAATCACTTATAAAAATATTTATGTTTCCCGCCGCACGTTCATCAACCCGCATTAAATCATTTTGTGCAATTGTCATTTAAAATTTCTTTCCTTTTAAAAACAAATAAACACCAAACAGTAGTTCACTAAAATGACAATTGTTCCATTTTTTTCTATGATATCATTCATCATGTTTTGATTGTATGGTCACATTATGTTGAACATCATGTTTTCATGTACAACAGACAGTGCTACAAAGAATATGAATAATTTCGTGTGAAAAATTCAAAACTATCTATTCCATATCGAGATGATATCATTTTATGTGAAATGAAGAAGGAAGGAAAGCAAATACAAATAAAAAGTGGCAGTAAGGGGTTTATAGAGCAAACGAGATAATGAAAAAAATCAACAAAACCCTTCCATTGTTGCGTTAACATAAGTTTTTTGAAATTAAAACCAAACAGAGTCACCTAAAATTCTAAAATTTCCGGAAGTAGTTTAGTGAAAATTACGGAGGGTAAGAATAGAAATTCTCCCTTGTGTATGTCGTTTGCTTCGATAATACAGCAACAATGTGAACAGTACTGTGAACGAGTTTAATTACTTCTAATATCCTTCTCTATTTCTGTTCCTGCATATTTTTTTAAAAATTTTCTTCTTCACATCACCAATTGTTGATTTTAAAAATTTCAGAATGTGATTTTTAAAATTCGTGACTTGGACATTGGAAATAACATTTCAGTGCATTTATGCCAACAAGTATTTCACATAAAATCCAGTGACCGAAGTATGATTTTATTTCAAATACTGCACGTTTTTAGTTCCTGAAATGTGATCTTCCGTAATAACTTCTATTCATTCGATAACAATTTTATCCCGTCAAAATATGAACTGCGAATAGTCAGTGAAAAATGATAAATTGCAAAATAATTTTTTTGCACAGTTGAAAAGATGAGAAAAATTTTAAAATTGACCGTTCAGTTATTGTTATTGTTATGGGTATATATACAGTTAGTCTTATTACAAAATATTTAATGTATTAATTTACAATTGCTTACTCATGAACATGAGAGGCATAATAAACGTCAAAAGATGAGATTTATGTTGGTTGACTTGTGCAACACATTCTTTGAACACAGCAATGTTGATAATGAACATAAGTTATTATGCATAGTTATAATAATGATATTATAAAATGCGTACATTTGAGAATAAAAACAGCTTGAGTAAATTGAAAGGATTGGTTTGGGAAGAAAACCCTTGAATGTGCAAATCTCTTTACTATGCTGGTATTTCTGTTGATTTTTATCACGAAAAATTATTAAATAATTTGTGTGAGCATTTAACACTTCACTGAGCATCTAACAATCAAGTCTTTTATTCAATTAAGAAGTGCGAAATTTGCATATGAGAAAAAAAAAAATAAAAGTATTCATCAATCAAATCATGTAGCAAATATAAACACGCATTCATAAATAATATGAGTATGATAAAGGAAAATAAATGCGGGCAAAAAAATTATCTCAATTAAAATCCTTCCTCTTTATCGCATTTTTTATGCGCAAATAACAATAACTGGCGATGGAAATAAAATCTCTTTGATATTGAGACATCAGAGAGATGCGACTGTTCTTTGTAACGGGAACGGAAAAAATGGCAAATAAAGGTACAAAAAAAAAATATTTTGTGAAATGAAAGAACATCAAAGAATTTCCGCAAAATGATCATTAAAACTTAGTTTGAATGAATGAAATTCTCTGGTTTTACACAGTTGCATAGCTTTACGTATGAATGTGATAATTAATTACAAAAATGGAATTCATAATTCGCAATATTCGTTGATAAAGTGAAAGATGAAATAAATCCCTTGAGGCAGGCATGCTTTAACTTTAGAAAAGAAAATAAATGTGAAAAATCATTAATGATGATTATTTTAATTATTATGTGATTGAAAACATCCCGAGCGGCACACAAGCGTCATATGACGATCATATGACTGTCATATGACGGTCGTCATCGTCATAAAGACGTCATGAATGACGATCATATGATCGTCATATGACGACAAGACGTCATCACGACGTCGTCTCGATTCGATTTATGACCTCATATGACGGTCATTCGACGAAAAATTCGTCACTCGACGATCAAATGAAAACGTCGATTGACGGTCATATGACGATCAAATGACAAAATGGCGACGGCACGACGACGAGCATATCCGCGGTTTATATGCAGAATATGGGCTGAAATACTAAAAATCAATGAATTGAAGAAATTTTTAATTTGTGGTAGATTCGGAAAACTTTATTTTTTACTTTATTTCTTTTAGAAACTCCAATTTATATTACATATTTTTTTTTTTAAAAAAAAAATTGCTTGCACGGAAAGCTTGAATTTTAAGAATACTAAAGTTTTGATTGAACTTGAAGAAAACTTGGTATATCTCGTAAAAGTCAGGTAAATTTTCTTCAATCCTCTTACTATTACATTGAATCTTAAACTTCTTCTTCTTCTTCTTGAAATTAATTTTCTTCACAAGTGATATGCTTCATTGACTTCTTGATAAATTTGCTCAAAACCATCTCTGAAAGAAAAAAGATTTTTTTAACTCCAAAAAACAATAAAAAAAAGGAAATAAAATGATTAATACTTAAGTATTATTTGATCCTGTGTACTCCTGTATCCAAATTTTACCTTTAATCTCGAAATCTTCCTTCTTTCTACGCAGCTTTGACTTTTCACGTCTGAACTCTTCGACGAAAAAATTTTAACTAAAAGTTGAGACAAACATTTTTCAATGCTCACTTTGTTAAAAAAAATTATTTACTTTAAGTTTCAAATTTCAAATTTTGAAGGAATGAGTTGAAAACTTGAAGTTTTTCTTATCAAAAAATCAGCAAAACTGTTTGAGAACACAAAGAATTAATTTAAAAATTTTGTCAAAAAATAACCATCATTCATGATTTTCATATGATCGTCATATGATCATCATACGAATGTCATGAATTTTTCGAGAAAAAAATCGTCATTCAATCATCATCGTCGTGACGATGACGTTCATATGACGATCATTTGATCGTCATCGTCATTGTGTGCCGCTCGGGCATAAATGAGACATCCTTTAAGTTCTCTTTGTAAAGTGCAATCTTAATTAAGAATTAATGGCATACTCAATTTGTAGAATGGGAAACGTAAATGCACGCGATAAGAAATAAATTCAAATCATAACCAGACTCTGTGAGAAAACAAGACTTGACGCGTAAAATTATGAAGCATTCAAATTGTCACCATAAAAACCACTAATTTATTAGATTCCAAAAGCATTTGTGTCATTTTTAAATTGTGAGCATCTCACTAAATGACTATCATTAGAGTCAGTTTGTACCTCAATGGAACAATGCATATACATGTTTTTAGAAGAAAACATTACGCATAGATATATTTTTCTAAATACCCCAGGAGATTTTTTTTTCTTCCCCTTTTCAGCAAAAGAAGAAGCACACAGCAAAATAAGAAGGGAATCTAGCGTAGCTATCATCATTATCTTATTATTATTATTGTCTTATAAATATTCTGTGCAACTAAATAGAGTTGGAAGAAGCAAGCAAAAAGGGACGATTTTATATTTATGGAACATGCAATCGCTATAGGTGAGGATGATTTGGATAATAAAATTTGTAAACAAAACTATCTTTCCTTTCATTTTCCTTCCTTTTTGAGACATTTAAATGATTTTAATGAAAATATTGCAACATTTTATTGATCAACTTTTTAGCATGATTTTTATGAATCTAGTGGCCTTTTGGAATTCATTTTGGGAGTAGAAATTTTAAGTGAACTTTAGAAAAATTGATAAAATCAAAACATTTAAATTTGGTTAATAAAATCTTCAATTTTCGCCATTGAAAAACAGCAACTCTAAATTTCTGTGTAGACTAGATCCTTAAAAGCGTTCATTTCTTTTTGCTAGCAGGAACTTTTACTTAACAATTTTACATTCTTTTGTTTCGTTTAAGAAATATTGTTTGCAAGTTCCATAATGAGCAATTTCATTCAATTTTGTTGAAGCGACATTGATGGCATCGTAAAAAATTTTTATTCATTCTTCTCGCAACTGCACACAGTTCATCGTTTGAATATATCTGGAAGGTAAATCCGGTTTATTTATTTATTGACATTGCCATTCCTTTTTTTTGATGATGAGAATTTTTTTGTGATGTAGTTGTCATTCCTCCTTTCTTATTCACGTCAAGAAAATTTTTACACGGGAAAATTTTTTATGATCGCTAATAATACCACGTAGAAATTTTATTGACACATTTAGTCGCTTATTTTATATGAGAAATTCATGTTTTTTCTTCATCCAGATCTAGTTTTAATATTTGATGGAAGAAAAGTTTTATGAATGTCCATTAAATGGACATTATTTAAAACTTCATATCCATAAAGTTTATTTTCTTTATTCTTATTCAAATTTTCATGTTTGATAAAGATACAAGACTCAATGACATTAAAATAATAGTAAATCCAAGATATTATTGTATAATATTTAGACACCCGTAATGTGATTTTTCTTATTTTTTGCAGAATAATGCGATTACCTTTACCATCTAAGGTATTCAGACAATGTAAACACTCATAAAATTTAGCTTGGAAAGTAAAATCTAGAAAATGTAATAAAAAATAAAATCAAATCTTAAATTTTAATAACCTTTTGTTTCCAAATATCATAATGTTCACAATAGAATGTATCCACAATCCAATTTGGTTGGATCATATTTTCAAAATTTACATATGTCACATTTTTTTCTCCTTTTATTTTCTAATCTTATCTTACCTTGTATCTTTTTGGTCTGTGTATATTATTTGGTGTAAGTTAAAAAGGAATCGAAATGTAATTGACTAAAAGCATAAAGCATTTGAATTCAGCATAATTTTAGTTGATATAAAGTAACATTTTACTATAAATTATAAATATATATTCAAACTATAAATTTCATATTTGGTATATTCCAGTCAACAAAATGATTCGAGAATTTTATCTCATTTCAAACAATTTTGTGCATCATAAGTCAGAGATTTTTCAGCAAACTAAATGAAAACCATAAAATATTCAAATTCATATTATCAGATTTTTCAACCTGAAGCAAATATTTAAATTGCTTATAAATACCCCATAGCATGCACGAAAATGAAGCTAGAAAAAAATGTCACATTAGAGATGATGTTGCATGAAAAAAGCAAAAAAGTTAATCCTTGAGACATTAAGTTTTTCCACACTATCCGTCTACACTAAAAATTATTCATCATTTTCATTTTTATATCGCATTCATGATGACCAGAAAATGGACTTACAAAATAAGGTAAATGATGCTTATTTCATATTCATGAATTTTTTTTTGCTCTCGTACACTTATCTTTTCATGAAATATAAATCCATTTGAATGAATGGATATGAAAGATGGCACTTGATTCATTCATTCATGACATGATAAAAAATATTCTCAATCCATCTATTCATAGAGATTTATATCCACAAGAGTACCCAACCATAATAATAATAATACTTTCAAGATACTTTTTTTAAGAGATTTTTCATCTCACTTTCAATTTTGCATGAAAATAAATGGAGAAATTGAAGAAAATCAGATGTTTTGAAAATGTTAAACATTTTACTTTAATCAAAATAATCTTTAGATTTTAGTATTCTATATTCAACTATCATTAGATAGTGAACTCAAAAAGTAAGATTGTTTTTAGAAACAGACATTTGCTTCAATGAACTAATTTTTAAAGGTACAAGAAAATTTCCAATAAATTTATTCCTATTTTAAAGCATACATAACAAAAAATATATTCATCACTGAACTTCATTACGACAAGTCGTTTCCAAAAACAAAAACTCAGATTGAAGCAATTTATGAGTAAAATTCAAAAGTTAATGAAATAGTTCTACTACCTACAATCACCTTGCGGGCAAATAATCGCGATGATTCTGTTTATGAATTCTGGTGAAAATTTTTATTAAAATTTTTCTATTCTTCATTCGTGTCTTCAACAAAACGTTAGTAAATATTTATGCAGAGATAGAGCAAAAAATATGAATATTTCACGTGAGTGATTGCATTCAGTTATTTATATTTGAGTGAAAACAAAGGAAAAAGAAATTTTCATTTTCATTTTCATTCTCAGTTAACTGAAATGATGAAACATTTCTGCAGGAAATTGAAGTCAATTTTTGTGGGGGGAACGCAGAAAAAGAGCAAAATTATATTAACTTTTTGTAAAGAATGTTCACTTTGTTTTTATCTGGATTCTAACTCCAAAGACAAATAACAAACTTTCCATAAATAGCTTGAAATGCTTCAAAAACACAAAAAATAGAGCAATACATTTTCAACTTCCTGAAAATTCATCCTGATGCAAAAATCTTCATTTTTATATTAGTTATTAGTAGTTGGTATGAAGGTGATATGGATGTAAGCTGATGACGAGATTTTTCACCTCATAATTCAAATTGAATGAGATAAGAAAATTTCTTTCTTTTTTTACCTAAACAGGGAGACAAAGAAGAAGGAAAGAATCTTCATTTATTCAGTGAAAAAATCCAATTTAATTCAAAGATTCATAATAACAGCACTGCTTGCTATCTTATCGTTCATATAGAATCAAAATGATGCAAACAAGTTCATAACTTTTTTTTTTTTGTTTGTTCATTTAACAAAAATGCATTTTGTATGACATAATATCGTTCATTCTATCTTACATATGTATTGCGTCTTTCTTATTCATTCACAATAAAAGTGATTCATCAGGTCGGCTGTTTAGAGGAATGAGTAATTTGATTTCCGAAAATTTCATTCTGTCTTGCCTACAACATTTTTTTCACAATTTCTAGTGAAATGTTTTTGTTTTGCCTTTTTTATTGGTCATCAGTTAGGCGTAATTTTTGAAACTAAATTCGTGGTAAGTCTTCTAGTTATGCTACAGTTAACATGCAGCATGAAAATTGGCAAGATTTGAAATAAAATAAGCAATTTTTATGTGCCGTGGATAATCAAAACATTGATTCATTTTAAACATAAAGTATTGGATCTAAAATTTGATACATTTTATGAAATAGATTCTAGATATCCCAGACATTAATTCATAAGCTCGTATACTTTATCAAGGAGCAATAAAAACTGTTTAAAAAATAATTTTTATTGCATAAGAAGGCACTTAAAAAATTCTCATATGAATCGGAAATCGAGAAAACAATTTTTTATGACTTTCTGCTACTTCTTTTTTACCTTCCCTTGATCCCTTTCGTAGTTACAATTTTCATCATCATAGATGAGATGATTTTGTATACAGTATCAAATTTATTGAGAAATCGATTAAAAATTAAAACACTTTAATGCATTTTTATGTGATGTGCCGGGTCTTTTGTGTTTCAATCTCTTCAAAATTGTTGATTTTTATTACCCAAGAAAAAGATCTCTTGCTGAGTAGCAGAAATTTTTGATTGCCTTGATAATTTTCCATTTTCAAGATTACTTTTTATTTATTCCCCCTTTTCTTCTCATGCTCCGTTCTTATAAGTTTCTCATTCTGCTATTTTTTTTATGAAAATGATAAAAATATTTTGTCATAAAAGGAAGGAAAGGATTTCTTTTCTTTTCGAAAAGTTTTGTATTGCTTGTGATTTAAGGTTTTATTGACTTTTATAGATCTATTTCATAGCATATTATAGTGTGAAATGAGCAGTTAATTTTCATTATGTGGCTTGATGTCAGACGATTAGATTTGCAGAGTTCAATGATATGTTTTTACCCAGGTTTGGCGAACAACTCTCTAGCCGTTAAATCTTGAAAAATTTAAAAAAAATTTTGAGTTTACTAACACTATCAAAAAATTTTTTAAACTGAATATTGTTAAATATCAACATAATTAGATCAATTTCTATGTCAAAAGTATGATTTAATGTTTAATTAATCTTAAATCATCATGATTTACGATTTTAAATAAGATCCAGTGAATGAATTTGTTGCAAAATTAAAATTTTTCTAAAATCAAATTTTTGTTGAGTGAGTTTAGAAATTCAAATTTTGTACTTTAACGATAAAATAAGGTATCTTTTATGTTTCCGTTCGCCATACTTGGGTTTTTACATACTTTTTACTGTTTTTTTGTGCTTATGTAAGCAATTTCATTGACAGTTTCAGCACTGAAATAAATTAAGTTAGATTAAAAATTGTTATTTAAGGGAACTTCCACAGATGTGTTTCTTCAAAAATTTTGGTCAAAAATCAATTTTCTCTAAATTAGGATATCTAGACGATGCAATGACTAGTTATTCATGAGTAAAACAATGAATTCTACTCATTTGTCTTATTTTCTTCCTTCCAAACGCATTAATTAGGAAATTATTAGCGTTACTTTGCAAAAAATTAAATTCAACTTTTTCTTACCAAGTAACGCTCGCAAAAATCGAAATTATTTACAAATGAATGCACTTATAAACAAGATTAAAAGACAAATAGATAGAACTCAACGTTTTACATCACAAAAATAAGTATTTTGATCGTCTAGATAGCTCTAATAAGAGAATTTTTCATTTAAAGTCGATTTTTTTTGAAATTTTCGATCTGTGGAAACGCCCTTAAAACAAAAATAAATATCAACGAATTTGAGATCAAGAAATTTTATGTCAAGCGCTTAAACAACCGTAATTTTATAATGAAACTTTAACTTACTTTCAATAATTCATGAGATACTTAAAGAGTTTAATTTTCCTACTTTTATTGCTACTGTTGCCTTTTTGTTACAATACAACAAAAATTTCCTTCTTTTTTTCGTCACTATCGTCGTCATCATCTCATAAAGTTAGTAAATTCTAAAAGAACATGAAAGGAAAAAGGCCACGAAAACTTTAAAAATCATTAACCCCTTTGTACTTAACAACACTTCATTGCACTCTGTCTCTATAATTCTTTTGTTGTCAATATTGTTATCGATGAGAAAAAATAAGAAGGAAAAGTTTTAATCGTTCCATGACATTCTGTATATTTTTTTGTGTGTGCTGTTCATTCATAAAAGTAATCAATAAAAATATAAAATTGTGCAAGCTAATGAGAAAAAATTTGTTACAAAGGAACTACAAAATGACTAAGGTAGATGCAGCTAATAAAAAAAATTTCATAAATTTTCTTCAATAAAAAAATGTTATTTGTAAACATCGTGTCTCATGTCTCATTATTGATCATAATACCTTATTCCTTCATCATCATTTCTATTTATATACAATACATTATTTTCATCTCAAAGAATCACAACAATAGACCATCCTGCAAATAATAAGATCTTTTCATGCATTGATTGATTTTGAGGGTTATTTTGCACAGCATTTATTGGTTTATTGGTTTCTCGGCAATTTTTTGGGTTGAAATATTTTTACAGAAAAATTCACATGAGTTTCTATCGGAAGGGGAGAATTAAACCGCAAAAAATTGAGATTTACTGCAAAAAAAAAATATTTTCCCTAATTAGATGAAAATTGTGACATAATCTCATCTTCCATGTCCTCAACCACAAGCATTTTTTTTGGGTTTTTGGTTGATTGGCTTGTGTCGTGACATTGTCGATTCTGTTGATGCTCTTTCAGGCGTTATCATTGATTATGCAATTGTGAAAAAATACAATTAGGTATACAAATAATTGACAAAATCGCATTAGTGCAGTATTGCATAAAATTTTATTACTTGTGGTCTTGTGGATAATTGTTTTCGGATATCTTTATATTCTCTTTCTGAAAAGTCCATAAACAACATGAAATATTGACAAGATACTTTTAAGTATAAAAAACATTTATTCTAAGTAATTCACACTTCTTGTTGATTTAAAATGCATCCATGATTCATCATTGCATAAAAATGCATCACACTTATCTGCTTGCTACATTTACCCACTGACATGTATCTTTTATGATGGCAAATAGCACTTGTATTTATGCATTCATTATTCCTCTATTGAAATGCTTTTAAACAATAGAAGCAAGTGGAGCAAAGTAAAGAATGTCAACACAAATTTTTTCGTCATTCTTCACATGCCCTACAGTAACTGAAATGTTGAATCTTTTCTTCTTGCACATTAATTTAAAAAAAAAGTCCTCTTCACTCGACATTTGTTTGCATTTTATGCTGCGTTGGAAATTGCGTAATCATAAATATCGAGTTTTAAAGTTTCATTCACTGCATTCATCCGTATAAACATTTTAGAGATGAGAGTGCATGAAATTTGCATACAATGCAGTTTCCAATCAAGAGTTCAATGAACTTGTGCGTTTTTTACAACTTACATGTACGCACCATCAGTTTACATTATGAAATCCGCTTTTATAGAATTTAATTGTGATGCATAAGCGTCTTACAATTTATTGCACAATTACGCATTTACTTTAATAATGAGTTGCATGCTGCAAAAAAGGGGAGATTTTTGAGGCTTTGAAGAATTGATTTGAAGCCTTTTTCAGCTTATTGTTGGCAATCGTTTTGTCCATTAACAGATTTTCATCCTCATTTTTTTGGTTTAATAATATTGACCTTTTGAATATATATTCCTTGTGAAAGAGCCCGAAAGAGCTGTAGATTCACAATGAATGTTAATTAGGTAATTAAAAACTTTAATTAAATCTGAAAATGCTTGTTGCACAACATGTTAAAACATCAACTCCTACTTATTCCTTTTGCCATCAACTTCGTTCTCTATTTATTCAGATGTATATGCATATGTAAAACTTATATTGCTTGCTCTTACATCCATCTCTTGTGAAATAGGTCATTCACACTGAAAATGGCAGAAATGGAAAGGAAATACACACAAAACCAACTCTCAACATGATTTCTGATTGTTATCATGAAAAATGTTCTTCCATCTATTGCAATATGCACGTTTACACGTTGATGCAGGTCATGGAAGATTTGAAATGAAAAAGGAAATTTTTTTCCTTTCCTTTCTTTTTTACTTTTACATGTCCAACTTTTATACTTTTTTATATTCTTTTCCTGCTCGTTCGTTTCTTATTTCAGAAATGAAATGAAATCCTCTTATTTACGAATATCTTTTAAGCATGCACCAAGAGTCTTTCAACTAGATATTTACATTTACAACGAAGAACGAAAAGGAAATTAAGATTGAGTTTTTTTTGTATATTCACGAAATGGAGAGGAAAAGTTTTTTGTGCAATAACTAAGGAGACAGCTGAAATGAAAATGAACGTGAATAGAATTGTAATGTCTTCAAAAATCTTGCATTTCCTTGCTAACTTTTGAGCTACAGGAAATTTGCTTTTATAGACGAATCTTTATGATAATCAAAGCTTATTTATTCTAAGCCATTGTTGGAATTGGTTGGAATTTTATTCATGATTCAGGTACTAACTCTGATTAAGATTTTAAATTTTTTCAAATATTTTCAAATTATTCTACTCGTGATACTCTTTTAACAAAATTCAAATATAAAGTCAATGAACTTTTTCAAAAACACATTAGAAAATTATCTCAGCAAAAATTTGAATTAAAAAAACAATGAATCTATTTTTGTATCAAATATCCAATTTGTCATGCATTACGAAAAATAACGAAAAAGTACCTTCGAGACATGAAAATTTGTAATCTAAATTTTTTTTTCATGTAGGTATGTATATTTAAATAAATCTGCATTTTGCTCTTATTTGCCTAAAGGCACACGTTTGCTGAATAAAGATTGATAGTTAACAAAGGATTTATTTTATTTTAAAAGCAAAATATTTGAAAAATTGATTTTAAATTATTGGTAAATAACAAATCAATATCGGAAAAAGTTTAGTTTCAATTTCATTTATTCATTCGTTATGTACACAAATACACACGATGATTATTTCCGCAAACATTTACACTAACCATAATCTGATTTATTTTGTTTGCGAGTTCTCGTAGTTTTACAGTTTGGTTGATTTAGTTTTTATGTTCAATATTTGCAGCCATTTGCAGTTTTTATTTTTTCAAAATAAAGGATTGCAAAAGGTTTGAAATACAAATAAATGTTTTATTTTTCAATATATTCCATTTGCTATTCTTCCTCTTATACAATTTGTTGAATATAAAATTTTTGATGAATCCTTTACTATTTAGTAGATTAAAATTTAAATTTTATGCTTTAACTTTATTCATTTTGCCATACAATCAATTTATCAAATTTTAACAAGGACCTTAATTTATTATGCATAATAGTTCATTACCCATTAATACTTCTTAAAACTGTAAATTAAACAATATCCGAAACTGATTGATGCATAAGAAATTTGTGAATCATTAATACATCCTCAACATAATTCATCTTAAAGCAGTGAGAAAGTCAAACAATTGTCGTATTTTAAGCAGCAAGGTAAAAAGGATGTAGCGAATAAATGTCATGAGAAAATCATTTATGCATATTGTGTAGCGTTAGCATAATTGATTAGATTAATTAAACCTTAAATTCATCATCATCATCATGGTTATTGTAATAAATTTAACTACAAGCAAGTAAATTTTGAATTTTATGTAAATCTTATAAAAAAATCATCATTATTGGTTTTACATTAACTTGATATTATTCATTAATCATCATTATGCAAAATAATAAATATTCCACAGAATCTTATGAATCTTTAATGTTAATCTGTCTCGCAAGGAACTTGGCAATATAAACGTGAGAAGATGATGGTGATGGATTTAAGATGCATTGGTTTTAAGTCAATGAGTCCAAGTTTATTCACTTTGGCGGACTTTAAATTTTTGAAATCAAATAATGTTGGATAAAATGTAACTCTCCAATTTTAAATTCCTTAAGATTAAGTCATTTGTAATTTGATCAAATTTCAGAATCTATTAGCAAATGCGTCATAAATTTTGCGCGTACCTTTTGTTAAATTTAAAGAATTTTACTCGATATATTTTCTTAACGCGCTCAGGTAAATTGCAAAACACTTTGAAGATTCTTATCCTCACATTGAAAATGATTTATTGCGATAAAATCAGCAGTAGTTTAATGAAAGTCATCGTACATGAAGAAATTTTCTTCTGGTGTGCACCTTCTGTTATGTGCAACTAAATCTTTTCTTTGTTCCATGACGTGCCATAATAAGCTTCCATCAGTCAATCAGTTCCCTTTATTGTCATAATATTAATTATTTCTCAATAGATTGTATTGAAAAAGTTTTGAGAAAGGACTGCAATTTGAATAAGTATGTGATGTTATTTACCTGGGAATTTAGGTATTCTTACATTTATCGATAAATTATGAATAACTGATATAAATCAATTTCCTAATTACTTTATTAATCAATCTCATTCCGTTTCATTTGATATTGAGGTTAAGAAATTTGACCTAAATATTATGTCAATAATAAATCCATTTGATAATTTCGTTGACTCAGTTCTTCTTATTTTTTGATTTAATTCTTCTACTCATTAAATTTTAATTGCAAAGAAGTTTTAATCAGCATAATTGATTCGCTTTATGTATGTTAAGTAAATAATGGCTTTAATGAGCAATTTAATGATTAATTTACGTGATGTTAATGCTTATTAACTTAAGAAATGACATGAATATATCCTGTCATAATGTAATTCTTGTTATTCTAATTTTTTATGATACTTCTGGCTTTTGACTAGTTAATATTATTGTTTTAATAAAATATCAATAAATTCTTTTATGAATAAAAATTCCTGTGGATTTATTGTATTCATACAAGAACTATAAATGCATAGAATTCTATTTTTGAAATTTTCTCACAATTTAATTTTTTTTTTTGTAATTTATTCACTGTGAGATTGATAAATATTTCAATCAAGTATAAAAGGATCAGCATGAAATATATTCGAAGATATTTATCTCTAAAAAAAGTCAAAAGAGTTCATAAAGATGCATCGCTATGCAAAAGAAAATATCAAAGCATTTAAATAATTTTTAAACATGCAAAATAGAAAAGAATAAGAAAGAAAATGTGCATCAATAAAATTTTATTGACTGAGGGTCGGTAATATCCACACAGTGATTTTTCTTACCCCTGACAATTTTTTTTTGTTTGTTCGGTGTGCATGCACAAATGTTTGTAAAGGATATCACCTTAAGGGGTTAAAAATCAATAGACATACACATATCAAGAGACAAGAACATACTCATAAATAATTTTTATGAATATCATTAAATTCAAATTATGCTAGTGCTTTAAGGGAGAAAAAGAAGAATAATGTTTATCAGGTTCACAATTTAGAAGCAAGTCGTCGTCGATGAAGAAACCTGACTTGAGGAGTTAATAGTGAAAATATTTATATTTTACGATAATGATTGAATTATGCAATTATCTTTTATGACATTGATCCTTTCATGAATGATTTGATTTGATTCATGCAGTCCTTTAAGTTCCCATGGCAGTTTGAATAAATTTGAATCATTTTACTGTTCGGTTCCCATAGAATCTCATAAGATTGTTGCATAAAGTCTTCACAATCACTTGCCATTAATTTTTATGCTACTCTTTAAAAAAAAAAACTTGAATAATTCACAAAAAGCCAATTTGTTAAAAAATTTGTAACTTGAGAGATAAATAAAAATTGTTTTGCATAAGAAAAGAAAGGAATATCGAAAAGTTATGATGCGGTTTATGAGATTTGACTTCATAAATTACGAGAAGAATTTCAATTGTTGCTACGCAGCCACCAAAATGGAATGAATAAGAAACTTTTCTCATAAAAAGCAAAATTAATTGCAAAAAATATTTTTCTGTGCTCAAAACTCATTCAGTGGATTTATTCGGTTGCAATAACAATGCCAAGAAAATGAACAGAAAGAAGACATAGATAAAAAAATATTCCCTCAATATCTGCAGTGCAAACAAACAAGACGTTGAGTTATGAAAAATATTAATTAAACAACTTTTCTGTCAACTTTTTGTTGTTGCATTTTTTATTGGCAAAAAAAAACTTTTTTTTCTGCTTAAAAAGATTACATGACATGACACAAGGGAGTTTGTTAAATAACACGAAGGGGATAATAAGTTAAAGTTGAAAGGGATTTTTTTATTAAGGCAAAGAAAACAAGATTTTTCCTTACTTTACCTATTTGGTTTTGACTTCAATTTTTTTCAACTTCTTGAACTCATCAAAAATGATGGAATAAAAATGGATAAAAGTAGGCATATTTATTTTGCTTTCATTGTCTTGGACGCATTTTATGGACATAAAGTAATGTGCGGATATTGTATTTTTTAAAATCTTAAAATCGTTTTATAAAAATTAATTTTAAGTTTATAGAATGCTTAAGAATAGATCATATACATATTTTTAATGAGAATCTAGTCATTTTCTTGCATAGTCTCTAAACTAGTCAAAATGAAGCCTAAAGTCACATTTTACTGGTTGAAAAGTTTCAATGAGATTTAAAAAGAAGCGACAATGCGTAAGGAAGAATTCTTCATAACATCTAAGCCATAATAATCACACAATGAATGAGCGATGACTTCTCGCTTGCTATTTGTTATTTTTAAGGGGTGGAAGTGAAAAAACTGGAAAAACAAACAATTTAACACAATTTATCATCTCATTTTTAGCAGATAATGGTTCATCATTATTACTTTTTTTGTTCTAATAGCACACAATCCTGCTCGTTTTTTACGCTGTACAATTTTTTTGTGGAATTTTTTCAACCCTTTTTTTATTATTTGAGTTTTTTTAAATATATAGTTATAGTTACTGCACATCGTTGTGTTCATGATAATTTCTTATTCTAAAAAAAAATTATAAAGATTAAAAAAATAATTTAAGAAGAGAAAAATGACAATGAGCGTTGATGGAAGCAATAAATGATGGAAATAAATTGCAAATCAGCATTTCGTTATGCATCATAAGAAAATTATTTTTTCTCATCTCATTCTTAAGATTAATTAATGATTTTGAATAAATTTTCATGTCGCCAAACGAGTTCGTGTGAGAATCTCCTTTTTTTACGCATTGATGCTACCACATATGATTTTTTTAGGGGTAAGATGTCGTTTAAGAAGTACCGCAAATAATTTTTATTTATACAGGCAGTGGATTCAATTAATCATTGAAATGATGCCAGACATTGATCAGGTAAGAAGGCAAAAAATACAAAGGTTTAATATACAAAGAAGATAAATAGAGAGAACGATTTAAAAACATTGATGACTAATCAAGTAGAAAACCAAAAGCAAAACAGAAATAAAGTTAATTTGCTGTGTATCAACGGGACTGGTGAAAAAGTAGAAATTAATTGGTTGATGATTACTAAAGCGACTTTAGTTTTTAGCTAGCTTGTAAGCATATTTAAATCAAATTATTAGTGAATTCAGTGTTCATTTGTCTACTTTTTAAAATACATATTGCTTGAATATTACTGAATATGCTAAATATTAATAATGATAAGGGTTCTTTGACGTCAAATGCACTTTTCAGCACGAATTCAGCACCTTTTATTTTATAGGAACATATAAATTACCTCCCATGAAACCAAAATATTCCATTTATTTTCCTTTGACATCAATGGAAAATCGAATGTACTATCCATAATTTCCATACAAAATTTTGATACATATTAGTAACAAAAATATTACATTCAAGGATAACTGAAGTGATGCATAAGTTCGAATCTCAAGAAAAATTAGAAATTTTGTTCTAAATTTGATTTTCTCATATACTTCACAAGAGAATTCAGTTAAATTTTGTATGGAAAAATTTATAGTACATCAATGGAAAACTCGATCTTCCATATTTTGTTCCATTGCTATGCGACAATATTTTCCTCAATTTTCCTTAGGACGATACATGTATTATACATACGTATCATCCATGGAAGATTCTTAAGATTCTTTTTTTTAATAAGATTAATCTTAAAACGATTTTATGTTACCATTTCACTTGTGTCATTCCAGCTGCATTTGCAGCGTCTTCTCATTTTTTTTTTCTCACTATGTATATATGCTTATATTTTTTTTGTATTCAGAGATAGACTAATAAACTAAACTAAACTAGGGAATACGTCGATCTTCCATTTGGTTACATGGGCTGCACCAAAACAAATCTAAAACAATTCATTTAAATTGCTTTGCAGATTTAAAAGATTTCCAAAAGCCAAAGTGAACAAAATTTTCAATGAAACGTTAACAATTTGCTATAAATATTTGACCGATGCTCGTAACTACTCATCGAGTGACTCATTTCCGTTTGTTAAATTCTTTTTGCTTCTTTTTTGCAGTTTTCTTTTCTTTCGATATTGAAATATGAGATAATCTCAAGTATCGGTTTTTTAAAATGGAAATTGTTATTAATATGTTGAATGTTAACATGTGAGTGAATAATGAGTTTAGCTGTGCCTATGATTTAAATCAACAAATTAATGCTAATAAAAAGTTGACAACTAATTTTGAAGCAGAAATAAATTTTTTAACGATAATTCATAATGAAAAATTTTACAAATGGTGTTGATTGCGATTGTACAGTTGCTAGTAATGAGGCATAAAATTCATTTCTGTTATCAAAAGGTAAACAAATTCGTCAATACGTGCATAAATGTATCATGAATCATTAAATTTTAAAATTCTTACTAAATTTTATTTAAACTTTCAAGTCGATATGAACTTTTTGAATAAATAAATTAAAGGCTTGTGACAAAACGTAGTTTTAATGTTATAACAAACAAATTTTGTAAACATTCCCATACTTTTCAATTAATCAGAAATAAAGCTCTTCCAACTTTTTAAGTTGCGCAATTTTCTTTATTTTCGCATCAAAACAAAAAGAAGAAAAAAATGAAAAAAGATTATTTCATATATTGTCAACAAACAACTCAGTATGTTTAGATTACGAAAGTTTCAAGTGACTATGAATGAGTGATAATTAATAATTATAAAAATAAAGTCATGAGAACCAGTTTAACTGATAAGAAATTTTTCTAAACAATGAAAAGTTGTGCGCATTTTGTGAAAAAATCATCGCATAGCAAGCTGTTGAATAAGAGGCTCGAAAACAGACATGACTAACACAATCATCTTCGTTTAGGCTCGTCTTCATCCTCATTCCTCTTTCTCCTTTCCACCAAAGTTGTCTCAATGCCAAAAAAGGCAAATTGTACGAGTGTAAACGAAAAAGCAAAAATGAACAAGAAGTAAATGTTCACAAAAAATAATCGATGAAAAATACATTACCGTAGGTCAGTGAATTCTATAAGCCGCAGACAAGAGAAAATGTGGATGTATGATAATAAAAAAGCAGTATTACTCACCAAACTCAATGCAGCATGAGTGAGACTTTAGATATGGTATGGTGTATGAATGAATAAATGTCGTAAAAAATATTATCAATCTCCCATAAATATTACGAGCTTTACCGTCATTTTTGGGAGAGATAACATACGTCAGGATAGAAATGTGTATAACACAGGCATTTGTGGGCTGCTAAAGTCATTGCCATTTAAGTTGATAATAATAATGATGATTGTGATGATATCGATGATGGTGATGATATCGATGGTTAACGGATGGATGAAGAATAGCTTTTTAAACACTAAAGTTGTATTTTTGTGACTTTAGGTTTCATTTTTTTATGAATTGAAGCTTCAAAAAAGTTATAGGAGTGTCAATCAGACAACATACAGCACCTATAAAAAATGTCGTATTCATTTTCAACTGAAAATTATTTGCAGAGTTCAACGACATTTTCTTCAATGTGTAATACTACTGCATGCCTTACTGCCGAGAATTAACGAAAAATTTTCAATTTTCCTCTTCTTCCTTCTTCCAATTGATAGTTCATTGTACCTTATTCGATTATTTTTCCATTTTACCAATGAAAATTTCCTCTCAATTGTTTATTTTTAGAGCACAATCTTTGCAATGAACTATTTATCATATTGAGGTTCTTTTCATTCCATTTTTTTTTTTTTTTGCACATTGCAAGTTTTGTGTGAAAAAGACTTCTTTTCTTTTCCATGAGCTTTCATTTTTCTCATTCTATGTATTCATCCGCAAAAGAATAGAAAAAGAGCTGAGTAATAAGTGAGAAACATTTCCATCACAAAATTGCTTCTCATTTCGATGAATGTGATATTTTTTAAGGGAAAAACTTGGAAAGGGAAGGAAAAGCAAAGTGCTGACAATAATTTATCAATTTCAAACAGTTTTGTTGTGCTTTTAACATAATTTTGCAAACACAAATGCTTTTCATAGCTCATTTACACATTAAAAGCTTCATTTTGGATCATCAATATGTAATTAGATGAAATTTGTGGATTTATTTCTACAGGAAGTTCTTATTAAGCAAATGAAAAACTGAGCAGTTGTGGGAAATTGCGCTTCCTTTCAATACCAAAAATCACTGCAGACTCTACATCCAAACTTATTTTTATGTCCTTTTGTTACAGCAATTGTGTTGATGTGCAATGTGCATTATACGAAACATACAAAAGAAAGATGCTGCTCATTTGAACACGACAATGAGTTTTTCAATTCACTTTTCCTCCTCTTTTATGTGACGACAATTTTCATCATCCGCAAACTATAAAATCGTCCTCAGTTACCACAATTGAAAAATTGAAAATAAGAAAAATGAGCGTGCATTAGCATGTCATCTTTTAAGCATCAAAAGCACCTGCTAGTTAAGGTATGGTAATGAAATGGTTTAGAATGAACAGCTTGGAAAATTCTTTTGGTTTTTCTTCTTTTTTTTCTTTTGATGAGAAGCAGTTGATGTAAATTGGTTTGTAGAAATGTCCTTGTTCGATAAATGTAAATGACTGCAGTAGATGACAAACTTAAGTAATCAAACTATGAACTAATAAAAACAAATTCATTTAATTAGTAAAGTATGTTACACTCATATGAGATGGTGCCGAAGTAAATAAAAAGAATTCGACAATAATTAAATGAATGTAACTGAAGCATCACTATTTCAATTTTTCATGCATATAAATTCGACTATGTTGCAAAATACAGTTTGAAAAAAATCTTAATAAAGATAATAAAATGATACAATGTTTTGACTTTGGAAGTAGCTACAACATTGTCAACAGAAAAAAAAATTAGAAACAAAAGTCATAAAACTTTATGTTCTCATCTCATAAGACTAGCAATATTTATAGCTTAAAAAATCGAATTGCAATATCTTCATGATAGATGTTTTTAATTTCTAGACTTTTATATCAATCCATAAAATGTAACGATTTTTTGTTCGCGATCTGAATTTTTTAGTAAAAAAAAATGGGAAGAAGAAATTTTAAAATTTCCTATTTTTTTTACTGCTTATCATGTTTGCAACTTAAAAAAAATGGGAATTATAATAAAATATAGAACTCAATAAATGTCATCGAGTTATACGCGTTTAAGCATAAAAAATATAAAAAATGAGACAGGGACAGAATGTTGCGAGATGAGGGTTTCAACGTGCTATTTCCTTTCATCATTTTTGCAATTGTTATGAACGAAGGAATTTTTCGCAACACAAGAACTTATGTGGATATGAATTTTGAAATAAATTCATTCAAATGTCTTAAACGCATCTACAATATTTATCTTAATGCCGTAAAACATTAATTTAAAACAAATTTTATACAAGTCAATTGCTGTGATTTTTAATCCTTATTTAACAAAAATAATTTAATTTTCAGTTTAATACGTCTCATCAAAAATAAAACAGACATTAAGTCATCATAATGTATTGATATCTTAAAAATGTTGCTACAAAATATTTCAGCATAAAGTAAGGAATAAAACACCTGGTCAATTGTAATATTCCACAACCCCATAATGTGCATAAATAATAAATAAGCATGAATGCGAATGCCAATGGTCGAACGTTCTTCTTTCTTTTGTTTCTTTTTTTTTGTGGATGACTAACAACTTAAGGAATTTTCAGTTTGAGAAATTAAAGAATAAGAAGCAGTCAAAATACAGAAAGTTTTGTTCAAGTGACTCATCACCCCGTTTTTCATCTACTTTTATAATATTCACGCGATGCACTTCTTCTTATTCTGTTCATGCTACTTGTTATTGTTGCTTTGTACACGACGTATTGAAATGCGAGTGTCTCGTCTCTCTTAAGAAATTTTTCAAGCATGACGAACAGCATGTAATATTGCCTATGAAGATGAGGAGAAAGAAATTGTGAATTTATTGAAGTGGAAAAAGGTGCACTTTTGTGTTCTTACTCAACAGAATATGATACAGAAACAGAAGATTATTAAGATGATGACGATAATGAGATTGCTATTGAGACATGCTTATTCATTATGTTTATTTAATCAAGTAAATTGAGAAGAAGGACTTTTAATGAAATTGATTCTATCTTTGGAGTAAAAGGTCTCAAACGATCAATAAAAAAATTAAAGAAATGAAATTCTTAAGTACTTTATTATCTTATCGACAGTAATAAAGTACAATGTAATTATTGAAAGATTTTTTGAAAGAACCAAGAATCATTGAGTTATTAAACACTTGTAATCATGAATCTGATAAGGTATATAAATAGCTTTTGACAACATCCAATTCGCTAGAATTCAGCAGAATTTATTTTTTTTTTCTTAGGTATTTAAAATAAATGATGACACATAATATAACTTATACAAATAATAGTAGAGCTAATTAAGCTAAAAAGCAATCGATTAATTTAATAAACTATCACAAAAAAATTGTATTTTATTTAAATTTTTATTGTTAAATTTCCGTTAAAGTTAAAATTTATATTGTGAATGTTGCTGAATGTAAACAATTAAGTTAAAAAATTGCAAAAGTCCTCGAGTATATTAACGGTTTTTTGAAATTCAAAATATAACGATAAAAAAATATTCAAACTTTTATGCTAAAAATTTTTGTACTCATCTTGTTTTTGGGCAATTCTACAGATTGGTTGAATTCTCAAAATCGCTTTACAAGTAAACCTTTACTTGTTTTTGTAAACAATAAAAAAATTTCTTATTTTTTAAATCAATTCTTCACTATTTCTCCTTTATTTTCATTTTTAGAGCCTACACGAGATCTAAATATTTAAAATTTAATTGAAAAATTGATGTTTGTTTGCGTTATTCTCAAAATTCGATTACATTTTAACGAATTTTTAAAATTTGAACTTTGAAATTTACGAATATGCGCTTTGCGTCGCTCAGTCTTTTTTCTTGTTTTGAAGAAAAATATTAATTTTGTCGAAACCACTGATTAATACACAAGTGAAACATTAAATATTGATAAATTTTTCATTGTGTGATAGTTTAGTTTAAGTTAGAAGTGTCTACAATCCATCAATCATCAGAAATTTGGATTTAAATATTGCCAACAGCGAAAAATTCCACAAAAAAAGACTGAGCGACGCACATAAAAATTAAATTATTTTGTTAATGAATGCATTATGATTGATGTAATAACATTGTTTAGGTATATTTCAATGTTTTACACAAGTTACATCAAGCTTTAAGACGTCTAGATAGCTGATTAAAAAGAAAAATCAATTTAAAGCAAAAATTTTTCTATTTTTTATCTGTAGAATTGCCCTTTTGTATGAAAATACTCTAAATTACCGATCTCATCTTGTTATTTTCGTTTTATAAAGAAAATTTAAGTTGATTAATTAAGGTGCTTAAACAAGTTTTCAAAAAAGCGCTAATAAGTGAAAAATATTATTTCTGGATGAGATCTGCTGTTCGGACGACAAGGAAGGCTATTATTATTATTAGGAGGTTCTTTAAGACGCAACTTAAACAAAGCTGACGACTTGATATTTCTGATTTCATTCGGAAAACATTATGAAGTTCCAATCGTTCCAATATTATATTTTTTCACAGGTAACTAATTTTTATTTATTTGTAGGAGTACATGTCTGAAGCTGTTGGACTATAAAGAGTGGAACATCATAATTATGCAGTAATTTGTGAACTTGTGAGGAAACGATATAAAAAAAATATTCCCATAATTGGCAAAACATTCGGTGCATAAATTCTATGATGATCTTCTGTATCAGTATTGAAAGGTAAGCTATAAATCATCTTATTTTTTTATTTTGTTTTGCTGGATTTGGAGCTATTTTTTTCTTATGGAGAACACTTATGGATCCAATAGTTTCATTTAGTTTTGATCTAATTGTACTAGAAAAACTTCCAAAGCTTATACAGCTGTCAATTTGTATTCCCAAGTATTATATTTCATCATTTTCACCGATCCAACTCTTATTATTATTGCCTGTGACTTGTTGACGTTACCATTTAAGTAATTCTTTTTGAAATAATTGTTTAGGTAATGTCAATAAATTTTCTTCTATCATTTTAGATCGATTGATTTAAGTCTAATCATCATCATTGAATTCGAATAGAGAATAATATCATCGGCAAGTTTATAGATCTTGAAATGTGTAGAATGGCACTTCATTTCAGCAACGTACAGTGAAAACAATTTTTGGCCTAAAATTCGTGATTTCCTCATTGATGTATCCTGCATGACGGAATTTGTCACCGAACTTGACGATTTGCTACCTATTTTGAAGATAATTTCTGGTGAGTCTAATTCTAATTTCTGTCCATTTTTAAAAGTAATAGTTCATGGTTAATTTTGTCGAATGCTTCCGAAAAATCAATTGAAATAAGCGAAGAAGTTTTCTCTATGTCCATTGCTATAATATTCTGACAGATATTCATCTAGTTGTTCATCCAGTTCAATAATTTGTTACTTTCATTTTTGAACCATTTTTATGAATAGGATGAGCAACATGAGTTCATTATTAAATATCAATTTAATTTTCTTTTCATTGACATTTGAGAATTCAAAACTGCTGGTGATTGAATCATTTGGTTCTTTATGAACATTTTAAATAACCGTGTTTGACTCCATTTCGACTTTTGACATGAAATATTCTTGAAATTTAAAACTTTTATTTCATCTACTAAGAATAATTGATCTGGTCTTTCTATCTTTCCCTGTGAGTGAAAATCAAGTGCAAAGTGCACAAAAAGTATGAAATGATAATAATTTATTGAGTAGAATTGAAATTTAATTCAAATCACAAACGAGCTAAACAAGTTTCTTCATTTCATGTGTCGCTGCAAACTCGTCAGTACTAACATCTTACTTCGTTCCATTTCTTATTCAATAAAAAATCAGCTACGTCTCAATTATTTTTTCCTTCCTTTTCTAGAATAATATTAAATTTAAAAGTCATTTTGGGGTCGGAACATTCAGCAAGTTTTAATATACATTGAATATTGTTATCAGAAAATAATGTTAGGCTAAAAAAGTACGCAATAAATGCGCTAATACTTTACATTAATTTTCTAACTTTGCACCAATCATTGACTACAACAATTGAGAGTTGAAAAATAAAAATTTATCTAATCTCAATTGCTTAACAAAATTGAGAATTGAAAAAATGAAAATCATGCACACACGGAGGAATAAAAAAATTACACACGGACAATATTGAGAGATTTATCAGGGAAAAAGATCATGCGATTGATTTGACAGCAATAACGTGCTGCTGCTTGCAGCAGCAACCTACTTTCAAGGTTTTTCTTTGTCTCCTCAAATGCACACAAATGCACGTAAACAGACATTTTTGATCGTAGCACGAGCGTAAGCTTACAATTATTGCAAAATCTTATGCAATAAATTTGTAAACTCTTTTAATGATCAACAATAAAAATACAAAAAAGTCTGACATCGCTATATGCTATAAACATGTATGTATGTACTTATATTGGAAGGAACTTGAGCTTCACCTGAATGAAATCCATTAAATTAATTTTATGTCACTTTCGTGATAAAAATCGCAGAAAATAATGTTAATGTTTGTTGACTGTTGGCTTTTAGGGATCAGCTGATGGCAGGAAAAATGACTTTTGTATTTGAGTTGACTAAAAAAAAAAAGTAAGAAGAATTGGCGGACATAATAATTCACTTAAAGTTCTTTGTCGACTTTCTTTTTTGTTTTGTTCCTTTTTGCTTCTTTTATAGTTTTATTGTGGAAGCATGCAGACATTTAATTCCTTTAATAACTTAATGTCAGTCGCGTAGAAATTTCAACTTTAATCTATATGGGGTTTCTTCTAGTCAGATTTAGTTCACAAAATGAATTAATGAAATTAGTTGCGACTAGCAATAAAATGTTTTGATATCAAAGTCATGATTCAATGTCAATGCCCATGAATGCAAGCAAAAGTTTAGCTTCATACATTCATGTTTGAAAAATTGGAATTGAAAATAGTTTGCGAATTTGGAAAGTATTTCGACATCATTGAATTTAAATATTAGTCTAAGCACTTATATATTAAAAATATTTTACTGTGTTATTTGATTTAAAATCTTTTTTTAAAATTGGACCAATAAGAATACCATCAAAATTTCAGAGCTTCAAAATTTTTAGTAGAGTTCTTTAGCCTTCTTATAAGATAATAATTTATAACAAATTCACTTCTATTTATAAAATATTTGTATGCAAATCTTTTTTGTTTTCATTTTAATATTCACATTTACGTGCTAATCACACCACAACAAAAAAAAATATATATATATATGCAGATACTTCCGAACGTAGTATATGTCAGGCAGCTGAGAGAAAGTCATTGAACTTATTTCAAATTGTGCAACAAGTTCTACGTCGATTTTTTTGCGTACCTTTTTTTTATTGTAGTTAAATCACATCCTGTGCTAGAGTTGTTGAAGATCTTTTCCCAGCTGCTCGTTTGTCACAAAATTGAGAAGAATTAACTCTGTTGTAAAAGTATTGCAATTTTCATTTTAAATAAAATTAAAAAAGCAATATCGATTAAAACAATAAATAAATAAATAAATTGCTGACCTTGATCAGTACAAGAAAAAAAAATAACAAATTGTAGCTAATTGAAAACTAAATTTATGACAATTGTAATTAATTTCTTATCCTCCTTTAAAAGCCGATTTAACATAAAAGTGCAATAAAATGTAGAAAAATATTAAACATAATACTAATAAGTCTTACAAATGACTGTCTAACACTGCCTCTTTAAAACAGGTTTTCATACCCACAAAATACTACGTGTACGACCTGTGCCTGCTACTGTTCATTGCTTTATTTTATTGTACATACCCACAAATCCATGAATCTGTTGTAAAAGAGAAGAAAGGCTGCATATATGTGCATATGAAATATAGTATAGCGAACATCTGATCGAACATGCTGTCAAGTGTCATGAGCTGTAAATCTATTAGTGCTTGCTAATTTAATTTCAAAGATTTCGAACAGCTGATAAGTCGCGCTTTTATATAATAAAAATAAAATCTTAACGTTGGAGAAACAATCCATTATGAGCTATTTTTATTGTTCTCAAATGTCAATTGGACGGCAATAAAATGTCAAACAACAAAATAGTGGAATGAAACTTAATGACTCGTAATGAATCGCTTATGAACTGATAATGTTATCGCTTAAAGATTATGAAATTTTCATTTCCCTAAAATAAAAAAAAAAAAATTGAGTCATTCCAGTAAGCTGTACATTTTAATTTCTTTTTACTAGATTTTTTTTTTATCTTCATGACTTCTTCTTACTCATTCGTAAATGAAGATGCAATTTTGCTGTTGATCTCTTCTCATTTAATTATGACATTGCTCTCAATTGCTCCTTTCTTTCCTCGTCATTTGTCTCTATTAAATTTCATGCGAGTAAAAAAAAATAAGGGAATGTAAGTTGATGATGATTATAATCATAGAACGAGTCCGAGTTGTGTCAATTTTAATCATGTTTCATATAAAATGAAAGAGTTTAATTTCATAATTTAATGAAGATATTATTAATATTATTGTTATTCACATTTATTCTATGACTGCAAAAAGCTGTAAATCTTTTATTTTTTTTTTATTTTCTCGAACACGAGATTTATTTACTTTAGCTAAATATTGTTGGAAGGCTATCTATTTGAGAATCTCAGATATAAAATGTTTATAGGCAAGTCATTGCAAGACAACAATCAGCAAAAAAGGTAATCAGGATGAGAAATAATCTTGTTAATTCCTATTAATTCTTGCAAAAAAAAAAAAAAGGAATGAAATACTCATCAATAAATGCGTCGTTGCTTAAATTAAATCTACGATTCCGACCCATCGTACTTACTTCTTGATTTCTCCTTCAACTCCAATTTCATTCCTCACAAATCGATTATTTATTGCCTACTTAACTGCCCTTTTGCCTTAAATGTTCTGCATGTCCACATGTACGTACAATATATAAACCACAACTCAATCCATTAATTCATTTTATTTTCATTTTCAATAAGCAAAAGAGAAGAATCAGGACAAACTAATTAAAGTCGATCGACGTATCGAGTTTTGTTGTGCTACAACCTTAATCTCATGTACCGTTAACAATAAAGAGCGACGCATTGAAGTTCTAGCTTAGTCATTTTTTTCGTATTATAGTCATTCATTTTCATTTTATAATATCTCTTTTTTTTATTGTACTTAACTCAACTTTTTTACTTCTTCTTGATGATTTGTTTTTTAATTTTATTTATTACTATGCAATATAGACTCGTGTATGCACTGTCTGTTTATGGCTGTGATGATTTTCTGAAAAAAAATTACTTCTTCTCTGTCGTAGACACATTTAAATGTGCTAATGGATGAATAGATAAGTCTCACTGTACTTGGACTGACCCATAAATTTTAATTGAAATAGAAGTTCTTTTATTTGAAGTAAATGAAAATAAAATAAAATAAAAGATTTTTGTTGTTATTGCTCTGCCTCTGACTTCGTTTAGCTTTCAATTTCTATTCTTTTGAGAACGTATGACAAATGATATTTAAGTAACTGTGATTCTTAGCTTGTCTGACTAGAAAGTTCATATTTTTTAGATTAGGAATAAAATAAATAATTAAATTGCGTTTTTTTTTGAGGTGTCTGATGAAAACGAAAATGTTTACATTTAGGTCATATACATTTTAAAAGAGAGTATTGAACTCAATATTCGTATCGACGTTTGAATAATTCAATACGATTGTTTTTTGCTGCCGGTCATTAATCTTGAAAATTTTGCATGAATATTCTTTATCATGTGATTATAATTTAGGCGAAATTAATGATTTTATTGCCTTTTATTTAGCAATTAGGACGAGCTTCAAATTAATTTTGTTTATTTTATGATGTAAATTACTTCAAATTAAATTATTCATATCACAAATTAATTACATTTTAATTAAATAATTGCATCACCCATTTTTTTTAAAAAAAATCATAAATTGTCAGCATGTTGTTGGGTGGGTTAATGTTGATTTAAAAATTAAAAGGAATCAAGCATAAACATGAAAACCACAAAAATTATATTGCGCATCAATATCATTTGTAGTATAATGAATTGATAAGAAGCACAAATGTTCCATATTTTCTAATGTCACAGAAGCCAATAAACCTCATGAACAGGCAAACAAACAAGCAGAATCGAAATATGAATAGAAAAAAAAAATAAATAAAACACCTTCAAATCATGCGGTTAATGTGCGATGTGTGCCGATAATAAATAACCTTGAGATAGTTCAAGACTTTTTTTAAAAGGCAGTTTTGCGATTTTTTTTTCTTTCCTTCTTCTTTCCACCTTCCATCTGATATTACACAAAGGCATCAATTTCAAGCTGAAACATGTTGAATCGCGTTTCAGAAGAAATCAGAAAGTGAGTGAGAGAGACGAAAAGAAAGATAATTTTTAAGCAACATATAATTTTTGTATGGGCAATCGATAAAAAAAAGACGTAGAAATGAGTGTGAGTTGAATATACAAAACAAAAAAATAAATAAAATAAAAAAAAATAAACAACGAAGAAGTGTCCGAGAAGAAGAAGCTGAGTCGCTTATTCATACATTGAAATTTTTATATGTGATTAAGAAGAAAATTTTTAATGATGAAATTTTATTTTTTTTTGTTTGAATTGATTTTTTGCTTTTTATCTGTTTTAAGCTGTATAAGAATCTAAGGTACAAAAAAAAAACACAGTTGCAGATTTAATAAAAAAAAATACAATTCTATCAATTCTCCTAAAAAATAAACACAAAACATTACAAATTATTAAATGTATGTTTTGTATGAATCAGCAATGTTTTCCCCTACGTAGTTTCCCCTGCTAAACATTGACTAACACATTAAAATTTCGAGGGGAAAACATCCAAAACTAAACAAATTCTCCTCATTTTCCTTCAGTTAAAGTTGTGTTGATGCTGGTCTCATGCAAGTGTAAGTGTTTTCTCCGCTAAACGGAGAATAAATGTTAGGGGAATTTAACACACAAAAGCAACAGATATCAGATGTAACATTACATTAACAACGTGAGGAAAAACAAGGGGTAACACATCGAAAAAAGTAACAAGGAAAGAATACAAACGATGTGAATTACATTTTGTGCAATCAAACATTTCATTTCATTAGATTTCCTCAATTCAAGCGAGTAGGACGCAATTTTGCAAGAGTTCCGCATTTTGAGTTGTTTTGTAAAAAAAAAGATAAAAAATTTTCGTAAATTTTGATCTTGACTGAATTTGATGTAAAAGAATTTATTAAAATAATAAAGACTTGTAAAAAATTCTTAAATACGCACAAAAATTCTAAAACTGATAAAAGTGATATTGAACAATAAGCAGTGACGAAAAATAATTTCTATAAACAAAACATTTTGTAATACTGAAAAAATGAGTGCATTTAAAAATAATTAAAATTAAAAAATCCATCACAGAACTAAATAATTAACTTACAAAAAATAATCAGTGAAAAAGCCAAAGTGATACAGACAATGATGGATAAAACATATTTTATGATAAAACCAGACTAGAATTAAAGATTGAAAGACTTGCAAAATATATTGCAAAAAATATTAATTCCGTGTGTGTTCGAAAAGTTGACTGAAAAGCTGAGACTTATTTTTTTATATCGCACAAAATACGATGTGATAGAAATTTCGTCGTAATAAAGAGAAAATTAAGCGCAAACTAATCAAAATAGAAATATTTTTTTTTGCAAATTGACAATTTAGTATTTTGATAAGTGGCAAATTTAAATAAATATAAAATAAAAATAATATTAATAAAAATTGTAGAATTTTTGTGTGTGTAAATCGTGCTCGCATAATAAATCAAAAATGGCTGTGCCCTTTCACGTGCCCGAAGCTAGTGCTCCAGCAACAAGTAGTGCTGCGACATCATCGTCATCATCTACAGCGACATCACCGCAACCGCAAAATCCAAGCGGTGCTGCCCACAATCACTCGATGCCCATGAATGTAGTAAACAATGAATATTTGGTGCAAGCACTCTGCGAAGCACTTTATCGTTATTCTCGTGCAGGAGGTTGGTGGCGTGTTTTTATATGTTAAGAGAAAGAATGAACAATTTCAATGAGTGAGAAAGGTCGTACATAAAAAAATAATTGTAATCACTGTCGTGTGATGATGAAAATTATTTCCTAAAGAATTTTTCTTTCCGTACAATTTTTTTTTCATTGTAATCCGATTTCGTGTTGACATAAAAAAGGTGCTTGAACCTTTACAAGATTTTTTTTTTCGTATAAATTCAACACACAAAGAAGCAAAATAAAGAGTATTGGAAAATATTTTCGTGTCCCCACAAAATTGATTGCCTCAAAAAATAATAACGAAAAAAAAAGTTAAATAAAATTAAGCTCGAGACAGAACATCTGGTAGGTTCCACAAAAAAATTGAAAATTTCTGTCTGACACTCAAAAATCTTTTTTTCATTCTTACAATATTTTTTGTATTTTTTTGTCGCTTCTTTTTTTCCTTTAGAATTTTCCTTTAATTTGATGTTTATTTATGCATTTAAAAATTTAATTTAATTTCTCAAAACACGACAACGACATGAAGAAGAATTGCAGTGAAGCAGTCACACCTATAATAAAAGTATTCCTTTTTATGTTGACTTTTCTATCACTCTCTATGAAATTATTTTATTTTTGCTTTTTTTTGTAGTTGCAAAAAGTTTTTAAACAGCTGACTTTTTTATAGAGATTCCAATTTTAAATTTTATTGGATGACAATTTTTATAAGATTTTTATTTATTTTTTTTATTTTTTTTTTTTTTTTTATTTCAATCTTTCAGTAAGAAAATATTTTTTAAATTTATTTCAAAAACCAAAAAAACCTAAAATTTCAATACAAATAAATGTTTTAAAAAAATTAAAATAAAAATTGATTCCTAATAAAATTTCAAAAATTCTAAAAAATCTTAATTTGGGAAACTTATTTTGGAGTAGAAAAGTCAATTACGTTTACACTTTCAAAATAAAATAATTGGAGTCTCTAGTACACGATTATCGATACACTTACAATATTGAAAAATAATAATAAATAAATTGTCATTCATACGTGATATTGATCTTTATCATGCTTGCCATATGATTTTCTTGCTTGTTTGCTTGTTCATTCGCTCGTTTGCTGTTTTCCACTTTTTTTTTCTTTATTTTATTCTCCAAGTTTATTTCTCGCTAGTTGCGAATATTTTTTATTCCATCCACTACCATTTGTTCTCACTTTTTTCAATCGACATACAATCATCATCATCATAATCGCAGTGCATGTATATATTTATTTCATAATTTTTTTCTTTCTTGTTTTATTTTTTTTTTTTTTTTTTGTATGACAAGAAGAAAAATATTTTTTTTATGACTTTTTGTCACTGACTGAATATGTGTACTGGAAAATTTGAGAAATAAACATAGTAGTGCTGTACATGAACGAATGAAAATGAAAAATTTCTATACACAAGTGTAGAAATAAATGTCATGAATTATATCGAAATCTTTTAACAGCAACAGTGAATAATTGCCAGATTGATACAATGTTGAGTTTTCTTTCCATTTCTGACACATGAACAAATTGATTTCGAACTATAATCTTGTACATTAAGTCGTGAACTGACTTAAATGAGAACGTTATTGAGTTCTGCAAGAGTAACAATGTTTTTTTATGGAATTTAAAAAAATTGTGCAAAAAACAATCTTGAAATCTTAATTTTTATAATTTTTAATTTTTAGTGATAGGTTTCTGAACAGTAAAAACTAAAGAATTCAAAACTTTATTTATCTTTGAAAAGTCATAAAAAAATTAACGTGATCTCCTTAAAATATTTAATTCATATTAATTATGTATGAATAAATTTAATTCCAATATCTTTTCTGCTGTTCTCATTCCCAATGTAAAATATTTACGTTTCTTTGTTAACATACTACCCATAAAACTCATGCAGTATTTAAATCTCATATAAGGTTAATAAGCTCATTATTAAACGAAAATCTTCTCTAGACGACTTTGTTATAATTTTTATGCTATTCTAATTCCTTAACAATATATTAATTACTTTATTCATCGCATAGTAAAAACATGAATTACTCTCGTTAAGGAGAAAAAGAAAACATTAATCTACATACTTTATAGAGTCAATTTTACTTTCGTTTTCATGTTAATAACGGAAATCAATTAAAGAATAAAATGAAAATAATAAAGGAACTTTCGTGAAGCAAGGAATATGCATTAAGTGGCATTAGAATGAACGAAATGCTTATAAAAAATCAAGAGCGCTTACATTCAAGCTGAAGATTCTTTTTATCCTCAAAAAAGCAAGCCAGTCAAAATGAACATTAAAGCATATTTTTTCAACTGAAATAATGTCTCAAAAAAGGTTTTTCCTTTTGTATGGTCAATTATTGTAATCTACACACAAGTAGCTAAAGCGATTTTAAGTCTGTTTGAATATATATATCCACACTAAATGGAAGGACATTAAAGGTTAAAGAAACCGTAAAATACAACAACAACAAGATTGTGCTACAAACCAGAAAGAGGAGCACAAAGAGGAACAAAAAAAAGAATCATAAAATTGCGAATCTCTTTTTTTCTGCTTCTCTCTGCCATTGACATTGAAGATTCAATAAAAATGTGTCCATTTCATATGCATGCATAAAGGAGAAGGCAACCTTAATGCACACTCGAATGTGAAAATTTTATTTATGAGCCAAAGAAAATCCCTTACTTGCTTCTGTGTGTATCCCATAACATATTAAAAACATGTGTGAAGATTCATTTTTAAATGCATGACTTAATGCTGTTTAAAATCAACTTCTTTTCTTCTTTAATTTTACTTCTCTTTCACTCGCATGTTGTTGTTTATATTTCACTCGTGACGTTGTTTAGACTCAGCCAGTAGTCAATATATTTATGCACATATGAGAACAATAAAAAGCATGACAAAGATTAAATGTTTCTCCTTGACATTCGACTCATAATCTTATGCCTTCTGTGCATGTACATGTTGTACACATAAGAATATTAATAAATAAGCATAAGTGAGCTATAGAGATTCCTTTAAAATAATAAACTCGTTCATAGTCTCTAGATCAATATCAAGATTCTAATAATAATTCTCATAAATTCATCGATCAAAACAAAACAATTACGACTCTCTGGAACCTCCACACATGAATAAATAAATAAAATAAATAAGTTGAGTCAATGAAATAATTGCTGTTGATTGAGATTAAGCATGTGCATATATACATCATATTATGTAATCTAGAGTCGAGTGCGCGAGTGAGAAGCTGGAAAAAAAACATTATTTAATAAATTCATAAATTAATGGGCAATATCGTTAATCAATTGAGTATAAGAGACACCTCCAAATGCCTCACAATAATAATTTTATTTTTCTAACTCAATTCATGCACACTGCAAATAGTATAGTCGTCACAAAACTTGAATAATTTTTACATAAATTAAGTTGCAAAAAAAAAACTTTATATACTGTTGTTTATACGCGCTGTGAATGTGTATCCGAGGAGATCTCGAAACAAAGGAAATGCAGTCGTGTAGTTTACAATTTATCGTAAACTTTATTCTTCTTATTTTCTATTCTCATTTGCATAGCGAATTAGCATTTAAATTGTGCAAATATTATAGCTTATTTATTAAGAGAAATGGAAAAAATTTCTAGAATTTACACAGCTGATTTTGATAGCAAGTAAAGAGTTAAAATATCAAGTCTTCTATGCAAATGTTTGAGAACTGCGCACCCTTGAGAATCTTCATATGCAATAATTTAAGCAACACGAGCTCATAATAAAAATAACAAAAATTAAAATGAGCAATATATAAGCAGCATAAGTAAGCGATAAGATCGTCGTATTTATGTATATACATACAACTCAATGGCATAAGACATCAAGTGCATTCACAATTTTTGTTCTTGTTCACACATGTTTTTGTTATTTTAACTTCTCTTTACTCTCTATCTCACTCTCGTTCCTTTAGCTTCATATTTCAATGACATAAATACTCGTACTTACTTATTTATCATGAACATGCTCATATATTAATTATCAGCATAAAGGAGAATAAAACATTCAGCTGATGGGAATCGTGACCAATGATATTAATATGCATAAACATGAACATAAATATTTTTTAAAAAAATTTTTAATTAAATTATTAACAAAAAAAAAAAATTGTTCAATCGATAAACGGTAAATAATGTACATGAACAAGTTTTCATGCTCTTTGGGCATTACGGGAATTGTTGTAATTTTGTTAATGGTTCAATGAAACTGAAAACAAAATGCTTAAAGCTATGATGCACATTATTAAATATATCTTAATAAATTAGTAGCGTCATTGTAAAGTTTTAACCTTAAGAATTGTGGCAACATTACTTAGAAAGAAATTTATGTGATTCAATTTTCGCAGTTTAGCTTTTCATGCTCATATCTACAAGTGAAAGAGAAGATTCAAGGAGAAATTACACATGAAATATTCAATAGTTAACAAAATTCACACGATAAATTTTCTGTGGCAGTGAGAGTCTTGGCATTGAGATAACTTCTACTTTACAGATGCTGCAATGCTCTTTGTTGTTGTTGTTGAAGGTAATCATTGCATAAATGTGCTTTTCAAAAGAAAATCTTTTCTGTTTAAAGACATCTGAGACAATGGATTCTATATCGGATAATAATATTAAGCTTAACGCAAGTCACTATTCAATCGAGAAAAAAATGAACTTTGACTGAGATTATAAGCATTTATGGGAATTAGACTTGAATATCACTTCCTATGCTCAGTTTTAATTGTAAATTAAATACTTCCAATTGTAATTTTCTCATAATTTAAAATTAATAATCACATTACAACTGCCTAATTCAGTCAAAGCACTGTGTTTATGCACAAAAAAATTAATTTTCCCATTCATCTAAATTGCTCATTTCCAATTAAATTTTCTAAACTCGATAAATTGATTGACACATGTTGCACTTGTGAATAACTTTTTTTTCCATCTCGTCAACAATTGAATAAAATTGCACATTGAATGCATAGAATTTTAAAATACTTTCTCTCTCAATATTCCCGCATTATCGTGCATGCATAGAGGAAGGAAAAAGTATTTTTCACTTTGTTGCTCGTGCACGAGATGCATTTTTAGAATCTGAACCTTGTACTTTTCCATATGTGTGTTCAGATGATTCATTCCGAGCTAATTCCATATACAATATATTGAGAAGCTATAATGTAGAACAGTACAAAATGAGTTGTTGAAAAATGCGGAAAAATGAAACGCAACCACCCGTAAAGTAATTAACTCCATTTAAACTTCTATACTGCTACTCTATATGTCTTTTTACCATCGTATACTAACGCTTTTTCATTTCAACGACTTTCAAGCTCAAATGTGTTTTGGCTGCTGATTATTAATTGATTTCGATCGTCACCGTCAGACTGGTTGACGAGTATTTTCTGTGGTAATTAAAAATGTATCAGATGACGCTTTACTTAATTACAATGTACTTGACACGTTTCACTTAATTAGAGGGAAAAATTTTTCTCGACATTCTTCTTCTTGTAGCTTAAAATTAATTTTTCCGTTTGATGAAGGAATTTTTTTTCTTTTTTTTATTAATTTTCTTGTGATGAAAAAAAAATTTTTTTTTTCTTTGGAATTTTTTTTTGTTCAATTTTTACATTTTTCATGTGCAACACTTAGACACAGAAAATTGGAACAAGAATCGTAAAATTGCATTTAATTTTCTCAAATTACGTAATTAATGACTATCGTGTACGATGACAAAGTTATTACTCTACAATGACACTCGAATTTAAATCCACATTTAATTTTGAATCTATACTAACTAACAATTACTCATACACAATAGTTAATAAGCTTCTACATTTTTATTTGTATTTATTGTATTTAATTTTTTATCTATCTATAGATTTTCATAAAGAACAAAGTAATTACAAGAGCAGCAGAAGCTCAATTTTATTATTAGTAATGCGATTAAACAAAAACTTAATACGATTGTGTGAACCTCATTAGAATTTTTATTTGTTAATTGAAGCGCATTTTATGTATATTTGTGAATCAGAAATTTTTATTGCGACATTTCTCGGAAATTGTTAGTAAATTACTCAGATCGATAAGACATTCTAACTGCAGTATCATAATTAATTAGATTAATTCCTATTTGTTTTTTAGTTTTATAAATATCTATTGAAAGTCAAAATGAACAATGATTAACGTCATTCAGAATTCTAAACACGATAAAATAAAGAAGCGATTAAATAGCAATTAACGAAAATGATCTTTTTATGATTGATTCATTTGGGGAAACAATAGGGAAATAAAAGATTATAGCTAAGAGATTAAAAAGATTTTGTGACTAGACATGAAGTTTGTTTATAGACGCACAAACGCGTAATTTTATGCCTCACAACGAGTAACACGTAAAAGTCTGCTGATGTAGCAATTGCACTTCGAAATGCCGGTACAAATAGGAAGCATTTAGAGCTAATTTACTCATTGTGTTTATCTACATTTGAGTTGAAGTATGTTTAATTGAAATTTTATACTTGTGCCTCACACAATCGTAAATAATTGGAAGCAAACGTTTTGTATATATGTGAATAAATTTACAATTGCAATTTTTTTTTTCTTCTTTCGTTTTATATCGTTAAGTGAGCGTCCAATAATTGCAAATATTCAAGGTCAAGAGCAGCAGTTTAATCGCATTATATTCAGCTTTTATGCAATACAAGCTTTGTATTTAAATAACTCACAGTTTGTAAATTCTGAATATGAATTTTTAATGATGTTTAATTAAAGTTAAGAACACAAGTTGCGGGAGTTAATATTTTTTTATGGGATATATTGCGCATTTGCTGAGAAATTTTGCAGCACAAAGTGAGGATTCTTTTTCAATATTATCTTGCTAACAAGAATTTCCATTAAGTTACATAAGATATATCAATCATCGTAGCAGAAGCAATAATTGACCATATTATAGATGTATCGTTTAGAACTTGTTATAATGTTATGATTACTAGTTATTTACTATAATACATTGTTGCATATTTTTTTTTTATTGGCATAAGTTCAATATATTATTTTATGGTTTTGTTATAATTCATGCAATAATAAAAAAAATTCTTTGCTAACTCATGTAGTTCATCGACATACATCATCATTATAATTAATATTTAAATGTCAATTAAATGCTAATAATCTTTATGTCCATTCACATTTTTTTTTTTGTAAAGGTACGTTGACATCACCACCGAGTCCATCGTCGACATGCACAACATTATATGGAAATGGTGAAGTTTATTTCAACTTTAATGATCTCCACAATTCGCACCTAGATGACATTTATGGATCGCCGCGTCGTCAACGTAGTCATAGTTTGTCAATTCCACCATCATCACAGTCGTCAAGGTAAATTTTATATTCTTTTGTTCTCTTCAACAAAAATTCGCTTTAAACATGCAACATGAAATTATTGTTCATAAAATATTTTTATTTTAAATTCTCAGAACTCCTTTTTCTTCACGAGGACATGAAATGACTGACGATGAAGACGATTCAACCGGTGAGAATTTTTCTAATCCCAATTACATGGAAGAACATTATAACTGCATGACATTAAGGGAGCAATTGTTGGAATTCCCTGGTCGTGTGCCACAACGAAAGAGAAAAACAACTGCAACAGTTTTGGGAAATCCGCAACAACAAAAATTACACAAGCCAAAGGTGAGATAGAGTACGAAATAGATGTGGTGAAAGTGAATGAAAAAAAATATTAAATAAAAAGAAAAAAACAAACTTTTTCATTGTCGAGAAGGTTGAAAAAGTAAATCTGTTCAAGAGAAATTACATTTTATCCCTTCTGGAAATAGAAAGTAATCTCGTGAATTGCTAACATAGAATAGATTCAAGAACAAGGGAAATTGAAGTTTCCTTTTGTTAAATGCAAAAGACACACACAAAAAAAGAATAAAACGAGAATTTATCACCCTAAGAGAAATTATTAACTGTGCGATATTGAAGTTGTCGTGTCAGAGATTTATTTGTTTGTTGTGTCGTGTTCATAAGATAAAAAGATGATGAAATTTTTCAATAGGGTCAGTTGTTGCAGTTTTAAGTCTATGGAAGCGAACTGTGATTTTTTAATTCCAGTTTCTTTATTTTTTACTAGTCAATGACCCCGAAATGGAAATAAATCAATTGGGTTATAATGTTCGTAATTTATTTCAAGGACATCTTAATAGGGACATGTGTAGTCTTTGAGGTTTTTTTCTCTTTTATCTGTGGATAAAAAGTCATAAACAAATTGGGACATAAAAAAGATTTATGTGCAGTTCTTACACTTTTGTATTGTATTTAAAAGTAATTTATTAATTTTTATTTCTTTTCTATACAGGAACAAAAATTTGCATGGTCAACGATAGTTGCACTAGGCGTGTTGGCGGTAGGCTGTGGATTGTTAGCTACTCGGTGAATTAAGTTATCTTTTTAGTTATAAAAATATAAATTTTATTTACATAAAAATATTTGAAAAAAAAGAAAAAAAAATATTCAAAGTGAATTAAAATTAAAGAAAAAAAATATTAAACTTTGTATAAAACTGCTTTAGACTTCTTAATGCATTTGAAGTTATTAATTTTTATTTGCTACGTAGAGAAACTTGAGACATGAATAATAATTATATATTTGTAATTTTTTACGTAGACATGCCGTGAAAATTCACTGCCATAAGAACTTTTTGGAATATTGAGCTGTGTGATTTAAAAGCAAAATCAGATATCCAACAAATTTTGAGAATCTGATTTGGTTTTGATATCATACAGCAACAAAAACTTAAACTTTGATAAGAAATATAAATTCAATTTTTTGATAAAATGTGACTCATAAAATATAAAAATATTTGGAACATAAACAAACATGATTCTCGAATAATAAAAAGTAAAACCAATATTAATATTTTTGTAGAGAAAAAATTTTCCACAAAATTTATCGCATTACACTTTTGATACATGAAAATAACATAAACTTCATGCTCTATAATCATCATATAAATTTTTATTTTCCTAGTGCGAAAAAAATATGATAAAAAATTGAAATTTTAAAATTTATCTTCTTATAAATGTACACAACAAAAAAATTAACAGTAAATTTAATTAATTAAACATATTGAGAGCAACAACAGGCAAAATAAAGGATTTAAACCAAAAAGCGATTTTGTGATTCCGAAATTCGTATTTTTCATAGGGAGTATTAAAAAGCATTAAAGTATTTTTAAATAAAAAAATAATCAGATTTAACCACAAAATGGAATTTAAAATTTTTAATCCTTTTTCCTCGATGAGATGAAATTGAATTGAAAGCATAATAAAAAACATTTTTCGGTACATTTGTAAAGAAAATTTAATGATTAAATTGCTTAAAACAATGTTTGGTTGAAATGAAAATTGAATACATGAGGGTTGATTTCATATCTAAATTAATACATTGCCGTGGTTTTAATAATTACTTTGAAAGAATTAACAACTTTTTGTTCCAAATTTAATTGTAATTTAAGCTGTTTAAATAAGAAATTGGCAGTCAATTTTAATACTAGATAGATTTTAGTTACCAAAATATGACAATTAACTAAAAATATAACCATGGCAATGTACAGCAACATACTTAGTTTTAATTACTGTAATAACTACTTAATAGATTTTCTTTAGGTTAAAAATGTTGTCAAATTGGCAATAATTGAACCTTTAAATCAATTTTCTATCCAATAATCTAATAATTAATAGCACATACACACTGAATCAATTTTATGATTTTTATGAATTAATTAACATACATATTTTAATTATTATTAATATAATTTCAATCCATTATTACCGAGATCTTTCAGTTCTTGAAAGCTCATCTAAAGCATATTGTGATCAATTTATCAAGTTCGATTTGTTCGGAAATGATTCAAGGCATTATGAATTGAATCATTTCAAAGTGAAAGTGTCTTTTGCATATCGAAAATATCGGACTTGAGCCAAACAAAAAACCAATAATTAAAAAATATTTAACAAAGAAATATGAATTTTTTCCAAGAAAAAGTAAAATTATAAAGATATATATTATATTTCTATTTCTATAAATACCTATATTATTAAGAATTATGATAAATTTTTTATGATTCATGTTTTCTAAAAAGATGTTCAATATGTTGTAAATAATTTGTAATTTTTAAAATATTTTTTTAAAATATATGTGACGTGATTCAATTCAAAAAATAATACTATTAAGAAAATATTTAGATATGAAATGTTTGTTTTCTGAGATTTTTTTAATTATTTTTTAAAATCCTTAGTTTGTCCTTAATATGAACTGCATTGATTGATTGCAATAATGTACTTATAACAAAAAAATAACGATGATGACGATAAACAGAACATGAATAATATATTACTTGGCAATATGTAGCATTGAAATATTTTTAATGATGTCTAGCAATCGTCTATTATGCATCATTGATTTTGATAAAAAGAAAATATTATAAAAGAAAATGTGAATTGAAGAAACAGAAAGCAAACATTTCGTCTGATAAGTTATAAGTTACAAGTATAACAAGAAGATTTTTTTTTTTTTTATTTTATAAGAAGAAATTATGAAAAAATGTAAAAAGCAAAGGTTGGAGATATTTTTATTTCTTTGGAGATTCTAAATGAACTATGACGTTATTGACAAGAAAAGGTTCGTTTAAAATTTTCATAAGTTCTAAAGTATCCATCCCTTGACATAAAAATATCAACTTTTATTATAAAAATATAAGAAATTGTTGGCAATTCCCACGGACAATTTATTTGTATATTCCAAAGAGAAAAAATAAATTCTATTCATTTTGATCTCAATTAAATTAATTGGAAGGAAAGTAATACCCCCAATGAGTAAGAAGATTTTAACCGTGACTAGTGATCTCTTAAAAAGCAAAAAAGGAAGCAAAAGAAAAAAAAAAAAAGCAAAATTGAACCAAAAAATTGCCATTAAAATTATCTTTCATTGTATCTCAATAATGTGTATAAATTTAAATGAGAAAATTTTTGTAAATTTATTTAGGTTTAAGTTCTATCTCGTTTAGTTTGTTTTGATTTAGCATTTGTCTCATAATTTAGTTTAATTTTTATAATTTAAGTCTAAATGAATTAATAGCAAAAAAAAGTAATATCTTAGACAATTTAAAGCAATATTTCTTCATTTAATCATTACTGAATGCTTATGCTTAATAACAAAAAAGAAGAAGTAGATGTAAATTCTTGAAATGACGAAACGAAGGTGCAAAGCATAAAAAATATGTTTAATCAACAAAAGAATGTCAATTCACAAATTTTCATTTTTTTGTTCAAAATCAGATTTTTTTATTATTTTATGTCATCCACAAATTTTCATCTACAAAAACTTCTTTTTTGTTTGTTCAGTTTTATGAAAATAATTTTCTTGTTTGTTTATTCATTTTTAAGTAAGTCTAGCCCTTTCGTCTTCGTTGCGGTCTATCGTACTAACAAACTAATTTTCTGTATCATAATTTATTTTTTCTATCCTGCTTCTGTTGTTTTTGTGTAGTGAAAATTTTAATCAAAAATTGAAAAGTTTTCAGATGATCTCTTTAATACAAAGAATAAGTAAATATTTCTCTTTTTTCATGTAATCAAAATTCTTAATTATTTTTTGATCACAAAGAAATATTTGTTTTTGATGGAGAAATTAATTAAATTTACCTTTCTTAATTCTCATGCAAAATTTTGTTTGATTATTTTTTAAGAAAAAGGATTTAAAATAAAATTTATTAGCAATTAAATGAATTTGAACTTTTTTGCGATGCTTATTTTTTTTTTAAACAAAAAAGGAAAAATTTTATATCAGTAAATAAAAAATGCAAAACTGCAATAAATTTTTGAGAATACTGAAAATCTCACTTATTAAATAAAATAAATCTAACTTTAAAAAAAAGTTATTTTAATATGAATTCAATGGAATAATTAATGATCCACAATGATCTAAATAGCTACAATAGCTTTCACCAGTTTAAGTAAACTTGGATATAACAAATTAAAAATTAATTTACCCTTAAGATGAGGGGTACTAAAACATTTTCATCTTTGTATGTATCAACAATGATACCTTTAATATTATTACTTTTTAAAAAAATCGCTTATCACAAAAAATTCAAAATGCAATGTGCAAAATAATTAAAACTTCATCATTAACTTATATTAAATTGATTAAAAAAATAGGAACTAAATGGCTACAGAAAAAAGAGAAATGATAAAAATTATAATTGGAACTTAATTGAAAATTTTAATTGTAAATAATTTGTTAAGAAATACAAAATTTTATGAAATTAGGCAAAGTAAATTTTTCTCTGAAATGAATGCTGGAATTTCCGTTTGTTTTATTATTTTTATTTTTTTAATACAATAAACAGCATATATACATACACATTCATAAAATTCATTTTATTTGAATAACATTTATTTTTCGGTTTAAGTGACTCACAGCCTCGTTTTGACAAATCCAGTAGAAAGTTCAGAGTTGGTTACAGAATAAGTTTATGTGAATAAATATTAAAAATTGGATATAACTTTAATAGATGAAATATTACTTCTGCGGGCACAGTCATAAAATTCAAATTAATATATTCCCTATAAAAGGGATGCAGAAAGTCTTCAACTTTAAAATTATCTCGAAATTTTAAAAGAATTTTGTAGCATAACATAATTATTTGAAATCAATTCTGAACTTTTAATTTTTATTAACAAAAAATACAAAATTTCTTATGTAAAGAGAAAAATAAATAAAAAGGAATGAGGAAGGTGTTCAAGACAAAAAGCGTACAAAAATATAAAGAATTATAATAATTAGATGACAAAGTTAATGAATATATATTTAAACAAAAAAAAATGAAAAAATTGTAATAAAATAATCATGAAAAAGGGCTGATGAGATAGTACAACATGCAATCAATTTAAAAAAATAAAAAAATACAAAACTTTTAATACATTAAAATTATTAAGAAAAACTATTTTGTAAAGGTAGAATTTCAAAAAACAAAATCAATTTGATATATTTACATAGACATTCATTCGATACATTAAAGCATATATTATATATTAGAAGCATATATATCTATACATTCACATAATTTTCAACAAACAAAAAACTTTTTCCTTATCTTTCTCTTGATGTTCTCTCGATGTGCTTTAAATTACATTTTAATAATAACAAAATAGCAACTTTTAATACAAACAACACAAATATTTAAAATAAAAGTATTGAAATGGTTTCTGATTCAAATTAAGACTCGATACAAGCTATACTTTGTATATCGATATGATAATTTTCAAAACTTTCTGAAAATTCTTTTGAAAAATATAAAAAGTTAAAATATGAAATTTCTGTCAACAACTTCTGCCCCCAACGAAAAAAAAACTTCATATATTTACATACATTCTAGAATTTCTGTAGACTGTTTATTAAATTATTAAATTACAAAAAAACACACAAATCAGCTTTGAATATTGCATTTCAAGCATTTAATGCTTTTTTTCTTGTAAAGAGTTTTAGGGCTTTTTATGACGAATATAAAATTTATTCATTCTCGAGTGCTATAAAATTTTTATGAAACAAAAGAGAACGAAAAATATTTTCTAAAAGAATTAAAATGAGATGGAAAATTTTTGCATAAATGATAACTGCCATTCTTGCATTTTTTTGAAATTAATTTCATTTTATTTGAGCTCAACCTGATGGATATTATGTGCGGTACGTTATGATTTTATGAGGTTGTTCCCTTAAAAAAAAATTCAATTTTCGTTAAAAGATAATAATTTTATGGTGGAAACACATTTGTCGACAAGGTCAATTGTGATTGCATTTTTTATTCTCAAGGTTAAACCACATGAACAGAATCCTTACACAAGGACACACATTGAACGAGAAAATGTTCAGATTCCAATTATTAAGCACATTATGTCACATCATTTCGGTCAAAGAAAAGCAAAAGTCCTTTAGCTTTTGACTCAAAGTCAAAATGTTATATGGAATATATGACAGAGTTTCATTGTGAATTGTGAATTTTGAAACTTATCTCCTTGATCTCTTAACAGCATTTCATTTCTTTTTTACTTGTCTAAGAATAAAAAAATTGTGCATTTTATTGATTTTTAATTTAAATTTTAAAAGGGAAGAAATTTATAAAAATTGCTCTTAATTAAATGAATTTTGCTTACTTAATATTAAGTTGTACAAAAGGAAAAAAAAAATGAGATAAAAATTGCAAAAAAATATCAATATGAAAAAGTTAATTAAATTAAGTCAATAAGAAAATTTTTGGTAGAGATTAAAAAAGAAGAAAAATATTTTATTAAAAATTTTCTAATTTTTCTTGTAAATGTCTATATAAAGAATTAAAACACACAATATATGTGTTTATTTAGATTTAATCAACTAGTCTGTAATGCCCTTCAAAGCATAGAAGGCCTGTGATGAAGCTCGATGATGTTTGTTTATATATTTTTAATTAAATTTCATTTGTAAATTTTTGTTTAAATTTTTTTTTTCAAAAAAATGAAAGAAGATGAAAAAATATTTTGAAATGGAAAAATTTTAATTGTGGAAATTTTTTAAAAATTGACTGGAAAATTTTTTTGTTACAAATGAGAGAAAATTGACCACATTCTCAGCTGTACAAAATTTTGATGAACAATTTCATTCAAAAGAATTATTCGATCATATTAATAGAATTTGTTGCCTTGTAAATGCAGCACTGCCATGCAAGATGAATATTTTTTACACAAAAGTTGTGATTGTGATAAAAAGTCAGAATGTAGCGTTGTAGCTACATTTTAAAAGTCTCATTGAAATTTTGTATAGCTCGGGAATTTCGTAGACATTAAAATGTGAAAATTTTTGTACGAAAAGTAGCAATATATACTTAAACGCATTCCAGTGATATGAAAAAAATTTGCTAGATTGGAAGGACCAAAAATATAATCATAAAGACATGTGAAGAAGAATTTTTCTTTAATTAAATTTTCTCCAAAAAATGTAATATAAATTTATTTTTCTTTGTTTATGTTTTAAGTATACTTTAGGGAGATTTACATAAAAAGTTATTATTAAGTGTATTTTTATTACTTTTATTTTTTATGAGTACATTATATGTGTATGTTGAACAAAAAAAAAGGATTGAAAAACTTTCATATTAAAACATTTTTCTTGCTCTTAATAAAATTTTTGTTTTTTTTTATTCTTCATTATTTGATTTTTGATTTTCCTTTCCAGTTTCAGTTTCAGTTTCTTAATACTTTTTTTCCATCTTATATATTTTTGAGCTCTCTTGAGACGATCTCGAATATCCTCTCGAGTAAGTAGCATTCTGGATCTCATTTTATTACAAACAGAAATTGACTTTTAAAACTTTGTGTTTCATATTTTCTCAATGGTTTTCAATTTTCATTTTGATATATACCAGAGTTGTGGTCGGTCAAAGCACTTGATTGCTTAGCGTGACATAATTCATGCTTTTTTAATTCAAAAAATGCAGCAACTCTGATTTTAAAATCACAGAAAATCAAAAGCAAAATTAAAACTTTTATGAAAAAATGTGAAAGTTCTTACACCAATACGGAATTAATTATTAAGTATATAACAAAAGGTATAAGAAACATTTGTGAATTTAAAGTTTGTTCCTTTATTCACTATAACAACTGTTTTCTCTCTTGGTACTAACTACATGATAATGCAATATTTTTTATGTGAATAAAAAGCAAAAATTAAAAAAAAAAACTTTTAATGAAGATAACAGAACTAAAAGGAAAAGCGAATTTTTTATGTTCAATGAAAGAAAATTTTTGCAATAATAAAGAAGAACAGAAAACTTTTTATAAAGTAACTAAGTGTTAAATGAAAATATTCGACATGTTTTTCCATCACTTTTATTGAATTTTATGAGAAAATTTCTTTTACAGAAAGTCTTTTCAGCTACTTTTTATTTCAGCTTTCAATACTTTGTACAGGTAATTAAACAATTTTTCAAAGAATTTTCTCTATTTGAAGTAACGAAGCTGCTGATGCTGTTCAACCTGCTACATAATTTTTAACTACATTTTTTAAAATCCGTTTTTTTGAAATTGTTTTAGTTACAGAATTTAAATATATCTAAAGATTAAATTTACAACTTATAACTTTTCTACAACACCTTAAAAACTAAATCCAGAAACAACTGTAACTAACAAACTTTATGACTCCTGTTGCTTTTATCTTGATTGAATCAAAAAGGTGACACAAATCAATTTAACAAAGGTTATGTCACCCAAATATAGTGAAGAAAATGCTTCGACACTTTTCTAGCATTTCCTTTCCTCCTTTCCATTTCCACATCATAGTAGTTAACTAAAATTCAATATTGATTCTGTGCATTAATCGAACGTGAGAAATTTTCAACCTTTTTTTGTGAAATTCAATAATTAATTTATTCTTCTCACTTCTCTTTAATTAATTCGATCTAATTGAATTGGAATTGTAACAGTGAGTAAATTGAATGTGCAATATGCACGGAGAAGCGTCAGGTGCAACAGTCGATTGTGTAAAGAAGTAGTAACAAGCATAAAGGAATTTTTTGTTAATTATACGATTTTACATTCCCTTATTTGTCGAATATATATGCTTTACAGTAATGAGAGTTTTGTTAGCACAATTGTTCATCTATGATTAATAAAAAGCTGTTAGAATTTCTCTAAAACTGTTAACAATTTTATTAATGTTTCGCGTTATTTAAAGCTGTAATATTTTTAACAAGTTCCTAGTCAGAACTCAAATATTTAATTGCAAGATTGTGCTGAAATGCGCACTAGTTCTTAAAGTTTCAATACTTTCCAAATACAAATCTTGAGCAAAGAACTTTAATGAATTACATAAAATCAATTGCAATCTGTGAAATTTAATTAAAATCAATATGAGATTATAGAACAATGCACTTGTTTGCATTCATTTGTAAATCGAAAAATCTATCAATTTAATAATAATTCTCGTACGAAGAGATTGTAATCGTTTCCACGGATATTAGTCACTCGTTATACACTATCGTCGTTCTATTTTGTATTTTATATGAAAACAACAATGGAAATTCATTGGAACCACAAAAAGGGGATGTGAAAAGACAGTTTATTCATCACACTACTCTCGTTTGATATTTTATATTAAATTCCATATATGAAAGTCCATTGTCCATCGTTAACAAGCAACAATGCATGTCATTATCGACATTGAGCAATTGATGCTACATATAAACTGCAATACAAGTAAAATTAAGGATATATATTTTTGGATAAAAATAAAAGAGAATGAATTGTCTTGTACACAAAATATCTCGAGAAATGCATTTTGTGGGGAGTTCCATGACTACATAAAGGACATTCTACCAACAATGTTAATGCAACAAAATATCTTTGCTGGACAAATTCTATTGTTAGGTTGATAAAAAATTATCGTCTTTTCAATCGTTTTCCACACACACACACACAGATGCATGACTATAAATACATTTATTTAACTTTAGGGACTACTACCTAGTTTAAAATTTTTTGCAGTCGTATTTAAAGAAGATTTTTAAATCATATTTATTATTAGGTTTTGTAAAGAATCTTCAATTCTTTGTGATCGATGTCTGTTTAAATTGAGACTAGTTTTGCAGGTCCAACTTGTGATTTTTTACCCTATCACAATTTGTTGAATTCTTAATCATGACAATTTTTTTTAACGTTGAACCCCTAAAATCTTATATGCTTTGCTTAATATGAGGACATGAAAATTATTTTCATCTATTGATGTCACACAAAGATTTCTGTTTTTATTTGCAATATTTCATTTTCTTACATTTATTTATTTATTTGTTCTTCTTCTTGTTTGGAAATAAAAAAGAAAATACTTTCAGCAATCCAACAAAAAATGATTTAGCTACAGAATGAATGAAATGTATCTGCTTTGTTATTATAGCTCATTTTTTATAGGAATTCCGTGTTTTGTCTGATCACGCAACAAGAAAATCCAAAACCCAAATTATTTGACTTATTGTTATCCATTTCGGATCATTTTTACACTCACCGAACCTTGGAACCAGTAATAGTTCAATCGTGTCATGCAGCGATAATCAAGAAGTTGAATTGTTTCGTCAGAAAAGTCCAAAAATTATTTGTTTTTATCAAATTTTGTGCACAAAACCAGCATAATAAATTTTAATTTTTGACCAATGGAAAAATGCTGTTTACAGTTCTTTAAATTAATTTCATTTTTGATAAGCTCATTTACTTTTAATAGATAATGAATAGCTGATTCAATTCATAATGCAGTCTTGATGATAGAAGTTGCTTAGAAGACACGGATTTAGTATGTTCTTTAATAAATCTTCAATAAGGCTGTCTGTTTACATGCATCATCTATAATAGACTTTCAATTTCATTGAAATTTTATGATTTCGTAATAATTTGTTACTGTCAGTTATGAAGATCCAAAGTTATAAACTTCTATTTTCATGAATGTGCATAATTCTTCATGCATGTGCATAATTTTCAGAAAGAACTCATTCATTAATTAGAAAACTGCAAATTGAAATGAAAAATCTTGAATGAAAAAAAAATCTCAGCAACCATTGAAATTTTTTCCTTATTTTTTTCAGTTTTCAATTTGAGTTCAACAAGGTGACATCAGCACTGTGACATCTCGTGAAATTACTTGTACAGTCATCGCAAAACATGTTGTAGACCTTCAACAATCCTGCCTTAAGAGGTAAGCAACATGCATTTAATAAATTTTGATTGAAAATTAACGAAAACTTTAAAAAAATTTCAGGAAATGAAAATTGAAGAAGACAACACAAAAAACCAAAGGACATGGAGAAATGGATTACAAACAAGAAAACCAGTGAGAAGAAAATCAAATGAAGAAGCAGGAAGAATCGTCAAGCTTTCGAAGCAAAACTACGACGACTACAAAAATTCAAATTAAGCATCTTGATGAACAATTTTTTAAAAACTTCGACAGCATGAGAGATATTGGAAACGTAATCAGGTTCCAGGCTTACAACGTTCCTGCATTTAAAAAGTGAGTATGATTTGTTTAAAAAAAAAATGTATTTGTGTTTGAGTTGGCTTAACTTTGGGCATTATCAAGTGACTCTGGATCAATTTTTTTCATTTGAATTTTCTTCGTTGGATGAACTCTTTCTTGGTTGGAGTCTGTCTTCTTACCTCAACAATTGCTTAATCCGCCAAAAAATAAATGATGCAATTTAAAGCAATTACTACATTTCGCACTTGTTTAACTTCTTGTTTAGTTCCTAAACACCTTCCCACAATGGTGTGAAATCGAAAAAAGTGTTGGTCTGAAATCCAAAATTTATTAAAAGTTGTGTCTTCTAAACCTCATCTTTTGAAAATATCAAGCTTCTAATCGTTGTCTAACTCTGACAATCAATAATGAAAGTCACGAAAAATCTGTTTATGAAAACAACCATGAAAAAGTTTTCATAAATATTGTCACTTTCTGTTGTTAGTCTATGTTCTAATTACTATCATTAGCTTAATAAACATTTAAATTTTTATTAAAGCTTATAAATTATTAGCCAAATGCTTAATCATTAGAGAAAATGCTATTGAATTTTCGAAAATTTCCAAAAATTTAAACGTTCATAAGTATTGTTTCCGACTGTTTCCGACTCTGAAACTTCTACAAATCAAAAGATTAAGTATTAATTAACTTTTTAATCATACTTTGGCAATGCCAATCTATGTTTGTCTTTAATATAATAAGCTCATATTTTCAGAGATGTATAATTAAGACACGACAAAGCTATTGACACTTTCAAAAGAAAGAAAATCAACCAAAACTTTTAGACCTCTAAACAACCTTTACAACAAAATATAAATTTTGGACACTTTTTTCGATTTCAGACAATTGTGCTTCCCTTATTTATTTTTCATGCATGTGCATATTTTTTTGGAACAATTCATTCAAATTAATATAAAAAATGCAAATTGAAGTGAAAAATCCTGTATGAAAAAAAATCTTAGTAACCATTGAAATTTTTTTTTATATAATTTTTTCAGTTTTCAATTTGATTTCATCAAGATGACATCAGCACTGTGACATCTCTTGGAATTAATTCCACAGTCATCGCAAAACATGTTGTGTACCTTCAACAATCCTGCCTAAACAGGTAAGCAACATGAATTTAGTAAAGTTTGATTGAAATCTAACGAAAAGCTTTAAAAAAAATTCAGGAAATTAAAATTGGAGAAGACAACACAAAAAACCAAAGGACATTGAGAAATGGATCACGAACCAGCGAGAAGAAAATCAAAAGCAGAAGTAGGAACAAAAAAGTCGTGAACAAAAACTGAAGTCAAGCATCTTGATGAAGAATTTTTTGAAAACTTCGACAACATGAGAGAAATTGGAAACAGATATCAGGTTCCAGGCTTGCAACGTTCCTGTATTTAAAAAGTGAGTATGCTTTGTAAGAAAAAATTTATTTGTGTTTGAGTTGGCTTAACTTTGGGTTGGCATTGTTAAGTGACTGTGAATTTTCTTCTTTGGATGAATTCATTCTTGGTTGGAGTCAGTTTTCTCACCCAATAAATGATAATTCTACGATAATATCATTTCGATTTACTGGTTGAATTTTCATTTATACTCGAGAATTTCTCCGCTAAATAATGCAATTTAAAGCAATTACCACATTTCGCATTGGTTCAATTTCTATGCTTCAAAGATCCTTACATATTTTTACGCATAATTCAATGCATGTGCATACTTTTCAGGAATAATTCATTCAAATTAATTTAAAAAATGCAAATAAAAATTTAAAAAAATCCTGAATGAAAAAAAAAAAAATCTCAGTAACCATTAAAAATTTTTTTTCACGATTTTTTTCAGTTTTCAATTCGATTTCACCAAGATGACATCATCATCATGACATCTCGTGGAATTAATTCCACAGTCATTTCAAAATAAGTTGTAGACCTTCAACAATTCCGTTTTAACAAGTAAGTAACACAAATTAAGTTATTTTTAATTAATAATTAAAGCAAAATTTAAAAAAAAAAATTGCAGAATGAAAAAATTGGAGAAGATAAGAGGACACAAAGAGCTAAAGAAAAAGAGCCAAAGCTGAAAAGGAATATGTGTCTTTGGCGGAGATCTAGTGGAGATCACCAAAAACCAAGAAAAAAAATATCAAAAGAAGAAGCAAGAAGAATCATCAGGACAACAAAAAGTAATCGTGCACTTCGGCAGCGCAAGAAAAGTTGAAAACGGATATCATGTTCAAGTTTTGCAGCGTTCCTGTATTTAAAAAGTGAGTGTCAAATTTAGACAATTTAGTAGACAATTAATTTGAGTTCTACTTGATGATTTGGCATAAATCCACCTATTATGATATGACGATCGAGTCGTTGCTTAACATGATCCAAAGCTCTGCCTGTTAATTTGTTTTGAAGCAACAACAATTTTTCCAAATTTCCCCATTCTAAAATTTCGGTCATAAAGATCTATTTAAAAGATTTACACTCGAGAACCTCTCCACTGAATGATGCAATTTAAGTTTTTGAAGCTTAAGTGAATAAAGTTGGATGTGAAAAGCTTGAAATAGTTCTTGGATCATGCTTGTGATATGAGATTGATTATGTGTTGGATGAAGCTGTTAGATTCATACTCGAGGTAGCAAGACAAGGATTTTTGAAATTTTCTGTATAGTTTTGAATTGTCTGTCGAGAATATCCATTACTATTTTTTGGTGTACTATCTGTCTTTCCTCGAAGATCGGGTACTTTATATCAATTAAAATGAAGTTTTAAATTTTTAAATTAATGAATTATTTGATTTTTAAGGTAGTCATTTTGATTATTTTTAATGGATCAATTTCTGGATCTAATATTGGCCCGTCTGATGATGATTGATCTGAACAATCTTCGTCACTTCTATTATACTTGATTCTATCATCATAATCTGAATACTGTTCAAGTTGCTCTTTTTTCACATTATTCAATGCGCGCAATAAATTCAATCAGCTTCCAGTAATTCCTTGCTATACGGCATTTTGTTTCTTTGAAACAATTTTTGCATATCTTGTCTCAATGACTGTATTCTTTACAGCTACGCCTGTTTTCTTTTCAACTCTCCCTGATATGCTACTTGATGGCTTACGGAAATTTGGTTTAATCAATTATTCTTGTACAGAATTCCCATCGATTGCTTCAATGCTCGTTCACTTTCATTCTTAACACGAATCTTTTGATAATGATATTGTAAAGCTATAGTAATGAACCCTTCAGCAACATCCATATCCATTTTGACATTTAATTCTTTTGAGAACGTTTTATAATACTGATTCATGCACTGTTTCACTTTTTTTTCTACGAGTACTTTCTACTGTTCTTGTCTAATGAGTTCCATTTCATTCTCCAAATCATCCATCATTCACGAGTTTCATCAAAAATTTTCGAATGATACGTTGACTCATTATTTTGGCATGATGTCGTTATATACACAATGGATCAAGTATTGAGCGGGACAATGCTTTTGTTGGATAAAGTGTTTTTTTTTTTAAATTCTCCTTAATTCTCCTTTAAATCATCTTTGTTAGAAGAATTTTCTTGTTTTTCGTCAGTTCTCATACTCTGAATTAATAATTGTAACTAAATTGTCCTTAAATTCGTCATCAGAGGTGGTTTCATAAGCTTAAATATGAAAATTCAGAAAATCTTACCAATAATCAAGTAACTTAACTTTAACTTTGTTTCTGCGTCATGATGATTTTAAAGGAATATTTGAGCTGTCAATGTTTATGGATTTGAGCACCTTTATATATGAAAGATTTTCATTTCCGTTTTTTCAACTATTTCAAACTAAAATTTACAATGTAGAACTTATTTTGTGTTGCATTATTCTATAGTAGAATTAGCATTTACGTTAAATAAAGTGTCCATTCTTTTTTAATTCCTTCTTGCTTCTTGCTTGTGAATGAAGCTTCATAATCAAGTAATGAAAAAAATCAAGCAATGAAGTAATAATCAAGTAAGCAAGTAATAATATCAAGGTGTATTGAGTGTGAAGAAATCAAAAGAAGAAGCAGAAAAAAGTTAACGTTCCTGCATTTAAAAGTGAGTCCTTTTATATTATTATTTGTTGGCAGTTCTTAAGAATGAATATAAATATTAAAAAAGTAAGAAGATTAACTGCCATTTCTAAATGAAAATTTTTAGAGTTGTCTTGATGACCGTTCAGAACATTTCTGGGCGTTTCCACGGATTGAATTTTTTAAAATTTTCGTCTTTGAGTTAAAATTTCTCTTAAAAGAGCTATCCAGACGGCTGAAAGACTAATTTATGTCATGTAAAACGCTGAATTCTGCTTGTTTCTCTTTATATCTTACCTCCAAATGTATTCATTGATGAAATATTTGAGTTTAAGTGAGCGTTGGTACATTTCAAAATGTGGAATTTTTAACTTTAAACTTAAATTTTACACTATTTAGACATCCAGACAACATTTTACTGTCGTTTTCATGCACATAGTGTTTACTTTTATATATTTCAATACTTTAATTCACTTTAAATACACTTTAATAAGTAGAAGAAAAATGAAAAATTTGTGAAAATTTTATGAAATGTACCAACCAATATATATGTACCAACAAATAGCGTTTACTTCGAGCGAGTTTTTTAAAAATTTGAAAATGAAAAAAACCGTTAAACTAGATACCAAAAATAAATAATTTGACTTGTTTAAACGCTTACTTAAATTAATTTGTGGTCGTTTTGCTGACATTTCTTAATGACCAACTGTTATATTAACTTATTTTGAGCTATTTGTGTTTAATTGTCGATATTTGTTGAAGTTCAAAATTTTCAAGTAGAAGAAGAATTACAAGCGATTTTTAAGAAACTCCATCAATCCGTGGAAATGCCCTTCTTCAAAAGTAAGAAATCTTTTCTTTCAAAAATCAGAAAATAATAAAAATAAATTTTCCTTAATTCCCAAATTTTACAAACATGTTGCGTTTTGCCTGGTCAAATGTCCATATCGTTACCAGTTTTTTTTTTTTTTTCATTTAATTAACAAGTATTGAGCTGGGCTGTCTGTAGAAAGTTTCTTCGCTTGAGCATGTGCAGCTTATTAATTATGAGCTCACGGGAGCTCACAATACATAATTTTACATAATTTATAATTTAAATTCATTTTGATTTTATTATTGCATCAAAAATGCAAAAAATACAGTTTTATGCGGGAAAAAACAGCTAACTAGAATCTAACAAAAACGTTGACACTTCTGTTAAATATTAGAAAAAAAATATGCACGTTTTTACATGATGCAGAAAAATATATTTTCCTTTTGAATGATTGCCCACAACTTTTATTCTGCAAAAAAATTTTTTTGCCTTTTTTTCGTTGTTAATTATATTTTGTTCTAACAAAATTTTTCATACAGAGATTTTCTTAGAAATTGAATTTGATTTGCCTGCGTAAAAGATGCCTTTGAGATTCTGAGAATTTTTTTCTGAACTAATACATTTTAAAATTTTTTAATTTTTTTTTCAATGCCCTTAAGAAGTTTTCTGAATTATGTGAAAATTTACTTTTTTCATGGCAACTTTTTTTTAATATATATGTATATATATATATAAATATATTTTAAAAATGTTTTAACAAAATAAAACGCAACTGGATTGTCAATTTTAAAATTTTTTAAAATGACGAGTACATAGGGGTAAATATTTTAAATTTTTTGACATAGATTTTGATTTTGATGCTTAATATAAGCTTCATATTTAATCAAAATTCATTTTTAATTTAGTTTTATTTTTGCACCAAAAATGCAAAAAACATTTTTTGTGGGAAAAATCTCTATCTCCGCCCCCTGATAGAAAGTCGTGCGGTTCGAGGGATCTTTACTGACTTAAATTGATGCTTCACTTATATCAATTTCTGGTCGGGAGTTCAATTATGTTTAAATTCTGCACAAAAGAGTAGAAAATTCCTCATTAGTTAATAAATGATCAGTCTATTACTATTTCCACATGATATTTTTATTTGCTTAGTTTTATTTGACAAATGTCCTCCCATAATTTGTAAATCTAAAGAATTAAGGATTAACACCTTCTAAATGTTGCGTTTCTTTAAATAATAAATTGCTGCTAAACCTGGACGTAATATGAATCTATTAAACGTCCCAATAAATGCAATTGTTTATGAGTCAGTCAACAATTCAATATGGATAGTTTATATAAAATTTCCATATAAAAATATGAAAATGTTGGACACATCAAGTTATAGGTCATTCAAACATTACAATGAAAAAATGATTAGATTATGAGTCATGTTTAGGGTGGGAGGGTGGGTTTATTTTGGAACTAAATGATTTAAATTTAAATTTCACCCTTTTTATTTTCCAAAACAAGGATAAATTTTGTAAAGGACAAAAAAATATTTTTCAACAATTATTAAAGCCTATTATAGCATTTAGTTTTTCTAAAATGCTAAGTTTTATGAAGATCGAGTTTTTTTAAAAACATCTTCCTCTTCGACATTTTTGGCTCCACCACTGATAAAATTAATTAATAAAAAAAATAAAATATGTCAAAAGCATCTCCTGGATAATTTATTATTTCACCAAATTGACAAGGATGGGTTTCTCAAAGTACCCCTAGGGAAAAGGGTAGGGTAAGGTAGGGAAGGGTTGGGTGGGGGGAAAAGGGAGGATGGGGAGGGTTGTACTTTGGGAAATCCATCTTAAGTTTCCACGGAAAATCTTTGAATCGTGTAAAAAAAACTTTAGTGTAAAATATAAAATATATTATTATAAAAATTTTTTTCGACAGCTAAACTGTCATATTTAAAATAATTGTGAAAGAAAAGTGTTTTTTTTTTTTTTATTTATTTATTTATTTATATGAGTTTATATGTTAATTAAAAAAAAATATAATAGTAATAATGGCAGTCTGATAAAAACATAATGTGAGATTGAAAATAATAAATATGAGATTCAGTGAACATAACGATAATATTTTAAAAATGCTAATGAGTTATAATATTAAATAAATAGAAGAGAATCAATTTTAAAAAATACTATTATTTCTATAAAAAGGAAAAATTTCAAAGATTTATTGAGCTCAATTTAAACAACAAAAATGATTGGAAAAATTCTAATAATTCCACATAAAGGTGCTTCCGTTTGACTCACAAAATCAAAAATATTTAAAATTGGTGAGAAAAGTCAAATTGCTCTCCTGTGCATGCTGTTCTTGATCTAGAGTGGCAACAATAGCAGTTCTCGCATGATTTCGAGAGAGATTATTGCTATTTCTGTTTATTTTAGCCTGTCCTCACATGCGGCATTATTTTGCATCAGGTCAAACGACGCAATCGTGCATTATAATGTGTCAAATGAGTTGTAGATTTATCTGGTGTAATGTGTTACGGAAGCTCTTATGAGCATCTAATCCCAAAACGGGATTCTATTTGATCGAAGCTCAAATAGTGTGCAGCACTATGTGTTTGTGATAAAGGACGTTTTTGCCTCTATCTTGAACACATCAATGTTTTGCAATTTGTTATATCGTCCGACTTTGAATTTTTTTAAATTTTGAAAATAACATTAGCACCATGAAAAGAGCACAAACAAATCGGTTAAAATTTGTAAACACATTTACTAAATTAATTACTCAAAATTAATTATTTTAAAAAATACAAGTAATTCTAATGAAATTAAAAAAAAAATTCTGATATTCACTGGATCTCTGGATCTTTTTTAAACAATTGTCACTTTCAAAAAAATAAATAAATAAAAAAATAAATAAATGAATAAATGAATGAAAAAAAAAACATTAGTGCAAAAATCTTGATGAGCATCAGCGAGTCATAAATTAAATCAGCTGTGGAGCCAGAAATTTAAAAAAAGTGGACAATTTTTGAGGAGGGAGGGTGGGAATAATTTAAAAAAATATATAATTTGAATTCAGAACAGATTGTCACCTGTCAGTTTGTCTGACTGTGCAAGGCTTTACAATGTACAAATACCAAAATGTATTCTACAAAAAATTTTAAAGTCTTTAATAAAAAAAAAAAATAAAAATAAAAATGTCCTATAAAAGCTTAAAAAAATAATCTACTTCAAATACAAAATCTAAAATTTCTGTTCTTTTCTTGTTGAATGAGAAGGATTGCAAAGGTCAATAATTGTTGAGACTGACTTAGAAATAATAAAATTTATTGCAATATTTGATAGGTTTTTATTGCATCTAGGGTTAGTAGCAGATTACTATTTGAAAAAACGCGGCATTTCGGAGGTATTCTTGAGTTCTTGAGAATTACATAATTTGAGAGGATTATTTTGAAAATTGAACTAAGAGGTAGTTTGTAAAATTTTTAACGCTTAGGAAGGGGAGGAGGGGTAAAAATGGCCATTTTTGGCTAAGGGAAGGAGAGAGGGTGTCAAAAATGGCCATTTTGGTGTTATCAATTTTACAAACTTTCAAATAAATTAAATTGTCTGGAAACAGTTTTGACTGATCGTTCAAGCTCGTCTGTTAACTTATGAAGGATTTCCGATACTTTTTTCCCCAAATTAAACAAATTTGTTTCCTGACTAAATAATGCTTTAAAGTTGCATATTTTTTGGAATTGAATTTTAAAAAAAATCCAAAAAGTTGTTAAAATGAATCACATGAATCAGGCAACTCCCTAAACACATGAAAAAAATAATAATAAAAATTTTTGAAAAACATAAAATTTCTAAAAAAATATCATTTTCTCAAAGGCATCGTTTGCATGTTAATATAATTCGTCATAATTCATCATACTCCATGTTATCAGCCATATAATACTGTTAAATTTAATTAAAATGGATTGTTTGTCTATAAATCTTCGAATTTTTTTATTGAAAATTTTATTAAATACCTACAAAATTTATAATTGAAAAACACGACTTACATAGAAAGCCACGAACTTCCACGCCACTTGTTGATAGACATTTGAACTGATAGATTACAGTATATAAAATGAAATATAAAATATAAATTGAAATTTTAATTGATTACAGGAGTGTCGAACTCCACTTCGCTTCGCTTCGTTCCGTTCGACTATTATAGATTACAGGAGTGTCGAACTCCACTTCGCTTCGCTTCGTTCCGTTCGACTATTATAGATTACAGGGGTGTCGAACTCCACTTCGCTTCGCTTCGTTCCGTTCGACTATTATAGATTACAGGGGTGTCGAACTCCACTTCGCTTCGCTTCGTTCCGTTCGACTATTATAGATTACAGGAGTGTCGAACTCCACTTCGCTTCGCTTCGTTCCGTTCGACTGTTATAGATTACAGGGGTGTCGAACTCCACTTCGCTTCGCTTCGTTCCGTTCGACTGTTATAGATTACAGGGGTGTCGAACTCCACTTCGCTTCGCTTCGTTCCGTTCGACTGTTATAGATTACAGGAGTGTCGAACTCCACTTCGCTTCGCTTCGTTCCGTTCGACTATTATAGATTACAGGAGTGTCGAACTCCACTTCGCTTCGCTTCGTTCCGTTCGACTGTTATAGATTACAGGGTGTCGAACTCCACTTCGCTTCGCTTCGTTCCGTTCGACTGTTATAGATTACAGGGGTGTCGAACTCCACTTCGCTTCGCTTCGTTCCGTTCGACTGTTATAGATTACAGGAGTGTCGAACTCCACTTCGCTTCGCTTCGTTCCGTTCGACTATTATAGATTACAGGAGTGTCAAACTCCACTTCGCTTCGCTTCGTTCCGTTCGACTATTTTAGATTACAGGAGTGTCGAACTCCACTTCGCTTCGCTTCGTTCCGTTCGACTATTTTAGATTACAGGAGTGTCGAACTCCACTTCGCTTCGCTTCGTTCCGTTCGACTATTATAGATTACAGGAGTGTCGAACTCCACTTCGCTTCGCTTCGTTCCGTTCGACTGTTATAGATTACAGGGGTGTCGAACTCCACTTCGCTTCGCTTCGTTCCGTTCGACTGTTATAGATTACAGGGGTGTCGAACTCCACTTCGCTTCGCTTCGTTCCGTTCGACTTTTATAGATTACAGGTGTGTCGAACTCCACTTCGCTTCGCTTCGTTCCGTTCGACTGTTATAGATTACAGGAGTGTCGAACTCCACTTCGCTTCGCTTCGTTCCGTTCGACTATTATAGATTACAGGAGTGTCGAACTCCACTTCGCTTCGCTTCGTTCCGTTCGACTGTTATAGATTACAGGAGTGTCGAACTCCACTTCGCTTCGCTTCGTTCCGTTCGACTATTATAGATTACAGGAGTGTCGAACTCCACTTCGCTTCGCTTCGTTCCGTTCGACTATTATAGATTACAGGAGTGTCGAACTCCACTTCGCTTCGCTTCGTTCCGTTCGACTGTTATAGATTACAGGGGTGTCGAACTCCACTTCGCTTCGCTTCGTTCCGTTCGACTGTTATAGATTACAGGAGTGTCGAACTCCACTTCGCTTCGCTTCGTTCCGTTCGACCAGAGGGCGAAGCCGTCTTTAGCCGGCTTTAGTCGGCTAAAGATGACTTTAGCCGGCTAAAGCCGGCTAAAAAAAATCACGTTTTTTCTTAGCCGGCTAAAGCCGGCTAAAGGCGGCTAAAGCCGACTAAAGCCGGCTAAAATCGGCTAAAAGTATGAATTTATGCTTTTGAAATATGAAATGAAAATGTAAAATGTAAATTCGCTTTTTCGAGGGATTTTTCATCCCAAATAAGAAAATTAACGCGAAAAATGGCTTTTCCGAGAGGTTTTTCATGCCAATTAAGAAAATCAATGCGAAAAATGGCTTTTCCGAGGGGTTTTTCATACCAACTAAGAAAATTAACGCGAAAAATGGCTTTTCCGAGGGGTTTTTCATACCAATTAAGAAAATTAACGCGAAAAATGGCTTTTCCGAGGGGTTTTTCATGCTAAATAAGAAAATCAATGCGAAAAATGGCTTTTCCTAGGGGTTTTTCATCCCAAATAAGAAAATTAACGCAAAAAATGGCTTTTCCGAGAGGTTTTTCATTCCAACTAAGAAAATCAATGCGAAAAATGGCTTTTCCGAGGGGTTTTTCATCCCAAATAAGAAAATTAACGCGAAAAATGGCTTTTCCGAGAGGTTTTTCATGCCAATTAAGAAAATCAATGCGAAAAATGGCTTTTCCGAGGGGTTTTTCATACCAACTAAGAAAATTAACGCGAAAAATGGCTTTTCCGAGGGGTTTTTCATACCAATTAAGAAAATTAACGCGAAAAATGGCTTTTCCGAGGGGTTTTTCATGCTAAATAAGAAAATCAATGCGAAAAATGGCTTTTCCTAGGGGTTTTTCATCCCAAATAAGAAAATTAACGCAAAAAATGGCTTTTCCGAGAGGTTTTTCATTCCAAATAAGAAAATCAATGCGAAAAATGGCTTTTCCGAGGGGTTTTTCATCCCAAATATGAAAATTAACGCGAAAAATGGCTTTTCCGAGAGGTTTTTCATCGCAAATAAGAAAATCGATGTGAAAATTCATTTTCCTATTAAGTTTTTCATCTAAATTTTATATTTTATTTCGATTTTTAATTGATTTTTATTTTTTGTTTAGGATAAAAACACATTAAAAGTTTAACAAATGAAAAAATGTATAATAAAATTTCATTATTTTTCATACGTGGAAAATTTTCTCTTTAGCCGTCTTTAGCCGGCTTTAGTCGGCTAAACATGGCTTTAGCCGGCTAAAGCCGGCTAAACATTTTTTTTGAAATTTGACCGTTATTCTTTAGTCGGCTAAAGCCGGCTAAAATTAGCCGGCTTTAGCCGACTTTAGCCGGCTAAAAATCGAACGGCTTCGCCCTCTGCGTTCGACTATTATAGATTACAGGAGTGTCGAACTCCACTTCGCTTCGCTTCGTTCCGTTCGACTATTTTAGATTACAGGAGTGTCGAACTCCACTTCGCTTCGCTTCGTTCCGTTCGACTATTATAGATTACAGGAGTGTCGAACTCCACTTCGCTTCGCTTCGTTCCGTTCGACTATTATAGATTACTATGATCATAAAATGAGATCCAGTAATCATTTATTGTCATTTATTGAGATTCAGTAAGCATTCATAGTCATGAAATGAGATTCAGTGAACATTCATTGCCATTAATTGAGATGCAGTGAGCATTCATGGTTATTAAATGAGATCCAATAAGCATTAATGATCATATAATGAGATCCAGTGAGTATTTGTGCTCATTAAATGATATCCAGTAAATATTCATGATCATAAAATGAGATCCAGTGAGCATTCGTTGTAATTTATTGAGATTTAATGAGCATTCATGATTAAAGAATGAGATCCAGTGAGCATTCATAGTCCTAAATTGAGATCCAGTGAGCATTTAAAATGATTGAGCATTCATAATCCAGTGAGCATTCATGATCATAAAATAAAATAAGATCCAGTGGACATTCATAGTCTTAAATTGTGATTTTTTAAGCATTCATGATAATAAAATTAGGTTCTGTAAGCATTCATAGTCATAAAATGAGATCCAGTGAGCATTCATTGTAATTAATTGAGATCCAGTGAGCATTCATTGTAATTAATTGAGATCCAGTGAGCATTCATGATCATAAAATGAGATCCAGTGTGTATTCATGATCATAAAATAAGATCTAGTGTGCATTCATGATTATAAAATGAGATCCAGCAACAATTTATATCAAATAAATGAGAGCCAGTAACATTTATGTCAAATAAATGAGATCCAGTAAACATTTTCTCCTTTTTGATTTAATTAAGCATGATCCAGTGACTTTTAAGTCTAACATTGTCTTTAAATTGCTAAAAATGATTATTTTCATACAAATTTCACGTTACGTAATTTTACGTAACGTAAAGTTTACGTAACGTATGAAAACGTAAACAAAATTTTTTAAAATTTTTTGTCAATCTTTTTAATGCTGTAACTTCTTACAGAAGCATCATAGGTATAAACATAGCCGAGATTTTTTGTAGCTCTTATGTTAAACTTTGATTTTAAGCCACTTATCATTACTAACAATTAAAATCCAGGCCTGTATCAAAAACCACGCAACTGTTGCAAAATTTGCAGTTTTTGGCATTTTTAAGTATCTTAATGGACGTAAAGTCCAGATTTTATTCAGCACAATTTTGTTTTTTGGTACGATCTATCGAATTAAATGGAAGAAATTCTTAAAAAGTGCTTCCTTGAGAAATTTTCCATACAAAAGTATGGATTTTTAACGGTTTTTTGCGTCTAGTTTCAACACAACGGAAGTGACCGGAACTTAACATGCCTAGGATGATAGATATTTAAAATACCAATCGAATGAGACCAAAAACGTCAGGATTGGTGCTTCCGTTTGCTCACAAAATCAAAAAAATGAAATTTTGCGGAAAAAGTGAATACAATAACTTACACGCTTTGCGTGGAAGTTAATTATTTAATATCATCATAAAATATCAAAATGTGGTAATCATTCAAAAAATAAAAAAAGATAAAAAAATTGCTTAGTTTATGAAAGCAGCATATTTAGGGTGGGTGGGTGGGTTTTATTTTAAAGCTGAGTTTGTTAAAGCTAATATTTTAAAATTTTATGTTCAATAAAATTTAGTTTTCTTTTTTAATATTTCGTCAAAGTGGCAGGGATGGGTTTCTCGAGGTACCCCTAGGGAAAAGGGTTGGGTAGGGTAATGGGAGGGCAGGGTTGGGTGGGGGGGATAAGGGAGGGTGGGTAGGGTTGTACTTCGGGAAATTCCATCCCAAGCATGTTACCACGAAAAATTAAAAAAAAAATAAATATTTTCAAATTTAAATGTAAATGAAAAAAAAATAAAGCAACAAAAATGTATACAGATTGATTACTGAACGGTCATTGAAGGCAACGAAAATTTTTCTTTCTGCTCACTGGCCTGCAATGACAAAAACTGTCTGTAAAAAGTCTTCCCTGTATTACTTGAAAACTCGAAATATTTCGGAATCGAACTTGAAATTTGAGATTTCAGCTTTGGGAACTCAAGAGTTGTTTTACGCTTTCTTGGTCTCTTTTCTATCATCAGACTAGAAAAGGCTAATGGACCCACCACGTGACGGTGGAACAGAGAAGAGACCAATGTAAGATTATTATGAGTGTTCGTACAACCCTCAATTTGTGAAGAATGGTTTTACATATACCACACAGGGGTTAAGAATTATTATTGTTATTGTTTTTGAATCCTTCAACTTTCCAAACATAACATGAAAAGTTCGGACCACGGGATGTGTATGGGGATTACTATCCAGTTCAGCCACGCGTGAGCCTTATATCTATACGACCAGCGTCCATGCCTTAATCGGTATAACAGTGCTGCAACTGATTTGTAGGGGACGTTAAGCCAGTGTTAGTATGAAGCTGCATGTCCTATTGGGTGGGATTCTGATATGCTCTGGCGCCATTTTACTGTTTCGCTGCCAATGCATTGGGGCCAATGCGGCATACTTATCGGGGCATGTATGTTATATCGCCGATATTTATGCAGTTGGTTATATTCAGTGTGCCGTCAGAGAGGAAGCTTTACCCTTTATCGAAAATTTCAAACTTTGACGGAAAGTTAGTTGGTGAAGAAAACCTTACGAAAATAGTTTTTAACTTCTATGTAGTATATGTAAATAATATTCTTGACAGATTGGTTGGGTTCGACCACTCATAGTAATATTATGTTGGTCCACTCTGATTTCACAATTTCGCGTGTTGAGTCTTGCAGTCTTTTCTGACTTGATGGTAGGAAAGTTACTAAGAAAGTGAGAAACAATTTTTGAGTTCTCATTGCTGGCATTTCGGATTTCAAGTTTAATTCTGGAATACTTTGAGATTTTCATGTAGTACAGCTAATTCCTGGAAGGCTATTTACAGGCAGATTGCAGGCTCGAGCACTCAGAGCGTGTGCAGTTTAAAAAAAGGGGAAAAAATACAAAGGAAAAATCCAGGGTGTGGAACTGATCAAATTTATCAAAAATAATCAAAAATGATCAAAAAAGATCAAAAATGATCAAAAAAATGATCAAAAAAGATCAAAAATGATCAGAAAAGATCAAAAATGATCAAAAATCAATTTGATCAGTTCCGCACTCTTAAGAAAAATAAGAAAAAAAATATATAGAAAAAAAAAATAAAAAAAAGAAGTGAATAACTTTAAAGTATTAAGAAATTTAAAAAAAAAAAAAATCTTAAGATAATCTGAAAAGTTGTTAAAAAAGAAAAGTGGGTAAAAATTAAACTTAAAAAAAAAATTAAAAAATAATGTTAATTGAATGTGAGTTATAGAACAGACAAATATTTTTGACTACTTTGTGAGTCAACGGAGGCACCAAAAACAATTCCAAAGGACACAAAATCACAACACTATGGGGCAAAATTAAAAAAAAGTGGGAGTTCGTTTTGATAAAGTGACTTTTTCGAACCACAACTTTTTAGTGATTGTTTCTTATAGAGGACATAGAAACTGACTTGCATGCCAAATTTCAGGTCATTTGGTGCTGTTTCCTTGATTTTAGAGCGGTTTGAATTTGAAAAACAGTAAAAAATCAGATTTTTCCATGTCATCTTTAAACTGAAAGTTGCGCATGAAAATTAAAGCTAATGAAAAATGGTTTTCAGTTCCTAATAGCAGTATATAAGAGCTTTATTTTGATATGCCACAAGGCTTATAACTTTTATTTTTGGCACCGCTACAGCAGGAAATATATGAAAATACATGGAAAAAAAACTTCAAACGGGCTGCAAATGCCTTAGATCGCCGAGTATGGGGGGGGGGGGGGTAAACCATATATCAGCATATAGCCCTTATATTCTAGTTTCCAAAAATGTATAAACATTGGCAGAACATATGCCCCAGAAAAAAGTTATTCGCGTTTTTGTGAGGAGTGGATTATTTTGGCAAAACCAATTTTTTCTTAAAAATTTTTAATACAAATGTAAATTGAATGGTTTTTAGTGTTTTTCTATCACAAATAATATTTAAAAGTAAGTTGTGAAGAAATTTTTTCAAAAAGTCAAAAATCCTCCGAGATATGGGGTATATTTGTTTTCCTGCGACTTGGCACCTTATGTCTTTACTCAAATGGCTACTGCTCCTACACAACTTAATATTTTTCACTTCTGTTTTCGGATTATTGTAGCTTAATACAATACCTTTCTAATGATATATAATACTTAGTAGTTAGACTTGATCCTGGTCATGAATATGGCTGTTGATTTTGACCTAACTTGACTGACGCCAAAGTGAAAAATGTGAATTTTAGAAAAAGCACTTTAAAAGGAAATTTGGCATTGGTTTTTGGTTTTTTATGTTGATTTATGTTATTTATGACCACTGAATCTCAAAAATTGTGATTTGAGTACTTTTTGGCACCTCAGGTAAGAATTATGTACAGGATCCTAAAAGTTTATTCAAAACGTATTAATTTCAGTTTAAAAACATTTTGAAGACTTTTTTTGATAGAATAATATTTTTCAAGAAAAATAAAGTCTAAAAATATTGATTTTGGTTATTTTAACTGAAATCTGAAAAGTAAAAATTTTATTAAAAATTATTAATTTTATGTATTATAAATTGTCATTTATTAAAATTATACATATTTTTTATAAGAAGTTAATTAATTATATTTATTTTTTATTCATTCGTCGCTTTCTTCTTCGTAATAGTCGTAAGTTTCAAAATAGTCATAACCTTCTCCTTCAGGCTCAATTAATTCAATTTCTTCTTCGTCAGTTTCTTCATCTTCTGTTTGTAGATCAGGCAATTCGACTTCTTCTTGAATATTTCTTCTCTTTGATCTTTTATTTAAGACATCCATATATTTTTTCAGTATAACTGGATCAGAACTGAACAGTCTTCTGTGAATAATGTCTGTTAGATTGTCTATTCTTGAAGTTTTTCTAGCTCTTAATTCTCTATCTTGTCTGAGATATTTATTTTGTGCTTCACCTGCTTCTTCACTCAATCTTCCTAATGGTAATGGTAAGGCTTCCATGTAATCTTTTGCATGTGCAAGAACTCTATGAAGTGTTACTGGAACTTTGTACCAATCGTACTTTGTCAAAAACATTCTGTATGTTTTTTTACAGTACTGGTCAAATTCTTCCAAATTATTCACGGGATTTTTACTTCTTATTTGCTTTAATACAAAGCATATACGTTTTACTAACTCTTCATCAAGTTCCAAAGTTTTAGCTAGGAGTGTTGGATTTTCTAGAACTTTTCGTGCAACGTTTCCTGTGTCTGATGTACCTGCTCCTCCTTGTCTTGGTTCACATATACGTACATTAAATGCATTCCACATTTCTTTCTTAATGTAGTCCATCTCAGCTTTTTTGACGGCGTGTTCGAGTTCTGACATTCGCTGCCAGTGTTTTTCAATATATTTTCGAGATGACAAATCGTACAGAGATGTGAGTACATTCATTGTTGTATGAAGTGGTTGAGTTCCAAATTGTAAATTTTCTTCGACAAATTTTTCATGTGTTTTTTCGAATCGTCCATTATCAAGATTTTCGATATCGCTCATTTCATTAGGGCTAGCTCTGCAAACTTGGCATCTGGAATTTCCTGTTGTATCTGTCACGATAGTGTAGACTTTTCCATCAAGCATTGTTGGACAAAATTTATATGTTACTTCCAAAATAATGTCTTCACATATAAATCTCTGAGGTTCGAGTTTTGATATTTGAGTTGAAATATCTTTGAATATATTCATTACATTTTCATCTGTTTCTTTGGCAAATTCTAGCTGTATTGGACGCACTGAATATAATGATTGGCTATTCTCGTTGTCCCATAAGCAGATAAATTCATCTTTATTCTCGATTTGATATCGCAGCTGCTGAAAACTCATGCTCACTGTCAATAGTGATTTGTCATTCACAATTTCGTTATTTATTGTTTGATTCTGCTGTTCTTCATTAGTTGCTTCATTTTGGGCTTGATTTGTTGCTTCATTTTGGTCTCGATTTGATGTTCTTTCTTGATTATACGGCGATTGTCCTGTTGTTCCGTCTATTCCATATGAGATGACCGCTTCTGCAGGGACAACTTTAGGATTTGATTCTGAAGGCAATGTCTTAATTTTGTCATATATTTCTGTCTTATGTGCTTCGATGACTCTTCCTGTTGTGTGATGTGTTAGGTCTTTAACTGGAATAGCTGCTTTTGTGTCAGTAACTGTAATGTTCTCAGGATAACACGATTTTTTTGCGAGCAGCAACTTTTTAACTGGAGGTAATACATTTGCACATTCATGTTTTATAACTTGTTGAATATTGCTTAACTGATTTCGAGAAAGGTTGTTGAATGCTTGCAGACCTACAGCTACGTCTATATCTAGTTGTTTTGGTTCTGGTGTAGACTTTTTAGGAAAATCTTCTTGTTTTTGACATGCTTTAATATATTCTTCTAGCATCTTAGAACCTTCTTCTTTTCCTTCTTGTTTAGATAGTTTCCGCGATAACTCAATTTTAACGAAACGTTAAGACTTCGGGTTTTTTGCATTTGATTAATATTGGCCCAAGGAAAACCGGTATAGTTTTTGGAGTCATGAGCTGCTTCCTGTGAGGCACAATGGACGAAAATGTGCCATTTTTGACCAAAATATGCAAAAAAATTTACATTTTCTTTAATATCTCAGACATAACTTAACCAAATGATTTGAAATTTTCGGTGTTAGATTAAGCATTATTTAAGGTATAATTCACACTATAATGACAAAAAAATTTTCATGCGCAGTGTAACAAAAAAGTTGAAAAATCGAAAAATTTTTCGTCGGCTGTACTTTAGTTATAGTGCTAAATGGTGTCCGTGAAGTATGCGGGAACAGGTTGTCAGAATGCCCTGAAACTTGGCCAGAATTACGTCCATATTACGTCCATTTACGTCCAGCATTCAAATATTTTCGTCCTACCTTCAGTTCCTGGATGTAGCACATTAAAGGTTTTTGGTATCTTTCCCGCGTACTTCTAATTTTTTTTGCGGGAAAGATATGCGGAACTAACTTTTATGGACATATTATATATCAAAATGCATCTAATTATTACGTCCAATTACGTCCTGCAAAAATTTTTGGAATTGGACATGATGGGCAAGAGTTATGGACTTCCAAAGTTTTGGACCAAATTTCTCGAAGAATAAAAAAAAAATTACCTGAAACAAAAAGTTTCTTAAAATTATTTTTTTTATCAAAATTCAATATCTTAAACATTTTTATGATTTTAATCTATGCTTTTGGACTTTTGGCAGTTCCAATTAAATGGTCGTGCCTTAATATAGCACAAGCAGATCTCAAAAAATCCTTAAAATCGTGTTGTATATCAAATAACATCTATTTTTTCTAACAATTTCAAATCTGCTAACATTTTTAAGATCCATTTTATTATAATTTAGATCATAAGGCAGTTTTATTGTATCGAATTAGGAAACTAAATATGACAAACGTCATATTTAAATTTTTTTCAAATTTTGGCCAAAACATATTTTATGTTTAATCATATCTACTTTTTGTAAGAATTTTTAATTTATTGAAATTTTTGATTTAAAAAAAGACAAAATTTTATTTTAAAAAATCGATTCAATTTTAAATTTTAGAGAAAAAAAATTTAAATATAAAATATATTCTTAAAAAACGTTTTTTATGGATACTTAATCAGAAAATCTTATAATTATTCTCAACTTTAGAAACTTTTTACTAAATATTGTTTTCCAACTTTTAATTTGAATAAAAGTTTTTTAGCGCATTTTTGAAAACTTGTTTTCAAAAAGGAAGCTCAATCATGCACTTTGATCGGTCGTTCGGTCGTTTGGTCGTTCGGTCGTTCGGTCGTTCGGTCCTTTGGTCGTTCGGGTCCCAATTATCTCTTGATCTAGACTTCGTAGCAAGCTCGGAATTGTTTTAATAGCTTCATTGAATGTTTTTATTCCCGCCGTTTGTATTGAAAAGTCAAAAAACACTCATTAAATAGCTTAATTCATCGATTTTATATTTCAAAAAAATATGTAAACAATGCAGGGCAAAGCTATGCTGATGATAAGTTTGAATTTTTCTAACCGTTAAAAAATTTGAAATTTTTTGACCGTTATTTCGGATTAAATTTTTTTCTTTTATACACCTTAATATTAATTAACATTTAATTTTTTCATACAAAACAAATATAAGTGCGTTTAGAAATTTGAAAAATGATGGATGTGTTCAGAAATTTAAATTTTTTGCTAACGGAAAATTTTGAATTTCAAAAAACCAGTAAATCGTAAAGCTATTATTTGCATTGAACATTATAAAAATCAATTTTAAAGGAATTTTGATCTTTAGTTTTAAACTTATTATTGAAATGCATTATGATTAAAGAAACAGCAATAAAGTTTTAAAACTCGACATTCTTTTCTATTTAATCAATTGCTAATCGCTGCGTCAAAAATGCGCTGAAGTCCCTCGATATAAACGAGGACTTTTGTAATTTTTTTAATTTTTTATAATTTTTTTTCCTGAAATTTAAAATTGAATCGATTTTTTAAAATAAAATTTTGTCTTTTTTTAAATCAAAAATTTCAATAAATTAAAAATTCTTACAAAAAGTAGATATGATTAAACATAAAATATGTTTTGGCCAAAATTTGAAAAAAATTTAAATATGACGTTTGTCATATTTAGTTTCCTAATTCGATACAATAAAACTGCCTTATGATCTAAATTATAATAAAATGGATCTTAAAAATGTTAACAGATTTGAAATTGTTAGAAAAAATAGATGTTATTTGATATACAACACGATTTTAAGGATTTTTTGAGATCTGCTTGTGCTATATTAAGGCACGACCATTTAATTGGAACTGCCAAAAGTCCAAAAGCATAGATTAAAATCATAAAAATGTTTAAGATATTGAATTTTGATAAAAAAAATAATTTTAAGAAACTTTTTGTTTCAGGTAATTTTTTTTTTTATTCTTCGAGAAATTTGGTCCAAAACTTTGGAAGTCCATAACTCTTGCCCATCATGTCCAATTCCAAAAATTTTTGCAGGACGTAATTGGACGTAATAATTAGATGCATTTTGATATATAATATGTCCATAAAAGTTAGTTCCGCATATCTTTCCCGCAAAAAAAATTAGAAGTACGCGGGAAAGATACCAAAAACCTTTAATGTGCTACATCCAGGAACTGAAGGTAGGACGAAAATATTTGAATGCTGGACGTAAATGGACGTAATATGGACGTAATTCTGGCCAAGTTTCAGGGCATTCTGACAACCTGTTCCCGCGTACTTCACGGACACTGCTAAATGCGCGCTGAACAGATGTAGGGTTTTAAATCGATTAATTATGATGTAATCTATAATCAGTAGATAAAGTATAATTATTTTTTTTCTCTAATTGAAATCAAAAGAAGTTCTACTGGTGGTGTGAATATACCCATGAAGCGTGATCCGCTTCATTACTAGTTTTAAAAACAATTTTTTTCTTAATTTTTTCCCTTTCTCCCTCGATTTTTCACAATTTTGAATTTTTATGATTTTTATGATTTTTCTTAATTTTTTTATCAATTTTTTTTCGATTTTCAAAAAGTTTTTCACAGAATTTTGTTTTAAAAAACAATTTTTTCTTAATTTTTTTCTATCTCACCAGATTTTTCATAACTTTGATTTTTTATGATTTTCCTCAATTTTTGAGTGAATTTTTTGTTTCTGATTTTCTTTTCGATTTTCGAAAAATTTTCCACAGATTTTTTTTTAAAAAACAATTTTTTCTTAATTATTTCTATCTCACCAGATTTTTCATAATTTTGATTTTTTATGATTTTTCTCAATTTTTATGTGAATTTTTCGTTTTGAAAAAAAAATTCTCAAATTTTTCTACACAATTTTTTTTTTTTTAAAAAAACAATTTTTTTCTTAATTTTTTCCCTTTCTCCCTCGATTTTTCACAATTTTGAATTTTTTATGATTTTTCATTAATTTTTTGTGAATTTTTCGACTCTTCAGAAAAAAATTCTCAAAAAACTTCATCCATTAAAATCTCTTTCCATTTTTCTCGATTTTTTAAATTTGTAAATTTTTGTTGATTTTTCATAATTTTTGATGAATTTTTCGATTTTCGAAAAATTTTCCACAAGAATTTTTTTTTTAATTTTTTTTTCTTAATTTTTTTCATCTCTCTGAAATTTTCAGAGTTTTGGATTTTTTAACATTTTTTATAATTTTCATGTGAATTTTTCGTTTTGGAAAAAAATTCTTGAATTTTTCCACAAAAAATTTTCAAAAAATATTTTTTTTCCTATCTACCTCGATTTTTCAAAATTTTGAATTTTTATGATTTTTATGATTTTTCTTAATTTTTTTATCAATTTTTTTTCGATTTTCGAAAAGTTTTTCACAGAATTTTGTTTTAAAAAAACAATTTTTTCTTTCGGTAAAAATATTTAAATTTGTACAATAGATATTAAAATTTGTACGAGCAAAATCACCAAAAAATTTTTATGCAATTTTCGAACATGAAAAAATTAGCAAAGACTTTGCTCAGAGATTTTAGTTTACGTTATTTATTCCAAGGAATTAAAAACAACTGTACTGAAGCCTCAAATCAACATTCTTTCAAAATATTTCATAACTATTCATTATAAATAAGTATTTTCTGCAACAGAATAAAAATTATGTGACGATGAAATTTGTTAAATGTTAATGTTATTTTAAGGGGTAACATTGTTAACATCAACATTGTTGTCGATTATGTCATTCTTTCAGCACCTCGTTCTATCGTTCTTCACATTCATTAAAGTATGCAATGTATGTTGGCAGATATATACGGTTATTGTTTTTATTGCATAATTGAATAATCATGTTCATCATCATCAATTGAAAAATAATGAAAATTGGTGGGTGCCATTATCAGCATATTCAAAATTAAAACAGCAACATAATTTTTTTCGGCGTGTTGAGGATAAAATTTAATTTAATTATATCATTACCGACTATACATTAAAAATAAATCTACTTTTTTAATACTATTAAAAAGTGTAAATGAAAATGTATTTGGCATTTTAGTTCAATATTTTAAGCAGAAAAATTTATTATTGTATTAATTAAAGCATAAAGTCTGCAATTCAATGTTCTATTCAATAACCTATTTTTTTCAATAGACTGTCAATTGAAACCACAATCCTCATAACATGAATTACTCATTCCTAACGCTGCTATAAAAAAAGGGATTAAAAAGCAAATTTTCAAATGCTTGGCATCGCAACAGTTCGTTTATTAAAAGGATCATAAAAATCCCTTCAATAATTTCGTTTCAAAAAGGATCATAATTGTGGGAAAAATGCTCATTTAAACTTTTATTCTCTCGCCGCTTTAAATTCGACAACCCATTGTTGTTCACCTTTTTCCGATTCATTGATATTCTATGACACTGCACAGCGGAAAGATTAAAGGAATAAGCCAATAATCATTGTCTGCTGCTCATTTTACAATTTCAAGAACACTATCGTTTTTTTTTGCATATTAACAAGTAATATGAAATGATGTGCGATATGCATCTTTTAGACAACCTTCAAAGAACAGCCAAAAAGACAATAAAGCATAAAAAATTGAAATTTTGATGAGCAGATCAGTTGCGTTTAGTCACGTGCAACTCATCATTTGCAAAAAAAAAAAAATCATTGTATATCAAATTTCAATAGAATTATTAAGCAATAAACCTCTTTTAATGAAATTGTTATGGATAGAATAAACTAGAATAAAAAATTGAGTTCATAGTAATTACGCGATTATTTTTTGCGAGGAGACCTATAATCAAATTATTTGCAAAGGATGTAAATTTGTTGGACAATTTCAATGAATATTTTTGTGTTACGAATCTGCATGAAATAAAATAGCTCATAAATAAGTGTGTGATTTAACCGTAAAATACAGTCAATTAATTGATACAGTTTGCATACTTTCGAGGGGTAAAAAATTAAACAAAAATTCATCAAAAAAATTCTTTGTGTAAAAAATAATTTATTAAGATTATCGACACTGTCGTGATAATTTAAGCGGACATAATCCTTATCGAGGGTTAAATTAAATAAAATAAAATAATATTAATAACAATGGAAAATGAGTGAGTGTGCTAGAAAAGAATTTAATAACTAATATCGTGTCTTTTCACCCGTGAGCTCGTTCAGTATATAGTCTAATTGTCCCTGTCCATTCGTGACGTAAACAATATGACTTCGATTGTCATTATTTGTGTACTTATTTTGTTGTTTCTGCTGCTGCTGCTGTTGTCTATTGTTATAAGTATTATAATGATTGTAATTTGAGGAACCACTATTACCCGCATTTTGTGAAGATTGTGTCGATGGATATCGATTGACTGAATAAATGTTCGGTCGTTGACCACCTGTCAATATCTCTTTTCCTTGATCACTCAACATCAATCGTAAAAGATTTCGTGTAAATTGCTCACTAAAATTCTCGACATCGGGGAAAAGCATTTTTAGTCGATTTGCAACATCCGACGATGAGATAAAATTTCCCTTATTTATTGCATTATCTGTCACTTCATGTGGAAATTTAAGAGCATAATTATGCTGCTGGTATTTTTCATTGTTAATTCGATTGTCATTCGAGAACGTAAATGGTCTTTCAAGTTCATCAAAAAGTGTATTTTTATGCTGTCCTGGATCTTCATCTAAAAACCTCACAGCATTATCCTTTAAATTTACAATTCTTCTTTGTATTTGATGTCCTTCATCATATACGCTCCTTTTGTTTCTCACTGTTTGTCTTGTAAACCTATTTCCGATAACACCAGTAAGTAAATTTGAAACAACATCAGTTAATGTACTTGGCATAAGTGAACTTAGAAATCCACCCGCACTCTGGTTTTGATCTGCTTGTAATCCTTGATAATATTGTTGTTGTTGTTGCTGCACTGCTGGACGTTGAGTTGATGGACTTGAGAAAAGATTGTTTAAATTGAACGCATTACCACTGCCACTGTTTCCACTTAAAGTATCAGCAAGAGCTTGTAAAGCAAGCAAATTTAATCCTTGGCTTGTTTGTTGTTGATTAACCTGTTGTTGCTGTTGTTGTGATGCTTGTTGCTGTAAAAAGTCCTCTTCTCCACCAAAACTGCTTCCACCATTAAAGAAACGGAAAAATCCACCTCGATGATTATTTAGGTAGTAAAGTATTTGATTTTCATCACGCGGACATCGTGGATATGCAGTATCACACTCTCCGCCACTTAATCCTAGCAATGCAGCACGACCAAAATTCATTAATGGCGATGATGATGGAAGTGCCGAAATAATCCTAAAATAAAAAAAAGTTATCAAAAAAATTCATTTCCACAACATTAAATTTATGACTTACGCGGTAATTCCTGGAACATTCAAAAATGATGGCAATTGACTTGGTCGACGTGGATTTCGAATCATTTGGCATAAAAGTTTTGGAACACATTGTAAATCATCATTTATAGATATATCCTCTAAAGCTTTGCTAAATTGCGTCCCGACTGTTGATAACTGTCTCAATGGTCCATTCGCATCGCGAATATTGTTAATAAAGTTGGGCAAATTTCCACCGCTTGTATACGGCGATGGACGTTGATAGGCATATTGATTTGCATAATTATTTGTGTTATAGTTTGGCTGATGTAACGGATGGCCATATAAATTTGCACTGCTGCTTGCTCCAGCCAAATGTGTTTGCGATGATGGATAGCGCGTGGGATTATAGTAGTCATAGTAAACTGATGATGGCTGTTGACTTTGTTGGTACGGTTGGGATGTGTATTGATAGTAATTAGCGTAATTCTGATAGATTGGATTATTTAAATCCGATGAATAATGACTGTATGGGCTAGCATACTGATATGAATATTTCGGTCGCTTTCTTATCGGATTTACATTAACAGAATTTATTGAAGGTCGATAACCAGGTTGTTGATGATAGAATTGATTTTCATTTAAAAAATTTTGCGTTGGCGGTGAATGAACTGGCATATTACCATTAAAGTTTAACTGCTTACGATTTTGATTATTAAAACTTTCGTAATCTTCATTGCTGTATTTAGTGCCGGATATCTCAGAATATCTGTCGTTGGGTTCATCATTTGTTGGAAAGAATCCTGCGGCACGTTCAATCCTTTTGTTATCCACAAGAACAAAATCAATGAAAAAAGAAAAGTTTGAAAATTTTCTCTAAATTAAATCTCAATGGCTTCTTAAACCGTTCAGAACTTTTTCTTCCTTTAAACGTTTAATGTCTTGGAAAATGAAATTTTCTTCTTTCTACTTACTTTGTTTGCCCTAGATCTGATACAGATGTACCACTATCATCATCATCCTTAAACTGAATAGCAAGTAAGATACCACAATTTATGCAAACAAGAACTAACAAGGATAAATAAATTCTCATCGTCTTTTTTTCTTCTTACAACTCTTATTTAACTTCTTTTCGAACGATGTGATTGTGATGTTTCACTTTCAATGAACGATATTGTACTGAAAAGAAAGTAAAGGCTGCACAAAATGTGACTTCGCGGTTGTGAGTATCTTAAAGTCAATTTTTCGCTATTTGTGTACAAAAACAGCAGCTATAAGTTATAAACACAGAAATAACAGAGAAAGTGTCTCTTTTCTTTACATTTATCAGATTTTGGCGGTGTTTAGTTAAGGCAGACATTTAATTTTGATTATTTTTTGAATGATTACAAAATGCAGTATTAAATTGTTTGTTAAGGATTTTCCTCGATCATTTACAAATTACCTATTGTAGGTACTCATAACTTTTACTTTAATTTTCATTGTAATCATCTTAATCATCATCTCATTTGGTTATTGAGGAACCATAACCCATGTAACTTTTATATTAATCTAGAGATAAGAAAACACATTTAAAAGACTTTAAACACCTTATTGAACATAATTTAGTTTCAATTTTTTTAAGTCTACATTTGATATAGAGTGTCCAAGCATGAGTGTTTCCTCAAATTTGTAGGCGTTTGACTTAAATACTGCAATACGCACACGAAAAAATTGCTCATTTTTTTCCTTTTATTCATTCACAATTTTACTTTCGTCTGCAATACATTTTATGGAATTACCATGTGAGTCAATCTCTACCAGTCGTCAGTCAATAATAAAAACAACAAGAGAAGAAGAGAGTTTTTTGAGAAGCAATAACAGAGAAAAGATAAGCGATTAGCCTCGTCAAGCGTACCGTAGTATTGCATAATTGAAAAAACTGGTATTTCCAATGCAAGAGTTGTTTCAAGGTGAATTCTGTATTGCATAACTGAACATTGCGAAAAAAAATGGGAAATTTTCAAACAATGCAGCTATACTGCAATTTTTCATTATTAAATTTCATGACAACAAATTTTTTTCGCTCCCTCATCGTCAAGTGCATTTTTCCATCCACTGTATGAAAAAGTTTATTGCCATTTTTTTAACCAACGAATAAGCCAATTTTGCGCGGAGGAGGAGAGAAAGTTACTTTAGTGAAATAAAAACAAAAATTTTCCATCTGAAACAACTATAGTAAAAAGTGAATGACATCATTAACATTCGCAAAGTTTAATCGCGTTTTATTTATTTATATTTTGTATGCAGAGATGAAATTGTAAGGTAGTGGTATGAGATGTAATGAATTTTGTTGTCTTACAGCATGTTGAAGTTTTAACTAATTATTTATTCACGTTTTTCTCTTACTTACTGGAGAATTCTCTGCTACCTGGATCTAATTTTCTTAACTTTAATACATCGTTCGTGGTCGTGGATAAAAAGTAGTCATGTGTTGATTTTGACATTACTTAACATTATTTTACCATCATATTATTGAATAAGATAAAGTCAATTGAAGAAGTCACGTGGATGAAGTAAATGATGTGAGTATGCTTCCTTATTGTTTGACTTGCAATTAGTTTTATTCCATCACCTTGACGATGTCTATCTAAATCATTTCAACTGAAACTTCTTCCGCAATATTAAGAAACTTGTAGACAGAAAAAATTGGAATTAAAAACAGCAAAAGATTTAACAATAAAAATTCATGTCTTTATTTTATCATTCTATGTATATATGTAACATTGATAATGTTTAATTAATTGCTAAGTAAATACTCTCGTCAGGTTTCTTATACCTATTGAGAAATTAAGTCTGAGTGAATATTATTTAGTACAGAAATTATTTTAAGGTAGGTAAAGTACACAATAATATTTATCGACTTAATAACAATACACAAAAAAAACGCTTGTAAACTAAGCACTTAACAACAACTTAATATCTTTTATGTTTTTGATTTCGATTATTTCTATGGAATTTCATTATCATATTTTATATTTCTAGTGCTGTACATTGTACATTGCAATTCTTGATGCACAAAAAGTGAAAAAAGTGAAGGAAGAAGAAGCGAAAACATTTCAATTGCGCGATTTTTTCTTGTAATATTTTTATAAAAAAATTCATTTTCCAAATTGTGAGCATGAAAATGAGCCATTCTTCTAGACATTTCGAGAAAAAAACAAAATTCCTACACATGTATATGAAAAAATTACACACGCCCGGCTTTTGACTAGTTTCCTTATATTCTATGTACATTTTCGAACCGATAATTCAATTGAGCTAATACCTTTGTATAAACCATTCTACTTAAAAAAAAATTAAGTCAGCGCATTTTATGCATAATTTTTTCTACATCCAAAAGATTTTCCTCTCTTGCAAAAAATCACACAATTCTTTTTAAATTTATCGAAATGTTCCTAAAAATATTTTGTTATTTTTGTTCCTTTAATAGATTTCTTTAATCTTAAAGAAATAAATAAATTAAACAAAATGATGCCGTTGCATGATACTTAATGAATCCTTAATCTCTAATTGGAACTTTGACGTTTCGATCACATGCAAGTCGTTTGGAAAGTTGCTTGCAGAGAACTGGATCACGAATTTCATCTCCAATAAAAACTGATAACAAGTACCATTGCTTCATACCATTCGATTGGACTTTGTAGTTGCTAAAAATAAATAAAAAAAGTTAGTAAATTAATTAAAAGTTTTGGATTTATCGGGTACATGATTTGGTAATCAGCTACTAATTTGTTAACCAAACAAAATAAATTTTTCAGTCAATTTTCAAAGTCATTTCGTATGCGCAATGTTAAAGCATTCGAGACATATTATTGTCGTAGGTTAGTGACACTTTTTGTTGGTTTTCTTCTTTTTAGCGCATTTTCCTCTTAGGAAAAGGACGCTATTGTCCGCACTTTGTCCGTCTGTCCGTCTGTCCGTCTGTCCGTCTGTCTGTCTGTGGAGCTATCTCCTCCTCAGGTTTAAGCTTTTTTGATGCGGTTTTTAGCTTAAAATGTGTGTAGTATGTCTGGCTAGAGCTGGCGAAAAAATCAGCACGAATGGTCACTTCCTCTGCTGGAACCAGCGTAAAAAGTGCCAAAATTGCATTTCTTTATATGTGTTAGTGTGGTAAAATACACTAAAATGTTGACTTTTTCAAAAACTCAGCCTTCCTCGGTTCAAGTCCCACCGATGACAATTTTTTTTTTTGCTTTTTTTGATACTTTTTTGATTTCTTATGACATATAATATTGAATCATGTCATAATTTTCCATTTTCACAATTTTTCCGAGTTTTTCCGATGATTTTTGTTAAAACTTTCAATGTTTTCATACAATTTTCATTGATAATTATTTTTTGATATTTTAGTTGTTTAGTTTTCTATTTTCATGGATTTTCATAGTTTTTCCGGAAAATTTTGTGAAAATTATAAAAACTTACACTTATATAAAAAAAATCATCAATATAAATAATCAAATTGTCACATGAAAACTTCGTAAAAATGAACATCAGTGGCGTAATCGGTAAAGCACACGACTGATACCGTAAAGGTCATAGGTTCGATCCTAGCCTCCAGCAAGTTATTTTTTTGCTTTTTTTTTACTTTTTTGATTTCTTATGACATTTAATATTTATTTTTTATGTCATAGTTTTCCATTTTCACGAATTTTCCAATTTTTCCGAGCATTTTTTTTAAAAAATTCTTAATATTTTCATATATTTCTCGGAAATAATATTATTTTTAAAATTTTTTATATTTTAGCTGTTAAATTTTCCATTTTCCTAGATTTTCATATTAAACTTACATTTATATAAAAAATCTCATCAATATATATAATTAAATTATCACTTGTTGCATGCGTAAAAAGTTATAGAAGTGGCTTAAGTGCTAGAGCGAGCGGCTCCTAATTTGAGGTCATGGGTTCGATCCTAGACCATAGCCGATTCTTTTTTTGTGTTGCATAATGTTTTTTATCGGGTTTTTGTGCTGTCAATTTTAAACTTTCGGTAAATAAAGAATGGTTATAGTTAAATATTTGGCTTTGTACTTTTGGGGTTTTAATTCTTTGTTTATTTACTGATCGCGGGAAAATGCGCTTTCGTCGGTCACGAGTGACCACGTTGATACTAGTTTTCTCTGCCTGCTATTCACACTTATTTTTAACATTATCGCCAAAAGCAAGTCTCGCATAACAAAAAGCTCTCTGTGTATAAATACGAAAAAAAGTAAATAAAAAAGCAACGTCTGCGAGTAAAAATAAAGTTCACTCGTGTGGCCTAGTAAAGCAAGTCGGCATGTCCAGCGAGAGAGCGGCATGAAGAAAATATGAGAAGTAAATAATAAAAGTATGTCACTGAGTTATTCCACTGCAAGTCATTACAGTAAGCAGAAAAAAAAACGTGGAATGAAAATGAAAGTGGGAAAATTATGTCATCGACTGCGAAATAAGAAGTTGAATGGACATTGAAATGAAATTATCATGTTGTTGGTGTTTTTTATAATGCATAATTATTATTACAGCATTATGAAGTGGATTTTATCAGCAAGAACATTTAATAAATCACTGCAGCAGGTTTTTCATAATAAACGGAATTTAGATAAAAGTAACAGATTACGACAAGTAAAATCACATTAATTTACCTTAAAATATCACTCCAGTCTGGTTGTGTACCACGTTTTGCTTTTCTAGTTGCATGAATTCTGCATGGCTCTTCAATAACACAAGCCTTAGGTCCTAATTCTGTTAAAATTTGTCTCTCGGCAATGGCTAAATTGATTGCTGACTCAGAAACTTCTCCATAGAAATCTGATGCCTCTCTACGTGTTCTGCCCATGTAAGTTCCTATTTATTGACATAAGAGATTAGTGATATGATAAAAAAAATTGACTCATGACTAGTTTTGAGTTTCAGAAATGCTAATTGGCCCTGAAGAAATAAAATAAAATAAAATCTACATCGACTATGTCTATTTACATCCATCAATGTTTTCAGCTAAATGAAATGGAAGATTTATTAATAAAAGGTAAATAGACATTTGGATATAGACGTACAATATGGCTGTGCATAAATTAGGTTTTACAACATCATAAAATTTTCTTCTTTGAGAATCTCGTTATTCATCATCAAATATAGGATGAGTAAAGAATTTGTCTTTGAGCTATTCTGGATATCACATGATGAATATTACTTTATTGATAATTTTCTATAGCCAGTTGAATGTATCATGAACAGTAAATCTTTTAATAAGCTTAACGTTCAGTAAAAGGATTTAATTGAATTTTCTCTCTGATATTCTGTTAATCCTGCATCTTACTATTTGATAACTTTTAATAAGATAAAGTTATGCACATTCATAAATGCATCAAAAATCAATAACTGCATGTCTTGCTACAATCATTTATGACAACATTTTCTAACGAATTTCAAAATACTCTTGGCAATTTGTACTAAGATAAATATTTACTGTAATCAGAGCTCCTTTTAAAATAAATTTTAAATTTTGCCAATGCAATAGTGTTCTCTTAAAACTCATATGCTGGTAGAAGTATTAGCTAGTTTAAAAAATATTCATATTTTTTCATTGAATAACAGCAATTAAAAACTAGAAAAGTTATTAAAATTCAAAAACTTTATAAATTTAATTTTTCATAATTCTTCAAAATCTATTGAAACTAACAATTCAGCCATTAATTCACAAACTATTGTCAGTAAAAATTAATACATGAAATTTAATCAACCTTTAAAAATTATTCAATTATGCTTTCATGATATTTCTGTTTTTTTTTTTTTTTGTTGCATTTAATATGATGTTATTTAAGAGATAATTTACAGGCAACACAAAATCTCAATTTTATGCTCACATTAACCAATACATCAATTACACCTGCATGTAAATTAAATTTTCTTTAAAATGTTAAAGATATCTTACGTATGAGTGGTTATTTGGAGTATATACAATTGCTCATGAATTTTCGGTATGTGAAGAGTTCATTGCATTGCTTAATTTTATGTTATGAATATTAATAGCTCTTTTACTCAGCTTGTTTAACAGCAAGATTCACGTATTTGGGTCAAATTAAAATGCCGACAAGTTACTTAAAAATTTTGCACGTTCAAATTTGATTGCAATAAATTTTACATAAAAGAAATAAATTTTCGGCATATTTTGACTGAAAAAGCTCATAATTGATTTATGATCCTTGACCAAATTTGTTTTATTAATGATTTAAACTTTCACTGACCTATTGACAGTAAACATATCATATTGAATGAAACTTAATATTAACTTTAAATAGGTAATTTTATGCTTGAAATTGCACACTTTACATAGTGTCAAGTTGACAATACTTTAATTAGCTACTTGGTGCAAAAAGATTGCAAATTATGAAAATCTAGATTTGCATTTTAAAAGTTCATTGAAATACAAACTGCAACAAAAATACTTTTTAATGCATGTGCATAACTTGAATGCTTACGAAATTTCATATTTTTCATATGTCGATTGTACAAGATTGTACAATATAAAGTTCATTAAATGTCAACAAAAGACCAAAAATTAAATTAAAAATTTAAATCAAAATTTCACTTTTTGGCTGATTAAAATCTAGTCATGTAATAAGGTTCCATTGTGTAACACTCTTCATAAATATTTTGCATGGTTCATGAGAAATTTTTGTCACAGATAATAACATAATTTAATTTCTTCCAATATTTAAATTTTTAAATCCGATTTGACATCACAAAAATGAAAATGTAAAAGATTTTCGTGAGATGAAGTCATCCAATTCAAGGCTTTGCCAAGGTTTATGACAATCGATTTAAATCTTAACTGTCACCAAAACTTGAAAATTTATTCTCAAGGGTAATGAATTTATTTATAAAACATTTTAATTTCCATCAATCAGTGACCTGAAATTTGTGTAACAAGTTTTACGTTAAATTATGCATTTTTATCGACACGTTTTTCATTTCAATTTATTCAATGAACATGAATAAATTTTTATTTGACACTCATTCAAAAAATTACTTTTAACTCTAATCTCCCCTTATAATCTTAGTAAAATACCTTAAATTGATTTCAAAGCGACAAAAATCCATTTGAACAACAATAAAGAAATTGACAGGCAGGTTTTAAAAATTCATATATCCATATAATAAAAATCATATAATTGAAAAAAAAAAAATGATTTTTGAATTGAAATAAAATTCGTTTCAATTTCAATTGACCAAAAAATATAGCGTGTACAGGAAGTAGAAATGGATAAATTCAAAAGGATCTCTGAAACTTTCACAGTTTTCCGAGACTATTCCGAGAGAAACCGAGAGCAAGTTAGAATTTTCCGAGACCCCGTAGTTTTCGAGATCTGGAGATGGCCCAAATCGTATAATATCCTCGCGTACTTCCCATAGGATAGTTTTCAAAAACCACCGAAAACTAACAAGTTATATATTAAAACACATCTACTTTTTCCGAGAAGATTCGAGAGCTAAAAATTTTTTATATCTCGACTTTTAGTTTTCGAGATATAAGGATAAGAAAATTTTTAGACGAGTTTTGCTTGGGTCAAAAAATAAAAATTCCCAAAAATGAAGCTTATAATGAAAATTATACACCAAAACGCATCTACTTTTTCCGAGAGGAAACGAGATGCAAAAATAATTTTGTATTGATTATTCTCTTTTGAGTTATAATGGTTTGAAGTTTTCGACGAGTTCAAATTTTTGCCCAAAATTTCTAACTTTACGAGAATAAATTTTATATTACAAATTATATATCAAAATTCATCTACCTTTTCCGAGAAGTTGAGAGAAATAAAAATCTTTTGAAAATTATTTTTGAATTTTGAGTTATCGATCTTCAAATTTTATAATAGACCACTACGAGTTTTAGAAACTTTCCAATTTTTCGAGAGCAAGTTTTTATATGACATGTTATATATCAAATTTCATAATTTTTTAAGAGAAGTCTGGAATTTATTATTTCTTAAAAAATTAAACATTTATTTTTCAATTATACGCATTTAGACATATGCAGTTTTGTGAAACTTGAGTAGGTAGAAATTGCATAAAAAAAAGTTTTTTAAATTATTTAATGTTAAAATTATAATTTTGTACTTTTTGGATTAAATTATTGATTCATGTGTTAACTACCAGGATTATTATTTTTTTTTAATTTTTATAATTTATTTCACCAACTTAATAAAATACTTCCATATATATTTAATATATGAATTAATAATTTAATCCAAAAAGTATAAAATTATAATTTTAACATTAAATAATTTAAAAAACTTTTTTTTATGCAATTTCTACCTATTCAAGTTTCACAAAACTGCATATGTCTAAATGCGTATAATTGAAAAATAAATGTTTAATTTTTTAAGAAATAATAAATTCCAGACTTCTATTAAAAAATTATGAAATTTGATATATAACATGTCATATAAAAACTTGCTCTCGAAAAATTGGAAAGTTTCTAAAACTCGTAGTGGTCTATTATAAAATTTGAAGATCGATAACTCAAAATTCAAAAATAATTTTCAAAAGATTTTTATTTCTCTCAACTTCTCGGAAAAGGTAGATGAATTTTGATATATAATTTGTAATATAAAATTTATTCTCGTAAAGTTAGAAATTTTGGGCAAAAATTTGAACTCGTCGAAAACTTCAAACCATTATAACTCAAAAGAGAATAATCAATACAAAATTATTTTTGCATCTCGTTTCCTCTCGGAAAAAGTAGATGCGTTTTGGTGTATAATTTTCATTATAAGCTTCATTTTTGGGAATTTTTATTTTTTGACCCAAGCAAAACTCGTCTAAAAATTTTCTTATCCTTATATCTCGAAAACTAAAAGTCGAGATATAAAAATTTTTAGCTCTCGAATCTTCTCGGAAAAAGTAGATGTGTTTTAATATATAACTTGTTAGTTTTCGGTGGTTTTTGAAAACTATCCTATGGGAAGTACGCGAGGATATTATACGATTTGGGCCATCTCCAGATCTCGAAAACTACGGGGTCTCGGAAAATTCTAACATGCTCTCGGTTTCTCTCGGAATAGTCTCGGAAAACTGTGAAAGTTTCAGAGATCCTTTTGAATTTATCCATTTCTACTTCCTGTACACAAATATAGCACATTGTTTTCCGCACATTTCTCTCATTCACTTTTGATATTAAACAATAGATTTGATGATTTATTGATCGGAACATTACACTGACTATGTCTATATAAAACTTAAATCTCATAAATTTTCAGATGATTGAATAACTGGCGCTTATGGTATTTCAGTACGAGATATTATTGAGATAAAAATTATTCTTTTTTATACCGGTCAACAGTCGTTAGTACGAAGCGTAAATATAAATGCCAAAAAATCAACTGAGCGTACCTAACAGTCGGAAAATATTTCGTAAAAAATTTCTGCCTACTTAATGTGTGCATAACATCTATTCTGAATAAATGGGAGATTTTACATTGGTATGCGATTGAAATTCCTTGGTTCTTTAAAATCTGTTTCGCTAAATAATTTAATTTGAAGCAAGTGTTTTGATGACTGATTAAATCCTCGAATAAACTTGCCAAAACTAAACATATGATAATGATTAAATTTTAAAATGAAAAAAATATTTTAACGAAAAAATGCTTTATAAAACATTCATTTAACATCCTTCAACTTTTTATTATTACTTCCTTTATTTTACCGCACTTCTCATTATCATGGTCACTACACATCAAAAAGTTCCATTTGTATAGAACTAAAAATCAAAATGAGATATGTGAAATAATTTTTACATTTGATTTTCATTAGACCAAATGTAATGATTTCAAAGGATTCCAAGTACTTTACTTTTTGAAATATGTGAGGAAATAATTTATGTTTGTGCGAGAATGTGTTTTATGCATCGACAATTTTGAAAATTACAAATTACTGCTAACAACATTAATTATTATTTATCTCAAAGTCTCATTAAAACTCATTCGAATGTAATCTGCCGTGACGGTCTCCATCTCTTGTTTCTATAATCGATTACATAATTAGACGTGACCATCAAAATGGAAAAGACATGAAGATGATGAGACAAAAAGTAATCAACAGAAAAAAAAATAGAAATGTAAAATAGATTATCGCAAATATTTTTGAGAGATGATAAAGTTGATTTGGCATTTGTTTATTCACGTAAATTTTGAAATGTTCGTTCCATTTAATTTTTGAATTCGACTCACATAAAGTTGTGGTTTATCACAACAAAATAATATTAATTTTGTTTATTTTGCAAATCCATAAATGAAGCGTCCATTGAATGTCGTAAATTACCTTTCACTACGCAAAACGCATTAACCAACTTAATTTTATTTAATAAAACAGCAATTAAATATTTCACTAAAGAAGTAATTGCCAGCTTAAGCGAGTTTTATTTTCTATGGCATTTGCAATGTGCTAGTTTCGTACTCAAAATTTATCTGCAAGTATTAAATAACATTTTTGGCATATTGTTTTCTTTTACTTTAACAAATTGGGATCAATATTCAAAAATAATGATATAACTTTTGAGGAATTAGTCTTTGATATTTTTATTACTTTTAGATTTGTTGATATTGCCAATATTTGTGTCAAAAAACGTAATCAAAACATTTCTAAATTTATATTTTTTTCATTACTTTTTGGGAATTATTATTTTGATTGATTGGATCGATTTTGTCATAAACCAGATTCAATAACAAAACTTGAATATTTAAAAATATGTAGTTGATCAAACCAAAGATCATTAATTTGCCGGTTATGTATCTGCTGTTTTATTTAAGGTACAATGGAACATAGAAACTTTATTTGCACTAAATCTTTAATGTGTCAAAACTTCACTTCCTGAGCTTGAAGTAATACAATACTTTTGAACGAGTAAATTCTTCCTGAATAAAGTTTTCTAAATGTTAAATGAAGTAATATTTAACATCCATTCAACTGTATTTGAGGACGTGTATTTTTTCGCAAGCAAAAATTTTCATATGTGGACTAAAACTAGGTGTAAAAAAATACTGTATTGTGAGCAGAAATAATCATTAATTTTCGTATTTCAAAGCTTTGCATTACATCAAGTACGATGCAAATTTAATGATAATGCGAATTTAAACAATGAATTGCAGCAAATTGCAATATGGTTTGGTTTTACAAATCATCCCACGTAGCCAAAATCGACGTTTGAAAAAAATCGACGTAAATGGACGATTTTAGGTATAGTACATTACACGTCGATTTTACGTCGATCTTTCTTGAGCCATCATATACTTCACAAGAGCTAGCAGAAATCGCTTATATAAGTCCCGAAAAATATTTCATACATAGTGAATAATTTATGTAATTAATTACATGAGTTAATCCACGTGCGTGAAGTGATGACCTCATTTTTGCAAATTCAAAGTCCTTAATAATGTTTATTAATGGATTTTGAGTTTTAAAATTAATTATTAACAAAAAAAATATCTTCCAAAAAAAGTCCAAAATAACGTTCAAAAAAATTTTAAACTGTAACGGTCAAAAAAATTTTGAAAAAAAAATCGACGTGAAATCGACGTAAAATCGACGTGAAATCTTCCATTTTCATATTAGCATAATGTCCCATGTACGTTCCATGGAATGTACATATGGAAGATACATGGAAGATTTTAATGTAATACATGAAATCTTCCATTGATCGACGTTTGGTTACATGGGATATTCCAAAGAAAAAAAAAATGTTGCAAGTCTTTTTACTCTACCCTCATATTTATCTGCAATACATCAAAACCAACTCTTTTATCTTATTCATAATTGTAATAAAAATAATTGTAAAATGCGCACTCTTTATGATTTGTACATCATTATGTCTTTTGTTACTGCTTTATCACATATTTTCAGTAATAAATCTTTCGTTTCATTCTCTAGCTCATTATCATGATACATTGTAATGAAGCATTCAAATGTCTAATAAAAGAAAATATAAAACATGAAATTTCGCACAAGTAGTTTTATGAATACTTTTTTTTTTTTAAAAAATGTTATTTTTTTTTATTTTGCTTTTCATAATAATTACAAATATATAAATTTATAAATATTAATTTTAAGAGTTCAAGCAGCAGCTTATTCATCTTAAATGTTGATTTCTTGGCGAAGATTTTATTGCCTTTTTGATGTCAATGACATCGATCAATTTTATGTTGTTTTTGTCATAAAATGACGATTTGTGTTTTTTTGCCATAGATATGGCGAATGCTTTCTGCAAGCTCTGCACAATTACATTGACCTAGGGTATATCAATGTAATGTACCTAGCAAAATTTGTGTTTCGCGACGACACAAACCGAGCTGCCAGACTAGAAGCAGCGAAAAAGCACCAGATCCGACTAGACTTTCCCTAGGATCGAACCCAGGTCGTTGACATAGGAGGCCGACACTCTAACCACTCGGCCACCGCGGCTTTTTCGCTGCCTAGTTTTATGAATACATTTTTGAAATAATTTCGATGATGATGATGATAATGATATGCTGAAAAGTTTCTTGCCTCACATTTTTTGTCAAGGTATGCTTTTCATTTCTTTTGTCATGCACATGTGATTATCAGATTAAAAATTTTGAAAGTCAAATCTAGCCAGACCGGTTTTTAAACTGATTTAATTCGTCGACACATGACCTATCGACGAAAACTTGTTGGAATATTGACCGCTAAATTTACTATTGGCTACTATTACGTAAGAATGTCATTCATTAATGGTCAATAATCCACACTTCTTGCACATTAACTGAATGACATTAAAAAAGGCTTTAAAGCATTTCTGAATGAATATTAATCCATGCTCCACGATTTACTTACTTGGATTGAGAGAATAAGCTAACTTCTTAGCAAAATTGGCCAATCGAACAGATAAAATAATAACTGGAAATCCGACTAATTGTACTGGTAATTCAAATGAAGGTTGACTTTGAGCTACAGCTTGTGATGGACCTTCGGTAATTCCAATCAAGAATACGACCAATAAATAATTTAAACAGAAGCAAGGTAGAATCAAATTTGTGAATTTCATTTTTTTAATTATTTGAATTGCTATTAATCGATAATTGAACGATTTGTAACTTTTTTCACTAACACGACCTTCAAAAATGCTTAAAATTCACTTTTAGTTTCGATATTTTTATTGAATTATCACTTCACGTTTTGTATGCTTAACGCTTTAGCTCTTCTTCCTCTTTCGTTAATTCACAGTCTATTCGACCTAGTAACACTTTTCTTTCGTTTTATACCGAAAAATAATTATATTGAAGACGAGTTGTCTGTTGAGAACACGTGTTTTAAAAACCTTTAATTTATTTTGACTTTAAAATTTTTTGACAACCAGACACCTGGACTGAACACTTTTAACTCATTTAATTAACTTTTTGGTTTAAGCTTTTTGTTGAAAAATCAACTAGAAGTTGAAAAAACACGTCTTAACTTTAGCACTTGTCGATATGAAATGATGTTTAGTTTATGTTGAGACTGAACGAAGGCTCGCTAAACTTAAAGCTCTAGAGAAGAGGTGAGACACAAAAACACAACAAAAAATATTATAAACTGTACAACTGAGACAGAAAAAAAAAATACAAGAGAAGTGAGAGTGGTGTGCTTGTATTGTTTACGAAAAATATACTGTGCACTAAAATGTAAAGATCTTGGTAGACTAGCACACTGAAGTTATGATTATGCAGACCCAAACAGACGCAGACAAATTAGCACGTCTACTCACCACAGTGGCAAGTGGCAAAATATATATGAACAAAATGATGAAAAACAAAACTCACGTACGCCATGCATTGAGTACCGAAAAATATAAAATGTAAGAAAAAGAAGTTATGTGTATGGTAAGTTACTTTGCGTCTGTTAATTTTTATTTGTGCTTTACATTATGCCTCTCATACTGAAACAAACAAAAAACCTACTTATAATCGTCACTCAACAGTCCAAATAATATTACTACTGCACTACCCATGTAACCAAAATGTTCCATTGGTTTTCCTTTTCCATCAATGGAAGATCCAATGTACTATCAAATTTTTCATACAAAAAATTACTTTACATGAAAGTACCAAAAATGTTCCATTGAAGGAAATACTTCAACGCGCAAAAGTTCAAGTCTCAAAAATTGTTGATCATATACTTCACAAGAGTATGCAGAAATCACTTTTATATCTAGAATTAAAATTTTCCCAAGACTTAAAACATTTAATTATGTTTTTGAAATTCGTGATGAAGTCTTTTGATTTCATCAGTGTGCAACTTAGTAAAATTAAGTTGCTTATAAATATTTTTCAAAGCATTAGTGTTTGTTAAATAAATGAACACTAATACATTAGTAATGAATTACATAAAAAATACAATAGAAATAGAACAAAAGAACACGTGGATTTTTTTTTCATTTTTTATGTTCCATAAGTATTCCATCAAAGTATTACATCAATAGTACATAAGTATTACTTTGATGTATTACATCAATGGAAAACGCGATCGTCCTTTTATCTTCCATTTTCATAGGACAATATGTTCCTTAGGACGGTACATGGACGATACATAGGGACCGTCCATGGAACATTCTTATGGAATACATTGATATTCCATTTGGTTACATGGGTACGTTATGGACGTTATGAAATAAATTGTAATAAGCAAGTAGCATAGTAGTAAATAAGTAACTAAGCATGAGCTCGTGCAGAATTATAGTTTCGTTTTCAATTGACACAGTTTCTCCTACCGCTATTTAAATTTTATTTATATTTTTATGTGAATCGACATATATGAGACATATGTATGTACGTAAAAACATCCAATGTCTCTCAACGGCAATTCTTTCTCTATGCAGTTTGAATTAAGACAAAAGCCGTCGAGGCACTTGAAGTTTGTGTGTAGACACTCTTTACATTTTTATTATAATAATTTATGGATATATTGATCACATTAATTTCAAGCATCAAGATTTTTAAATTTTCATAATAATTTCTTTATTTTGTGTATCTAAAATTAGAGTTTAAAGAGCATTCATTCCTTGGACTAAATGGATGTAAATGTAAGTCAGAGGCACAATATAATAGTTTGAAGCTGCTGATTTAGTCTTGTGTGTTGCAAGATTATTGCCAAAGAGTGAAAGTAAATGAAGAAAGAAATAATAATGAATGAAATTATTCAATAATAAATACTAAAATCAAAGATCGAAACATTTAGAAATTGCATCAAATCTAGTCACATAATATTTTTGAGTGGCACACAACACGACCAAGAAGGTTTAATACTGTACTAAGTGTAATGGTGTTATAAACTTTTTTCGATTCATTTAATTTCCAATAAATAGATTAAATTACATTAAGATAATCAGACATTCGATGGAATAAAAATCGCGATTAGTTCAGATTGTAGAGTAAATATCATAAAATGATGTATAATCGAAATTTGTCCCCTATGGCAAGCGAAGAAAATTGACCAGATATTTAAATTGCTACAATTTTACTTTTGTATTTTCCTTTTCAGTGACTTAATCGACAGCAGTGACAAGTTGAAACTTTAACAACAACATCAATATAGTTTTCCATAGTCAAATTGCTTTATTATGTTGACATGCGGGGTTGGGTCAAAATAATAGGTATTCATGCTGTCAAACGTATAAACAAACAATTTTTCTTCCTGTACACTCCATAAATTAGAGAGGTACACAATGATTTTTGTATGTTTTTTGTAACCGATCTGATCTCATATGCAGCAACAACTTCATTATCAATGCGCATGCATCTCATTTGCTTAACAATTTTCTTTCTTCTCTATTTACTTTTCAATATTACAGAGACTAATTTCTGCAAATAAGAAGTTATAAGAAGAAGAAAAGAAAGAAAAAAAAAATGTTGAGCAATAATCTCCATTATTGCGATGAAAGCTGCAAAGTAGCGAAGAAATTAGCACATTAAATGTCAATGGCTCTTCCTTGTTCAATTAAGTTGAAGATTTTATTTACTTTGTCAGGATTAAATCATAGCTAATTGTAAAATAAAAATTATAATGATGAATTATTACTGCTTGCGTACTTAAGCTTTTCAAAAATTGACTTTTAATGAATCATTTTTAGTGCAGACTTTTCGGAAAGTTGAGAGAAATTTTTTATTGCATCACATATGTCCTTTAATAATGCGTTCGTGTTAAATCACTTTGATTGAGTAACATTTAAGTATAGTTTATTAAATGGCTCAAAAAGCTTTCAAGTGTCCATTCTTATGCAACAATAATACATTCTTCAACTCATTTGCTTAATTTTCTATCGTAAAAGATGCATTTTAATTTTTTCATACAATAATTAAATCCACACGTTTCACATGCATTACGACTTTTTATAATTTCCACAACAATGCGAAGATCATGGGAGTTAAAGACCTTTACAATAGGCCAAGTTAATTGCGGCTCGAGACATTTAAAATATTTACGAAGAGATCATTGAATTAACGCCGGAAGAATCAAAGCGAAAAAAAAATGTGATTCATTTCGAGTAGTGAATGACTCTTCATGCAAAGTCATGTATCCAAAAATCCTTGGTCTTCAGTATATTATTCATTTTCGGAAGTTGCAATCTTTTGTTAAGATATAATCTTGTTAAAAAGCTATTCAAAAATGATAATTCCTTTTAAAGTTATCATTAATGCTGTCAATAAAATTATCAATTTCTTAAATTGTTGATTTGAAAATTTTTCACACATTTTCAACCTCCATAAATAATAATAATCATCATAATAGGGATTTGATGGGATCAGGCGCATAAACCTTTGTAAATAAGCCCATCTAATTCATATTTATGAACCGATCGATAATGAAATCTCATCAATAAAAAGTATTGGTGTAACATACATATTATGCGCATATACAATTAAGCTTTATTTCAAAATCATATGTTTTGACTTTTGTGCATTGATGTATGTCTTGTATGTTTATGTTTTGGCGTACGTGCATAATTTAAGCGCCTCTCCAGCTGTTCGTCGTGCTAATACATGATGTTCGTTAATGTAGGTTGCCTTTTTCATTTCTTCTCGACTCTCCATTTCTTCTCATTTGCCCATACAAAAAAAAAAATACTTTGCTTTTCACAACAGTGAAATGTGGGTATGTATGCAATATCTTTCTTTATGCCTATTAAATATATTTATTTCTTTACTTCTTACTTCATTTTGCTTCGATAACACATTTATTATATAATTGCGGTATGAAATGTGTGCCACGAAGGTCTTATTCTTCAGTGTTTTTTTTTTGTTTTGTTTTAACGACACAGTGAATGCATGTCATGTACGATGCATCATCACGATGGCGTCACAACTTAAATTAATATCTTTCTCTTTGATTTTTCGCAAGGGATTTTTTTTTTTTGATTAATTTTGAGGATTTTTCCAGAAGCATTGCCATATTAGACCTGTTTTTATTCATTAATGCTGAATACGAAGAAATTGTGGAATTTCGCTAACCTGATTCGCAAGTACGAGACGAAGAAATATTATGCAACCAAGCCAAGGTCATATTTTTATCAGGCATTGTATTGTATAATTTAAAAATATTGCTGAGAAAAGTATTGAGCCGGCAGTGCATGTAATTATTTTTTATGAGAATCAGGTCAAATACATGTGTATTAATAAAATTCCTTCAAAATTTTAATAAAGAATGTTTACTATACTAGAATTAATGCTGCGACTTTCCGATTGTTATCATTATATTCAACAGTTTTTTTGGTCTGAACAATTTAATATTGTAAAACAGCAATAACGGAAATAATTGCACAAAAAATTTCTGCATTAAAATTATTGAGAAATTAATTAAATACAAATATGAAAGCTGACCAACAAAAAATGAAATGTTTTTATTGATAATTTTTCATTTCACAAACCCTCAAATTGAAGCCGCATTTACTCAACATTATTTATTGTATTTTGATGGTCGCTACTGGGTTAAATAATGAGCTATCGTCGTACATATGTAAATAGAGAGAAAGATGGAGATTGAATGCAAAAAAATAATAATAATACAGGAGAGCAAAAAAAATGCATTGGCGATGTATTGATTGGAATTTAATTGAAATCATATACATAAATTATTCTGTTGCATAATTAAGTACTTTATAAAGCACAACATAGTTGTTTTAATCTACAAAAACGGACGAACATGGCGCCTCAATTATTATGATGCAATTCAACATTTTGTCTGACTTCTTTATGTCGGATAAAGCAGAGTTGGCAGGCCTCCGGGAGGAATGAAAATACGAAAAAATTGAAAAATTTTGGAAAATTTATGGAAAATATATGAAAATTCGATTTTGGTATTAGCACAGTGACCTAAAAATGAATATTTCAAAATTTACTCAAAGCACTTTGGTAATTTGTAGCCTTGAGCCTAGGGAGTATAAAAATGTACCCAAAATTTTTTTCGTCCACACAAGCACCCATACGGGTCCAAAATGTGTTTTTGGTACCAAATTTTTAAAAAATTCGTGTGCCTTACTGTCTGAATGAAATTTGCTAAAGTTTTTTTAAATTGCTCAATAATTACTTAAACTTTTATGAAAAAATAAGAAAAATATGAAAAAATATTATTTTGATAGTCAAAATCTCAAAAAAGTCGAAAAAATTGCCATTTTTTGGACACTTTTGCCTCATGTGCTTACAAGTTGGTCTTAAAAAATCTAAAAACTTGTGATATTTGTAGCTTATTGATAAACCTACAAAAAACATTCCATTTATCATTTCCAAAAAAGCCATTTAGTGCTTCAAAAATGAGGTCAAAGGTTAAAAATTTTGTTTTTTTGGCATTTTTTGGGTTTGTCACCCTATATGGCTTACTAGATGGCCTCAGATAACTTTCAAGTGGCATTTTTCTTTTAGCTATTATACTGAACTATAAAATTAAGCAAAAAAATTGGGACTTTTATGGTCCCCCGGTTCATCAGAGGCCCTCAAAGGGGGTCTGGTAGGGGGGTCTTCAAAACAAAATAATTCATATCTCAAAAATATCTTCACTATATTGTCTGAAACTCTCAGAAATGATAGAAAACATCTATACGGACCATTTTCAGTAATTTAAACCTAATAAAAATTTGATTTCTGGACTCTATGTAAATTTTGCTGATTTTCGAGCTAGGTCAAAAATCGAGTTTTCACTTTTCGACTCCTATCACCTCAGGATGACTTTATATTTTATTTCTTTTGCAAAAATATTATAGCTAAGTATAGTACGCATCCAACGAGGTATGAAACATGATATATAGTTAAGATTTGACAGAGTTATGGCCAAAAAACTGAAAAAATTGTAAATTTTTTGAGGTTTTGACAACTTTCAACTCACATTTTCGCCGATATTTCTTCGAAATTTCAAGTATACGTAACAAATTTGGTATTATTGGAAAGGTCGTTGCTTCAGCTATGCAATTAAATAAAAATATAATTTTAATATTTCTGCAATGGACCAGAAAACTTACGAAAGTTTACCTTGTCCTCCCATACACAGCCAAAATTAAAAATTTTTATTTTTGTGTTTTTTCCACAGTTTTATACATAAACATTCATAATATGACCAAAAATATGCTTTGCAGCCATTACTTCCTGCATAGAGAGCCGTAGAAAAAATGTAAATTTTCAAAAATTTCAAATTTTTTCATAAAAAAATTAGTTTTCCTCAATTTTCATTCAAATTTTTCAATTTTCTTCTGATTTTTCTTTATTTCTATGAAACTTTTCCAATTTTCCATAATCTCCATCAATATCCCTCAAATTTTTCAAACAAAATACAAATTTCAATAAAAAAAATTATTTTTACTTAAAATTTCCCATTTTCATGATTTTTCATCATTTTCATGAAAATTTTCAAATTTTTCATTAATTTTCAGTCAATTTCACCATTTTTATATAGTTTTTATAAAAAAATAATATTTTTAAACGTCAAAAAAAGCAGGCCTCCAAGGCCTCCCGGAGGCCGCCTCCACAAAAAAAATTGGAGGCCGCCTCCACTGGAGGCCGCCTCCAAAGTGGCCTCTTTCCAACTCTGGGATAAAGATCACAATAAAGTTATTATTGGCATTAATACTCGCCACGCCTCATCTGAAAAGTTTTGTTCAATTGAGGTAGAAAAAAACTCCGGAAATGAGATTTTTTTTTTCTCGAAATTCATATTCATAATTATTATTATTGTCATCAGTTTTGTCAATGAAAAAATTCATGTGAAATTAAACGAGATTAATTGAACATGGTCATGTAACAAAAGTCATTCATTCATCCATAATTACTGATGGCATTAAATCTGCGGTTCATTGTCTTACATGCTGAATGGGATTTAAAATATTTTTCTTCAATCATAATTCATAGGCTAACATGCGGGTTGAAATTAAATAAATGAAAAAAATTGTATTGAACTAAGGGGCCGTTCACAAAGTACGTTACGCAAAAAAATGTCTTTTTAGACCCCCCCCCTCCCCCCCTCGTTACGCTTTTTGTATAAAAATTCTTTTGTTTTGTTTAATCTGTTACAAAATCTTAGACCCCCCTCCCCCCTAAAAAGCGAACGTACTAAGTGAACAGCCCCTAAACATGTTTGCAGATTTTTGTTTAAAAAAAATAATTCATTGCTTCAAGAACTAGAATTTTTTCCGCACAAAAATTTTTTAAGCTTCTTGGAATGAAATTATTTTTTATTTTTACTTCAAAAGCATAAAGCGAATGTCATCTTCAATATTTGAAAGTCAAAGTCAGATTTTAATTTTAAACTTCTTTTCTTTCTGTCAAACAGTATTTAATTTATGTAACACAAGCATATGATGCAATTGCAATGTCTGACTTACCATCGTACATTCAATCAGTATCTGTGATCTTATCAAACAAATTTGATCTCAACAAGATTTTTTTATTCCGAATACATTTAAAACATATTTCAGTCAATCATGTTCATTAGTCCACCATTCACTTTAATAAATTTGTATCTTTATATCATAAGTTAATCATTGCTTTTTGATGGCTTTGTTAGTTCATATTAATCCTTCCCTTTTTGCTTTCTTCAATCTGTACTAATTAGCTTTCAAGCACTGAGCATTCAAATTTTGCAAAAATCAAAGCGCATTTTTACTTTCAATAAACAAGAATATAATTGGTCTTTGAAGAATGAATTTATAGCAGCTATAAATGATAAACTCTGCATGTCAGCAAATTAAACAAGCATATCATAGAGATCAAAATGCATTGTTCATAACCTGATACTTAAAAGATATGTCTATTCATGTAATTATAACAATTTTAAAACGAGCATTGCTGCATATTATGTGGAGGAGAAAGATGTAGATATAAAACGAGAAAAAAGGTATTATTCCGTGATATGTTTGACAATGGTAGCTTAAAGTTTAATAAGCAGCAATAAGTGTCATTATTATTATGATAGATAGCCACAATTATGGAATGTTACAAAAGTTATGGATAAAAGTGAAACCATTTAATTTTATTATGTTTGATTAAGCATTCAATTGTACTTGTACATGTGTATCTCAAACTCTAATGCTCCGGACGTATACGTGCGAAAGAAATGATTTAAACTTTAAAATGCTGTCTTTCTTCGTCTTAATAATTTTTAAATCCATTTCTTTTTATATCTTTTTGTTATGACTTAAAATGAAGCAATTGATTACTTAAAGTAAATCGTTACGTTGGGCGTACGTGAATTTTACATCGTATACATTGGCAATAAATTCAATATTCATAAATTTATTTTTTGTCCAGCAATTTCATCACAATGCTTTAACTTATCCACGTTCATTTTTCTTTTTTGTGCGAAATATTATTAAGTAAGACTGGAAATGCCGAATGGATAGATGGTTGGATGGATGGATAATATAGTCTGCTATGCGCACACAATGAATAAATGATGAAATGGACAAAGAGTAAATTTTATTTTGTTAGTAGAGTCTTAACGTAAAGAGAGCATGTCATCAATGCATTTGCTTTCTTCAATTGCATTAACGATGTTCTTGCGTTGACGAAATATTGCATTTCTTTGAATTTTCTTACTCTATTACGTAATAGTAGTCGCATGCGAACATTTAAAGAAATTCATGGGCATTTAATGTTATTATGATGGAAGTGTGAAAAGTAATTTATTGTTAACAAATAGGCGTGCTTCCAAAAGTAGACCAAATTATATAGTAAATTAATCTGTAACAAACATTATCGGCCTATTTCACTAAGATGGATAATTCTATCCGAAGATTATCCCTTTTTTCGATCCGAGGATAATCCACAAAATTTTTTCACGTTTAAAATTTCATGAAAAATTAGAAAAAGTTATCTGTAAATTTTTTTTAAAGATTGATGGATTTCACTAAAAAAAGATAATCCATGGATAGGGATTATCCAGAGTTTATCCAGTGGATTATCCGAAAATGAAAAACTTGGGGGAGACCAAGTTTCACATTTTCGATTTTCAGTGTGGATAATCCACTGGATAATCTCTGGATCATCCTTATCCATGGATAATATTTTTTAGTGAAATCCATCAATCCTTAAATTTTTTTTTACAAATAACTTTTTCTAATTTTTCATGAAATTTTAAACGTGAAAAAATTTTGTAGATTATCCTCCGATCGAAAAAAGGGATAATCTTCGGATAGGATTATCCACCTTAGTGAAATAGGCCGTATGAATTTTAAAAAGTTTTAATTTCACGAATAGAAAAAGTTTCAAATGATTTAATGCTTAATATTTATGAAGTTCTCTGAAATGTATCTTAAAAGAATATGTATATCAAAAAGTAATTTCTAATAAATTCGTGATTTTCAACAATTGCACCTCATCACTGTTATATGCAGCATAACACATTGCTGAAAATTGCATCACAATCATCATCACATTTAAATATTGCAAATGAAAATCCACGAATGTTTTTTTCCTGTCAGATTTTGATGTGCCTCCTTTTTGGTGTAAAATAAAAACCAACATAAATATTCAATAAATTTTATTTTTAAAAAATTCAGAGAGAATGGATAGCAGTAATAAACTGTCGATGAAATATCAGCTCCAATATGTATTCGCAATGGGAATAAAAAAATTTAATTAAAATTCTCTTCTGAATGCATTTTTCGATGCGGTATCGTTGCAATATGCACATTTTTCTTGCATTAGATTGATGGGACTGCTATATTGTAATCTGATCTGTCCATCTTCTAATGTATGTATTTCTAAATGAATTGCATTGCATGAAAATCTCGAGGGAGGCGTCTAGCTAAAAAAATTGCATTAAAAATTGGAATTTCTATTATTTTAGATATGAAATTTTAAACGGTAATCAATCCTGTCTATCACTACTCTAGATTTTATTTAATTAATTGGAATTTTATAATCAATGAAGGAATTTTAAAAAGAGTTTGTTCCTTTAACTTTTGATTAAAAATGCGTCGACTTCATCAGAAATTCAGATGAGTTTTCATTATTTTCAATTCACTATTATTTTTCACAGGATTTATGAAACAAGCAAAAAAATAGCACTGAAAATGGACCACAAAAAAGCTGCATTTTGAAAAATGTGGTTTTCGTTGTTATTCGATTTATTTATTTGGTTTCATTTTACTGTAATTTTTTTACAGCATATGAAAATTCCACTCAATCTATTCATACAATGTATTTTGTGCTTTTTGATGCCACAATGTGTATACATTCAGGCGCGATATAGCGTAAAGAATTAATAAAATATTCGCTACCAAACAAACGAAGCTTTTTATGGCGTTTTCAATTAGTGGAGTTAAAACCTTACAAATGAAAATAAATCTACAAGCTTTTTCCAATATCGTGCTGCATATGTCAGTGAAATAAAGACATATTGTGGAAGTTATGATTCATTGAAAATCCCTGAACTTGTAAAGCAATTCTGGCAAGTGAATGCATAGGAATTAGAATGACTGTAATTATGAAAAAAGGAATTGTATTTACAGTTAGAAAAACCTTCGTCTAACTTTATCATAAACAATTTATTATCAATTATTAAATAACAAAAATGTGATGCACATAAATATATTGTAAATGTCATTAAAAATGGAATGGAATGACTAGAAAAAGGCGACACTGAAGGCGACACAACTATTTTCAAAAAAGTCACCGAAGCCTCACTTTTGCTGAAATTTTCATTAATTTATCAGAGCTATATGGACAGTTTGGCCATAACATAGCACATCCAATTGGAGCCCCCATTGAATCAGCTGAGTGACGCAATAACTGTCCCATGTGTGAGGAAAAATGCCATACCGATGGTTTATCTGCCACAATTGAAAGAGAAGTTGTTCTAAAATAAATTTAAAAATAAATTATTTTAATATTTTTTGAAAATTCAAAAGCTATAAAAATTATTACAACTAAATAAAGTTTACCATTACATTGGTTCATCAAAAATTTCCAACTGAATGTAACTATGCATAAATACAAAAGGTATATAAATTTGCAGAAAGTTGTTTTGTTAAATTGTACAAAAGTAATTAGGGATGATAAGTTATATTAAAAAGTTGATGGTCGGCATAATATGTGTTAAATTATCGGTCTGAATGAGGAAATAAAAAATTTATTTTACAGCATGTAAAGTACAAATTGCAATATCTTAATCAGCAAAAATATTAAATGAAATACAAAATTCTGCTTCGTTCATAGTTCAATCACCAATTTTCTAGTTCAACACTTTTGATCGTTTTCATTAAGTTTCTAAAAATTCGGTTTCAATATTTAATTAATAGGCACTTAAAAAATTATTTGAAATTCTTCACAGGGCAACGTTCGTATTTACTTTTTTTAAATCACGTGCTACTCAAAACCTTGATTGCAGGTTGAAATTCAAGTTGAATTACATGCACTTCCTCTATTTACTAGTCACAATAATTTAAATATGAACTTTAAAGCATGCATGCTTTAACTTTTCTTGAACTTGATGATGATTCTTTTGTTTGAATAAATGAATAAAATAAAAAGACTTGACAGCTTCAACAAAATGACCAATCAAAATAAAAAATGCCAACAACAATATAAATTGAAAGTGAAAGTGAGAGAGTTTCCGTGTTCCTCTCAATCTTGTACAATTTCTTTCTCAACAAAATGATTTTAATTGAGCGCAGATCATTTCACTCGCTCACATAAAATTTTTAAATAACTTTTATAATTATGTGAAGCGTTACGCAATAGTGATCAAAGAGAAATTTTTGATTGGATATTAAACCTTTTTTTGCAACTAAATGATGACGAAATTAAACTTACTTTAATAATGACAGCACATGTTTCTCTTTATCACTTAATAGATAAGTTGGCTTGGCCGCTATTTCACACAATAGTTTAGGAAGACATAAATCTCGAAGAGATTCTGTCAGTCTTTGTTGAACAATCTCAAAAGCCTTTTTCTGCTCCAGTCTTTGTTTCTCGCTAAATGCTTTCTTAAAATATTTTACATCAATTTTGTCTTCTGAATTGAGTTGATCTTGCTGTTCCTTTAGTTCATCTAATAATTCTTGATCTGAAAATTTGTTAACAGCAAAAATATTACTAGTTAATTTTTATCAAAATTTCACTTTTCACTGTCAAGATCAATAATTTAACATGTCCTTTCTTACAACTGTAAACAAATGTTTTCATGACTAAGGTAACGTTTTACAATTTTTTGAAGGACATCAAATGTTGAAAATATTGTAATGAAATGAATGAAAAGTTCTGTCTAGAAGTCAAATGTAATTTTACACTAATTAATATTAATTCAACAAAACTTGTTTGAGGATTAACGCGGAAGCAAATTTACAGTTTCAGTGTTCATTACATAACACCTAAAATCATTTTTATCGAACGAAATTCACGAACCTTTGTCATCAGAGTATTTTTCATTGCTTTCATTTTTTTGATCACTCTTGCGAGCATTAGCACCACCATAGCCTAATGTATCGGCAAATAAAATCAAAAACACTGTTGTCACTAAACAAATGCGAAAAATCCAGGCAGAATCGATTGGCATTTTAATATTATTTTTTTCAAACTTTCTAAATTCACATAAAATTTTCAAAAATTTTAAGCAAAATTTTTCATCTCGAAGAAATTAAAAAAGTTTCAACTCGCTCTCACAGCATTATTTACAAGACTAACTCAAGTTTTGTTTACTCGTTAAGTTATTGCCGCTTACTACCTGCTTCAATTTGCTTGTTGAAAATCTCACGTTGAATTTAAAATATTCACGAGAAAAAAATGAGCGAGAGAGTTGAAAGAAACGAAATCGAAAGCAGCACAGGCAATCTCTATCGCATGATTTACTGTCCAACTTTTATTGGAAATTCAGAACAAAATCAGCTAATAGAATGATGACAATAAAATAAATTTAGTGTATGTAAATCCCCAAACGTGTCACTAAATTTACAGACAGGAAATTCCCAAAGGCGATTTTCATTAAAAAATTTTAATGAACTCAAAAAAAATGAATCCATTCAAAAATTTACAGTCAAGTTTAAAGTCATGTGCTGCATTCCAAAAACCTTGAAATGACCACTGCACTTTCAAAATTAATAATTTACAATGAAAAATCCATTTGTAATTTGCTCAGATTTTATCAGACCAACAACCCTTTAATAGAACTGCAGAAATTGTTTTAGAGCACTGAATTCTATATAAAACATATGTTTCCACGATGTTGAATAACCCTCGCTTTTTTTGAGAATAATTGAACCAAAATCATTTTTAATAAATAAAAAAAAACTGAGAGTTTTTTTCGCGGTTTACATTATTATTCCGCAATTCTGATTTATCATTTATTTTTTATTTCATTTTAGTTGTCGACAAATTGTCTTTTTTCCCTAGATTTCGAAAGGATTTCCACTCACCCACGCCACATTTCAAAACAATAACAACAGCAAAAGCAAAAGCAAGAGAGAATGTAAAGAAAGAGTCAAGCAAATTTGATGTCATACATAATTTATTATCTGCGCTTGTTATGTGCATTATTGAAAGGGGGAATTTCTGTGTAATGTAACAGATTTTTAAGCATCTACATATTTGACATGTATGGAAATCTCATATACTTATATTTATGCTCATATGTATGTAATTTTATTTATGATCATGTTATTATTGAATCGCTTAAAGGATAACGAAAAATAAAAAGGAAATTGCCAAATGCTCTTGACATGAACATCGCAGCAGTGAGTAGAGAGCGGAAAACCAAACGCAAACAATTGGGAATTTTTTACTGCAGAAGTAATGTCATTTGTCTCGCGAAATTTATGTCATACATGAAGATACGATTACACGCGATTGTAAGCAATTGTGGAGTAAAAGTTTGAAGAAGGAATATTCTCATATTTTATTCATACATGAACTGTAGAAAATGTCATATAATGCTAATCCATTAAAAAACTTTTCATCTTTATATCGATGATGATAAAAATCAATTTCAATTCTTTTTTTTTAACTTCAATTTACTTTCAATTTTTCCATTCTGGCGAGCGAGAAATTTGTTTTAACAATTCACTTTTATGATTTTACATTTTCTTTGATTTCATTTCTGACTTGCCATTTTGTGGATTGAACTGTAGATACACACAAGTTGTTAAAAGATTGAAATTTTACATATCAAGAATCGTAAAGGTATTATTATAAATTCTGACTGATGTTGGCATTACATTTACATGGATGGATTTAATATTGGTAAGTAAAATTCGACTTTAATCTTTTCTCAAACAATAAATTGATTGACAATAAGTGATTTTATAATGAGCATTTGTAATTTTTGAATATAGATTTTACTCGACCAAACGATGTTCTAGTTATGAAACTTAATTTTTTTTAAAAAAAAAGGCTGAAATATGCTCAAAAACTCAAAATGTCGCATTATCTTTATCTTCAAAAAAAACTTTTAAATGTATTACAAAAAGAATCATTTTATTGTCCTGACGATCAACGACATTCTTCCTGGTCGTTAATTTGTGTCTGATAGCAGCACATATAGTGTTTTTATCCACATCCCTACGTCATAAAAGAATGACACTTTTTATGTGCTAGATATATTTTTTATCATCATAAATAGAATTGTTGTATCTTTTACATATAAAATATTGCTTGAAAATCACAAAAAAAAAGTTATTTCTTTCCATTGATGTGAATAAACACACAACAAAGATACACATCACATGCTAGTATACGTTTTTGAAATTTACATAAGGATATATTTTTTTTTATGATTCAAAGTCGTTTTGCATTTTCTGATATAAAAGTTGACTTTTTTTTAATATCCATTTTTGATTTAACATTCTCAAAAGAATTTTTTATGTTTTGTACAGTCTCACACAGAGTACAGAGTATGGAATATAAAGAAAGAAATGAAAATAAAAAATTAAGTCCAGGAGCATAAAAAATTTACCACCATCGAGAGATTGTTTCCAATAGATGACTTAATCTCATATCTAGCGTACATAAAAATAAATAAAAAAAAAATCCAGTCTATTGATGGGCAATTTGTAATTTTAGCGATGATATAAAGCAACACAACATAGATAATAGTCGATTCTAGTCATCAAACGAACGATTTGCATTTTAATAGGAAAAAAAATGTTTCATCACTGCCAGTATTTGCTGTGTATTTATATTGAGATGAAATTAATTGGAAAGCATGAATAAATGAAAATTGTGACTTTCGGCGCATTAAAAGGCATTAAAATTTTAATTGCTGTTTTTTTTTTCTTCTTCAATCAAACTGTTGAACTGTCCCTAACTAATTCTCTCATTCCCTTCTAACATAACATACAAAAGCAACAGTCATCACCGGCGTCGATTGTAAAAAATTTCTAATTAAGGACTCATGCAACACTGGTGACTGTTGTAAATGTATATAAAAATTTTCTGGACAAAAAGAGCGATAAAATTTTTCTCATCTTGTTCTATCCCCTTTTTTAGTAGCTTTAAGGATTTCAAGATTTTTGTTTTGCAGAATGCAAAGTGTCCTGTTCTTCTTCTATTGTAGACAAATAAAAAATAATAAAATTTAAACTAAATTTACGATTCAAAATAACAAAGTTATAAACATTGAGGACACACAGAAGGAGTCAAAATTAGTCATAATGGTTAATGACGATGACAATTTTGAAATGTAATGTAACAGAATCGAGAACCAGAAACATTAAAATTTGTTACACACTGAGCAATTAAAAAAGGAATGACTAGAAGTTACAACAGAAGGTGAAGGGAATATTTTATTACTAAAGTAATTTGACGACTTACTTTTAATTGAATTTGGGTATTTGATGAAGATGGACGAAGGAATTTGAAGTCAAACAAATTATTTAAAAAATTTTCTTTAATAAATCTTTAATTAGCAAAATTGTTGTTTATGAAAAAAGCTGCTACCAATTCAGTATAGATTGTGATTGAAATTTGTAACCTGCTTGTAAATCTATTTAATAAAGGTATTCATTAAAAAACTTGGGGTGCTTTTTTTTAAAAAAAAATATTTTTTGGGAGTTAAGACCTTTAATTTCTTTGAGAATTTATCCTCGCACCTTCTCAAAATTTTTAATTTATTTGCTAGTCAGAAGTAGTAAAATTGACTCTTCTTGCTTTTAATATTTATTCCATTTATGGTCAAAAAATATGGTGACAATATGAGAATAACATCAGTGCTAAATATTTTTATGATTTCAATTTCAAAATTTACTCTCAGATAAAGCACAAAAATGGAGATGAAATGAAAAGTATTGTCGAGCTCATAAAATCTTTTCACTTCGTTCCACATTCATGTCATATCGGAAAATCCACAGATTTAAAAATCGAAAAGCGATAAAAATTTTGAGAAGAGATTGGAAATGGTAAAAATTTTAATTTGGTAAATGGAATGAAATATGATGTGAACATAAAAATCTGGTTTAGGAATCCTAAAATTAAACGATTTGCTGTATTTAAAAATCATAAAATTGTTACACGCAAAATCCGCATGGAGAATAATAAAAAACTAGTGATGTTGCGGATCACGCTTCATGTTCATATTCACACCGTTTATAGAACATTAAGTCACGAAAGCATCAGCAAAACTTTGCAAAAGGTTAAAGATGCAAAAAAATCTAATAACCTCCAAAAAATCAAAATTCTAATATTTTTTCAAGATCTTCAAAAATTGCCTCTTCATCCAATTTTTTGGATAAAAATTTAAATTTTTAAATAAATTTTGGATACAATTCTTGATTTTCCATGCAAATCGAGATTAAATTTGATTTCACTGGATGAATTTTCGCATATTTAATAGTCTTCAAATTTCTTTTCAAAACATCAAAACTAATTTTTTTCTGCACTTTTAATCAAAATTTTTTCAAATTACAAATTTTTAATTTGTCGACTTTTCAGTTGTCTTTTTTTTATTTCAAATATTTGTGTCAAGAAAGCTAGAAATAATTAGGTTTAATATGCGTCAAAATTTAATCAATAAAATCGATTTCTAACAAAATTGTCAACAACATAGGTCTAATCAATTCCAACAAATATCAAGAAAAACAAAGAAACATGAGAAACGGTGTGAATATTTTTTTTTCGATACAAATCGTGTTGATTCTATAAAAGATAAATGGTTAACTGTATTACAATTTTTATCCGTTTGCCATAAAAGGTATATGAGATATTTAAATAAAAAAATAGGACTACTATAATATTTTTTAAGCAGCATTCTACAAATGAAAAAATTCTCGAAATTTTATAGAGAAAAATCAAACCAACCACAACAACAATCCATTCCACTTTCCTCTAAAAATACCCTTAAACATCTTCATGTCACTTTAAAAACATTTTAAAAGCAGATTTGCGATACTTTAAATCAAATTCCTATTCATTCATTGATACGAAAAAGGAGAGCCGTCAATAAAAATTCTGACAACATTTATTGCCGTTTTTCATGATGGTCCGCAGAGAAATGAATGAATGCATAATAAAATCTGTGTTATGTTGTGGGGGAATAGCAAATTAAATGAATGTGAGGAAATCGATTTATTTATTTATTTGCCTTTTATATTTTTATTTTATTTTTTTACAAGCACCATTCGATACTCTTCCTATACGCATTTTAGTGGATTTTTGAATAAGTGAGTAAGTAAGTAGATGATGATGATTTTTATGTCTTTGTGAGGAAAGCAATTTCAATCATAATTTTTATAGCTGCCAATGAAAATATTTTATTTACAAGCCTTCTTAAGGCGACCCTCAAAGGAATGCTATGATAGGAATTTCTAAAATTGAAATTGCTTTCCCATAAAAAAAATACACAAGAAAACCTGAAACGTCACTTATGTGTTATTTGAAGGGATTTTAATGACTTTATTGCATTTACACTTCAAGAGCTGTCCGTATTCAAGTGATTAATGGATATTGAGTTTTAAAACAATTGAAAACAATTTGTAAGTAAAATTTAAAGAAATTTAACTCTCAAAAATCTTGTTTAGTTATCATAATGTACGGACGAGAAACCGTGGATTAAAAAATCATGAATGAGAATTCACCCCATAATTTAGAAAAATAAGAAGTCGCACCGTACATAATAGAATCTTAAGAGCGTCGCAAACATTAAAGATTTTTTTTTTTTTGTTTAATTTTTCACGAGAATTTTTTTATCGCTTTGTAATAAAAATGGTAAGTTGATGAACATAATGTTATATTTGATGGACATGACGCATTTTCTTTATTCAGAGATTTCTCAAATAACAGTTGGACAATTGCTCATTTTATCCTTGAAATACGAACTTAGATTAAAAAAGTTATAAAAATAAAAAAATAACAATCACAAATATTTAAATAGGCATGCTGTAGGATAATGAATTGGGATGAAAAATGAAATAAAAATGTTTATCCATAAAATAAAAAAAAGAAGGAAAAAAATTGAACATAAATCATAATTTTTATGGGCGCTAAATCCACCAAAAAGAAAATATTTTTATTGAATAAAGGAGGAAATTAAAATTAATTTTGAATGCTCTTAAAGTGATTCTTCCTTTCAATTTTTTTCACTGACTAGTTCAAGATGAAATAAAAAATATTTGAGGATTTGTGGTCTCATCTCAACTTTGGTACTTCACTTAACACAACTCATAATGTTTGTGCATCAGATACTTTTGAAATTATTGAACAGAAAAAAGAAAAAGTTTATGTTTGCATTCAATATTAAAAGTAAAAAAGAAAACTGCGTGGCTATTGAAAGAAGTACTTGATGAAAATTTGAAGCACGTGGAAATAAATCAAATATTTTGAAAATCGTTGTTATTGAAACGTTTGCAATTTTCGATAATATTCGAGCACCAATATCTTGAAATATTTCTATTTGCTTTTTCAAAAATCGACTGATAATTTATTAAATTCAAGTCACTGCTCTTATCAAAATTTGCTGATTAAATTTTAATGCAAATTAAATTTACATTTACCAATGAACTTGCTGAAGAACTTAAAAATATGAGTATAACTTCTAGAAATTTATTTCTGACTTCTTTTATATTATCCCACAGTATTTTTAGTCGTAAAATTCACCGAATCATGAAATATGGACATTCACATAGCAGCACAATAAAATAAAACTTCTTCACTTTTATTGCTTCCTACTTATTTTGCCTTAAGGATGCCAAAAAAAATATTAACTTTGAGTAGTAATATATCAAGAAAAAAAAATCAGTCTTAATAAGGAAGATTAAAGCAAAAAATGCTCGTTTCCAAAACAACAGCATACAAGCATTAAAAAAGGGTTCTTTTTTAGTTCAACAACAATAACATAAGGAAGGGTTTGAATGGGAATCAAATTAGTTTTTTTTTTATTCATTCAACATTTCAATCAAGTTAATTTGTGTTTAACCCACTCGTTGTCAAATATCCATTACATTTTTGAGTGAAGGAATTTTTTTGGATATCAATATTTTTTTTTCTTTTTGAAGACTTTTTAATTTGTTGCGAAACTCGAAAAATTTGAATTAATCTTTAAAATTTGATCTTTTAATAAAATCAATTATGCTCAACAAATCAGATGAAACAATTATGCTTGTCTTGATTCTTTATTTCTTTTACAAATGGATTGGAAAAATTCCCACAATCATCCATAGTCTCTTCCAGTACCAAATTCAAGACTTTTTTGATAAAAAAATATTATGGTAAGAGTGTCCGTTCAATAATTGATTGATTTACGGGAGAGTTCTTTAACCCTTGTCAATATTAGCTTTTTTAACTGAACTTCTGAAGTTGCACTAAATTCCATCCTAATATTGTTGATTAACAGATGACTTGCCCCAACCTTAAACTATAAATCATAAATTATTATACTTTCATCAACCAGCAATGGCAATGCATCAAATTATAGAAAATGAAGGCAAAATTATTCAAATTTTCACATTTGATGGATGAATGCCATTCAAAGTCATGGTCTTTTAAACATCAGATCCATTACCAAAATATGTTTCTCAATGACTCTCATTCACTTTTCTTTTCATTCTTTTTTTTTCCTCTTGTATGAATCCCTTGTCGTCTGATACACCTTAAAGATTTCCTTTTTTCCATGTTCATACTATTGCTTTTCATTCAAAAATTACATGAACGAAATAGGATGAGAGAAGAAAAGAAATGCAAAATACATAAAAAATTCAGCAACAAGGATGGAATGTTGGGGGATTTTGTTACAAGTAAAATTTTTTGCAGCTAAAATCTTACAGCATTCCTTTTTTTTGCTATATCATTGATGGGTAGACGATTACAAGATGCCTTTTTATCTTTTAAATAAAAAAAAGAAGCTTGATGAATTTGAGATTTGTCTGTCGCTCTTTTAGGTTTCAATATGTTATGTTTAAAATGAATAAATTTCAATAATCAAAGAAATCCAGCATAAACTTAATGCGCTTTAAAACGAATTTCTTACTTCAGCATGTTCCAATCTTATTCTTCTTATTTATCTCAAGTGATTTTTCACTTTTTCAGCTCCTTCTTTTCATGTTAACCATTATTTATTCCCCATTCTCTCCTCCTGCTTAAGTCGTCATCATCATCAGTATCATGATGCATGTATACATCTACATATTATTATACAAATTATTTCGTTCACTTAAAAGAACCTTTTGTGAATGTCACGTTTGGGTATTAAAAAGGAAGTGAAGAAGTAAAGAATAGAAAAAGGAAAGAAAAATCTCGGGGCGATTTGAGTTTAAAAAAAAATGTCAAAAAATCTCTTTAATTTGATGCAGACGGAGGAGTTCATTCTTAAAATATGGCCAATCTTGAAAATGTTGTGCAAGTTTAGTCTGCATAGACCTCAATTAGGATAGGAAGGAATATTTTGAAGGGATTATTAAACACTTGATGATGTTTTTGAAGGCAAGCATATTCTGTGTTTTATAAAGGAGAAGACAGCGTCTGAGACAAAATATGAGACAACAATATAAGTGTAATTATGCACTTGAAAAGAATGGCTGATGATAAAAAATGCTGCGCAATCATTTAAAATATATCAGTAAAGATGATAGAAAAAGCAAGGAGAACATTCTTTTATGATTCATTCATTCGAATTTATCTCGAGCGAAGAGAAGGCGAGCAGCACTAACAAAAAAAAGAAACTTTTTTTTTTCATCTACTTGAAAGAAGTAGAAGTAAAATGAAAAATTCATTTGAAACCATTAAAATAATCTCGTGGTTATTTTTCAATAGAATGAATTGCTGGCAAATGGAAAGTGTAAAATGAAATAATTTTTCTTTTCTTTAAAATAGATTTATGAGAGCATCATAAGATTACTATTGGGTGAAGAACTTTTTTCTTCTTTTATTTTCCTTTTTTCAGTAAACAGATGAGTTGATGTTGTTAGAGTACAGGTATTCAGTTATTTGGCATTTTGTAATAATTTTTAATAAGCAATTTTTATGCTTATTTTATTTATTAAATTGTACTACTTTATTTATTTTGTTATGATAAACTGTTCCAAATTGAAATGTAAGTTGAAATGTAAGCATTTTGCAAATTGTTCATTAAAATAAAGAATGTATTCATTATTGGTTTAACACTCAACTAGTAAAGTTCATTACTTAAATAGTGTCATTCTATTATTTCAGTTTTTTGTGAAGTTATTTTTCAGGCTTTGCAGCAGCTGAACATTGGTCCATCGGAGCCGATTTTAAAGATCGAACCAACATAAAAAAAAAAGTAAAGTTCTGGCCAGAACAGGTGAGCAGTTGTGAATTAATTTGAAAAGAAGAGGATTCACTTTAAAATTGAATTTGTGTAAGATTTCAATTTCGTGTAGTTGTGAATTAATTTAAAAAGAAGAGGATTCACTTTAAAATTGAATTTTTGTAAGATTTCAAGTTAGGGCAGTTGTGAATTAATTTAAAAAGAAGAGAATTCACTTTAAAAATTGAATTTGTGTTAGATTTCAATTTCGTGTAGTTGTGAATTAATTTAAAAAGAAGAAGATTCACTTTAGTTTGAGGGCGTTCAATTGTTTATTTACACTTTTTGAGTTAAATTTGTGTGTGAGAATTTAATTTCATTTTAAAAAAAAAGAAAATTTCGTGTAACGCATCGTCAATTTTTTAAACAGAAGAATTAATTCTAGTTTGAGGACGTTTAATTGCTTATTTGCTTTTTGAGTTAAATTGTGTGTGAGAGTTTAATTTCATTGTAAAAAAGGGAAAATTCTGTGTAACGTTAATTTCAAAATAGGAGATTAAACCCTAGTGTGGAGACGATCAGAAAGTTGTTTATTTTATTTTTTTTTTTTTCTTCTTCTTTCACATTTGAGTTAGAATTTTTTTTTATTTTTTATTGTAAAGAAAGAAAATTCCAGTTTCAACAAGGAATAATTGTGGAATGGGGGATCAAAAGGACGAAGAAATGGAACAAGAGTTGTATAATCGTTACGCGGAACTAAGGGACAAAATGATGGGCTTTCAAGTGTTAATTTCAAGCTTTTTCATGAGAGTTCAAAATTTTTCCAAAAGTACTAGGGTGGAAGCAGAGGAGATATTAGAAAAACTGAAGGATTCGTGGTCAAAAATTAAAGAAGGGAATGAGGAATTAGAAAAAATGAATCGGGACCAAAAGTTTAATTCAATGAGTTACTTCAAGGAGTCTCGGTTTGAAGTAATGCGGTCATTGATTGATGTGTCAAGAAAGAGAATTTTCAGTTATTCCCAGATATGCAGGATTTTCATAATGTGTCGTCATCATCGCATGATTTTAGCGAGGATTTTGGATCGCAAAGTCTGGATGATGAAAGTACTGATAATAAGAGTATTCAGGAACTCAAAAAGGAGTTGAATGACTTGAAAAAAGCTGTAGGGATAGGAAATCGAGCAACAATCGTGAGGAATTGTTGTTGAGATATTTGCAACATGTAGATGCTGACAATAATTTTCCTGAGTTTCCACAGAATGATTCGGAATATAGAGTGTGGAGAAAGAGGGTAAAGATATGGGAAAAACGTTCTCCAAATATTCCGTTGGAAATAAAGATTGATTTTCTTTTAAGAGCAATTGAGAAAAATGCGAATGCTCGGTCAATTGTTAGATGTTTTGACAGCAGTGTTGGATCTAATTATGATCAAATGCTGAAAGCTTTGGATGAGCAATTTTTCACAGCTCGTCAAACGCTATTCAATCATTTCTTAGGGCTTGTCAATCCTAACATTAAAATCACAAAAGGAAGTGATTATTTGCAGGAAATTTATAACCGTTTCTCTTTCGAATGGAAGAATTTCGAGTCATTCTCGTATGAACTGATGAGCGAAGATCATCAGGATGACGAACTTGAAAAGCTTAGGTTCCAAATTAATGTCATTAAGAATGCGTTATTGTTTAATTTGCTGGACGAAGGCAGCAGAAATAAGATTGTCTTGCATCTAAGAATAACTCCTGATAAAGTTCCAAACTTCGAGGAAGTTTTGGAATATGTGAAGATCATGTTCCTAAATGTCCGAGGCACAAAGGAGCAGGTTTTGTTGCATTCAAATAAGGGAAAAGACCTATCTAAAGCAGCTAATATTAAGAAGATAGATTTTCGTGGAAAAAAATCAATCGTGTGCACCATTTGTTTGGATGGTCACAAAACAGTTAAGTGCCAAAAGTTTTTGGACATGACACCCCAACAGCGTCAATTGGCAATTAAGAAGAAAGGGCAATGCTTTGTGTGTCTGTATAGGAATTACAAGGATTGTGGGTGCTCTTTAAAGTCAGATTGCAAAAAATGTAAGGAATGTGGTGCGAAGCATCATATTTTGTTACACGTCAAGGATAGGAAGAACGAGTCATCCTCAAATAAAAAGGCTCAAGTTGAGGAGGCTGCGACCAGTTCATCTTCACAAGGCAAGGTACAAGTAGAGATGAACCAGGTCAGTTTTATCCAGAATCGTTCAGTTGGGCAGAAGAGGCAATTAATGCGCCAGAATTTAGTTTAGAGTCAAAAAAGGTAGAAGCTTCGAATGAAGTTGCCATATTGCCAACTGCGATCGTCCAATGCAAGTCAGAGGATGGTTCAAGGTCATTGGAAGCTAGGGTACTTTTTGATACTGGAGCGGATCAGCCTTTGATAACTTATGAATTTGCCAAAAGATTGGGCTTAAGCTTAAAGCCAACTTTTGTAAAGACTTATGATTATCAAGGTTTGGAAACTTCACCCGTCCGTCATCAGACTCAAGTTTTGATCTACTCGTTACATGAAAACTTCTCACTCAACGTGACAGCTTATTTAAGAAAATCGTTGGGAGGGGTCAAGGCTATTCCAGAAAGTCTAAGACGAGTAGTCAAGGTTCCATTAGCTGATGTTTCTAGTAAAGTAGTAGGTGGAAAAATAGATATAATTATGCCTGTAAAGTTCGTGGCTAGAATAAGAAAACAAGGGTTTATTCGAGTATCTGAAGATTTAATTTTGGAAAACACAAAGTTGGGTTACATGGCGCTAGGGTGTCTAGGGGATCAAACAAAAATTTCGAGTCTATCGACTAAAATGGTATCCCTTGAAGATAAGGAGTTTGCAGCGATTGGAAGGTTTTTTGATCAGGAAGAATCAGAAGTTGCTAGTGATGAGGAATTGGCTGAGCAGATGTTCAAACAATATTTCAGTCGATTGGAAAATGGCAAAATGGTCGTTGGAATGCCAATAATTCAAGACTCTGGACTGGGTGAGAGTAAAAAAGTGTGTATTTTCAGAACTCACAGAGTCTTGAGGCAATTAGAACCAAAAATGAGAGCTAAGTATGTCCAGGAGTTCGAAGATCTTATGAATAAAGGGATATATAAGGTTGGCAGATAAGTCAGTGCCAGCAAAGTATTATGTTTCTCATTTACCTGTAATTAATAATGATTCTCTTACGCATCCTTTAAGGATAGTTTTCGACTCATCCCAGAAGACAAGTAACGGAAGAAGCTTAAATGACATTCAGCTGAAAGGAAAGAAGCTCCAGAATTCATTGCAGCTCGTATTGATTGGCAGTAGAATATTTGAATGGATGAGCACAGCAGACTTGTCAAAAATGTATTTGTCAATCAACATGGTCGAGTCTCAAATCCCTTATCAGCGTACTTTTATGCCAACTGCAGATGGAAAGTTAGTGGATGTGGAAATGCCAACAGTGATTTTTGGGAACAAATCAAGTCCATTTCTGGCAATTAGAGCTATGCATGAGTTAGCGAGCTTAGAAAATGAGAAGTTTCCGTTGGCAGCAGATATAATTAGAGACGCCATGTATGTAGATGATGCTTTATACAGCTTACCTGATTGTGAGCTTATGAGTGAAGCCACAAGGCAGTTGCAAGGGATTGCTGAGTCTGCTCAATTGAAGTTCAGGAAGTGGGCATCAAACAAATTAGAATCGATAAGCATGATTCCAGAAGAGGACAAATTGGCAGCGATAGAGAAGGAGATACGTGATGAAGAAGGATCAGGAAAAGCAGGAATACTGGGACTCTCATGGCTAATAGAATCAGATGAATTAGCTGTTAAAATGAATAAATTTAGGCAACTTGAGGAAGGGGAGCCGATGTCGTTAAGGTTTGCATTGTCACAGATAGCTACGGTTTACGATGCGATTGGTTTATTGAGTCCATTATTCTTAACGGGAAGGTTGTTGATCAAGCAAATTTACAATGAGTTGCTTAGTAATACACCGTTAAAAAAGAGAGACAAACGATTGGACATTCCACTGTCTGAAGAACTTAGAAAGGTATGGTGTGAATGGGTGAGGATTTAAGTATTGTCAATGAGCTCAGAACTAAAAGGTGGATTCAGCATGTACCGTCCAACAAGCTGTCAATTCTGGTATTTGCTGATGCTTCATTTGATGGCACAGGAGCCGCTATTTATTCTCACTCAGAAGGTGAGAAGGACGTGCATGTAAACTTGTTAATGGCGAAGTCAAATGTAAAACCAAGTAGTCTAGCCTGGACTATTCCAAAATTAGAGCTTAAGGCAATGGAAGGAGCGGTGGAGCTAGCCATGGACGTAAAAAGTGCAATCCAAAAGGCATTGAAAAGAGGTAATTGTGATCAGGATGTAAAAATTTATTTCTTTTCAGATTCCGAAATTACGCTTGCTTGGCTTCAAGGAAATCCTGATGAGAGAACTACTTTTGTGAGGAACAGACTCAGCAACATACATAGGGTATGTCCAGGAGGAAAGTTTTATTACATCGAAACAAAATTAAATCCAGCTGACTTGGCTAGCCGAAAAAGTAAAGCGGATGATATAGTAAGTAATCCACAGTGGTGGCACGGTCCAGCGTTTCTCAGAGAAAAGGGGGCTTTGAGCAAGCTTGAGGAGCGTCGGTACGAGACAATTGTGGAGAAGAGGTCAAGTACAAAGAAAATAGCGGTAGCTAAAGTCAGCCAGGACGAGCCTTTCGACGTGATCATCAAATTAGCTGATAAAATGTCGGATTGGAAGGCAACATTGTCAAGAGTTGGATGGTTGAACCGAAGCGTGTTGAATTTCAAAGATCCAAAACCACGTCACATGTCATTGTCAGTACAAGAAACGGAGGAGGCTAAGTGGACTCTTATCAAAGCTTACCAACAACGGGCATACAGCGCTGAGATTGAGAGACTTGTAAATGGAAAGGTTGTTAAAACAGGTCCTCTGACAGGTAAGTGTCCTTTTATTGACGATAATGGTGTGCTTCGGATTCGTTCTAGGTTGCAAAATGTTAAGTCTCTTGATTGGTCTCAAAAATGTCCAATAGTCTTACCAAAACTTGTAGTCGATCCAAAAATGAAGGATGAGGAGTTTGACAAGACTTGCACTTTGACCATTAAGTTGATTCGACATTTCCATCGTGAAATAATGCATGGAGGAACCCAAAAAGTTTTAGCAGTTCTGAATCAAGAGTTTTATTTACCAAATGGTTCAAGAGCAGTCAAAAGTGTGTTACACAGATGCGTGAAATGTAGAATGTACAAGAAGCAAGTTCAACATCAACTTATGGGCGAGATTCCGATGGAAAACGTAACGCCATCACCCCCATTTTATCATGTTACGTGTGATGCGTTTGGTCCATTACAAATTAAGCATCAGCCAGGCAAAAGAACCCGTCAAAATGCGGATGGTGAGCTAAGATCAGGTGGTAAAGCATGGGGAATTGTGTTTGTGTGCAGAGCTACTCGTGGTGTACATATTGAGGTAGCGGCAAGCATGTCTGCTGAGGATTTTCTGATGTGCTTCAGAAACTTTGTGGCGACGCGAGGACTCCCAAGATCAGTGTTATCGGACAACGGCACAAATTTCACAAAAGGTGGTGACATATGTGTTAGTCTGACATCTACAGAGCTCACAAAGCAACTGAGGAAAGCGTGTAAGTCAAAAAACTTAAATAGTGTCATTCTATTATTTCAGTTTTTTGTGAAGTTATTTTTCAGGCTTTGCAGCAGCTGAACAGATGTACTCGATGATACTTTTTTCTGCTGAAGATTGTCTTTTCGTGTCTTCTTGAATTTAAAATTTATTTTCAATAATTTGCTGAAGAAAGTTTCAAGTGCTTTTATGCTGATAAATATTTGAATTATTGAAGAGTTAAGGTATTTCAGTTTGGTTTGCAGTTCAAGAAACTTGATCGTAAATTCATTGCACAAAGTAAAATAAATTTAGACCACAAAACACAAAATTCAGAATCAAATTTCTTCAGAAAAAAATAAAAATTTAATTTCCTGCATTCATGGAACTTTACATACAACAAATGTCGTTTGCGAATGATAAAATGCTCAAGATTAGCAACATCTTAAAGAAGAAATCCACTTCCTTAGAATGACAATGTAGACATAAACAAAAATATTCTTCAAAATGAAAAATACACAAGAACACAAGGAGTAAGTAAACTTGAGCATCTCCTCATCATCTCAAGTGAGCGAACGAGTGAGTGAATGATTGATTGAAGACTAAGCATACAATCTTAATAGAGTAGAAAGGTTTTATCGCTAGGATTATGTCGACTTATGCATTCCACAAGTTTCAGTTTACTCAAAGTATCGTGGAAAGAAATCCTCACAAAATCCTTAAATTAATACAAAATCGTAAAACATACTTTTCAAATGATTTCACACATTTACAATTTATTTGTTGCTATTGTCGCTAAATAAGCATTAAAATGACGGAATGAAAATTTAAAATAAAAAAGGGATTCTTAACAAAGATTAGTCTGCATTCTCAAAATAATAACAAGATGACAATCAACATTTTTTATGATGATGGATTTCTCATTTGCGGTTGGAAACTTTTTTATTTATGTATTTCCTGTAAATCTTGATAGCAAAATCGTTTATTGTTAATTGAACGGGTGGCATACACGGGTGTTGTAAATTTTACATCAATGGCAAGGTTCAATGACCGCTACCTTCAATCATCATCTATATTTTATATCCATTCATGCTTATATATATATGAATGCATATCAATGTTTCAAGAATAGGAAATTTGCATCAACAGCATCATGGATGAATGAATTTCGATTAAAATAAAAAGAATGGAAATAAAGAAAAAAAATTTCACCTTTCGCATCTTCATGCACATTTTATTATTGTATTTTTTGTAATCAGATTACAACGGATGAGACTTTATGTATATACATGCAGTGAGAAATTTATAAAAAGGAGAAGAAGTTGATTCATCATGCAATTGAATTGTGCACAATTTTGTAAAATTGGATTTGTGAAAGATGAGTGGAAGAAGGAAAGAAAGAGTATAACAATTCATATCGCAGCTTTGGTATTATCATTATTACAATTGCGAAGAATTTCTTATGCTCAATGAGATGTAAGTTTGAGCCATTTCAATTTTTGACTGTGACGCGCATTTATATTGTATTTTGATGAAATTAAAAAAATTAACAAAATGTTACAGATTACAATTCGAGATAAACAACCCTCAAAAAAATTAAAGTGACGCACTATAGGGAGAAAAAAATTAAAGGAGGTGCCGTACGTTGTTTTATTTACATAAACTGACACATAAACTGAATATTCATAATAATATCAATAAATTCAGTTGAGGAAGCTTCTTTACATTTATTTAAGCCATAAAATTGGTTTCTCTATCAAACTTTATTATTCTTAATGCATTGCACTATTGATTGCTCTACCGCATATTCAGCATTCAATTTCATTCCTTGTCATAAATTTTTAATTCTTCATATTATGTTCTTTAACACCAACCAACTAACTATTCAGTATGCAATCATCATTATCATCATGTTGAATGTTGTGAAAGTAGTCGAGAGAAAAAAAAATATTGAAACAGAAGTGTTAAAACGGAAATTACGATTCATCTGGATGGGCCATAAAAATATTAATAAATAATAATACCGAAAAACACCCTCAAATTTTTTTCTATTTGCGATATCAAAAACTATAAAAATGCAGTTAATACTTGAAATGAAACGATGGGTTAGTACACTAAACATCATAAAAGATGTATTGGAACAACATTTGTTGGGTGAATTAATAAGAAATTCCTCAATTTTCAGTATTTTTATGACCCTAAATGGCATTATTAGCACAATCTATGAAAAAGGGATTAAAAATATGTCTTAATCTCGATCCGCATGTGTGTCCATCATAAAGTCCATTATTTCATGGTATTTGCTGCAAGCTCTTTCATTCATTCAATTAAATTGATTGATTTTTTTTCACGGTTTTAATTTCGTATTTTATTTTGCTTTTTTATTGCAGCACATGAGCTTGAGAGTAGAAAAGAGATTCTGTGTGTATGTGATCGTAAAAAAGAAGCTCTCGCTTATTCCATTCAACAAAATTCAATTCATGTCATGGAACATTAAAATAGTAAAAATTGCCTCGTAAAAAAATCCTTCTTATGGTTCTGCCATAAAAAAATTTGCTCATATCAACTTTATTCATGTACTTGTTTATGCATTTAAAAAAAAATCTTGAAGGCAATTTGATGGCAAATTCTAATGTTCTGCTTCCTTGCATATTATTTGTAATAAAATTCACAAAACAATAAGGATATCAACATTTCACTGCATGGATGAATTTTATTGTAAGAAATTTCAATTTCGTTTTGAAAAAAACTTTAATTTGTTTTTTTTTTTAGTTTTCATCAATACATGAACAAGATTTTTTCATTACGTCTACGACTTCTGCAAAGTTTTATTAAGTTAAGAAAAATTTGGGAAAAAATTATGAAAGTAAAAAATGGTAAAAAACTCCAAGAAAATCAAAAGGAAGCGTATTAATCATTTATTAAGATTTTTTATTATGGTGCATCAAAAAGTTTGTGTGTAATTTTCAGACGTAAACCTTGTTGATCAAAATGAGAAAGACAACAACTGAACAAATATGGATGAGCAAGTCACAAATGTTTTTCAAGTATACTTCTCAAAAAAATATTTTTCTCTCATTTGCTTCTGAAACTCGGAACTGAAAACAAGAATTGAAGTTATGAAATTTAAATTTTCTTTCATCGTGACTGTAATTGTCATAATTAGCTGCAAACTTATTAATTGTGTTCCTACGGGTAAATTCCTTAATTTTATTTTCCATTTCATATTCACACCAAATTTTCAATTTGGGTGAATATGTTGCTTTTGTATAAAACTGAAAACCACATTTTCTAACTTGCTGCTTCAGGATTACAATTTTATCCCATACTGTCTATGGTGGAAAGTCTGTGCCTGAAAATACCAATCTAACAGTGAAAACCGTATCTCATTTAGTGCTTACAGTCAAGAGAAATCGCAAAATTTCGTATTCTGTTATTTAGTTAGTTAGTTAGTTAATCGGAGCGATAACTCGACACCAACTCAATATTAAGACTTCGGGTTTTTTGCGTCTGGTTGAAAACAGTCTATAGATTTGCTGTATAGTTTTTGGGGTCATGAGATGCTTCCAGTGAGGCACAGTGGACGAAAATGTGCCATTTTTGACCAAAATATGCAAAAATTTTTACATTTTCTTTAATATCTCAGACATAACTTAACCAAATGATTTGAAATTTTCGGTGTTAGATTAAGCATTATTTAAGGTATAATTCACACTATAATGACAAAAAAATTTTCATGCGCAGTGTAACAAAAAAGTCGAAAAATCGAAAAATTTTTCGTCGGCGCCGACGCAGGCTGTACTTTAGTTATAGTGCTAAATGCGCGCTGAACAGATGTTTTGTTTTAAAACGATTAAATATGATGTTATCTAACAGCCAAAGTAAGTGAAGGTGTTAAAATTTTCCCCAAGCGTTCACAGACTTTCGATTCAAAAGATAATGAGGAAATGAAAAGGAAAAATGTTCGAGCGAAGCTCGAACACATATAGTTTGAACACAGTTCAAACTTGGTTGAGCGAAGCTCACAAATGTTTACATCCTGAACGAAGCGAAGCAAGTGAAGGTGTAAAAATTTTCCCTAACTGTTCCCAGACTTTCGATTCATAAGATAATGAAAAAGTGAAAATCAAGAATATTTGCAAAGCTCTAATATAGATTTTATGTTATTCACTAAAAGTGAATAGAAAGTTTCTTAAATATTTTAGGCAAATTTTTTAATTAGATAAGTTTTTTTGCGATTATAAATTAATCAGTAGGTAAAGTATAATTATTTTTTTCTCTAATTGAAATCGAAGGAAGTTCTACTGGTGGTGTGAATATACCCCATGAAGCGTGATCCGCTTCATTACTAGTTTTTTTTGTTTTTGAACTAAGGAATGTGGAATTTTTTAGGTGATCTTGATGATGAAAGAGATGTAAAATTCCTAATCAACAAAATTAAAGAAGCAATAACAAAAGATTCACCTCAAGTCAGCCCAAGTCCATATCAAGAGGAAAAAAATCCAACTGAAAAAGTAATCAAGAACAGCGATGAAGCAAATGTAATAAGATTTGACAGTAAAGGCGATTCAATTGAATCAGAAAAAATGAAGGTAAATGTTGCTGGTGGCTGTAAAGACAAAGTTAAAGATGTAGAAAAACAACATATTGAATCTTCCACAAAACATGTCGAAGTGGAAAAAAGTGATTCCAAAAATATCACTGAACCTCAAAAAGAAAATCATCATGACAAGTCATCCTCGGTAGACGATCATGCAATTCGGTATGATCATCATGGAAACACTATCGAGGAATATAAAGATTCTGAAGAGCATCATGAAGATCACAACGAGTCGTCAGAAGAAAAACCAAAGAAAAAGAAGAAGAAAGTTCAACCAAATGTAGCTGCAAATGATGGTGATGATAATATAAATCTTAATAGCATACTCAATGATGAATTTATTAACAAACAACTGGAGAATAAGAAGCAACATGATGACGATGATTCTGAGATGGATGAAGATGATGACATTCCATTAATCACAATTCCTATGTATGATATTCTACGACAATATCAACGAATGCAACAAGGATTTGTAAGTGAAACTGAAGAGTACAGTGACGAAACTACACAAGATATATTTGCGGATCCACATTTGAAAAATATTTTGAAGGAAATATCTATGGAAAGAAAGGCTTTTAAAAATGAAAATACTGACGGTAAGAAGGTCAAACCAGCTGCAAAAAGAGTATTTGAACGACATTTTGGACCTTCTGATGAAAGCCTTTAAGATGTTATGTTTTAAAAAAAAAAATACTGAAATAAAATTATGATTCAAAATTAAAATTTTTCTTAGTCTGTCAATGCGTCAGAGATTTGGCTTTTATATCTCCTCTACTAGCTATAGCTACTAAATCAATTTTCTTTGATATCGTAAAAAAGAATTCAAACAATAAGGAATAAAGCTATCATAACAATCATTTCGAATGCTCGAATGCCTTTTATAGTTTACAAGTGAAATTGAAAATTGTCTCTGCTATTTCCTCCACTTTATCATCTTATTCATATTATTGACTCTCGTTTGCCATAATAGAAAAAGAGGAGACTGCATGAGAAAAGCACAAGACATGGAAAATGTTTAAGGAAAAGCCATAAAAAAATAAAAATAAAATATCAATATGTAAATGCTCGAGATGCTTTTCATTTTATTGCTGTCTTGAATTTCTCAAAACATTTTTCATTGCATCTCCAAATGTGTGGATGAAGATAGCAATTGAATGGATGAGATTTGCATGTAAGAAAAAAAGGAATAAGAACAAATTTCCTTAAACTGCTAATTCCATTATAGCCAATTATTTCGATAAAAGTGCAATAAAACATCGGTTATCATCTTCGTAATTACATTAAAACCATCGCTGCATTTAGTTCTTTAAAAAGTAAATGGCAAATTGAAAATGGATAATAAATTGATTAAATGAAAATCCATTCATTTTGATGGCGTGTTCTATTAGCTTAATTATATTTCATGATTTTAATTCTATTTTCCATCAACTACTGCATTTTCCAATTGCATTATTCGTTCAGTCTTTCTTCATTTTCCTTCACTACAAAAAAAAAAAAAAGTAAAGAAGTCAGTTGAGCCATAAAGAATAAAATCCTTGGTACGAGATTAAAGTCCATGCAATAAAAATTTTTTGCACAACATAAAAATGATAAATGAAGTCTTATGCGGTTTAATGTTGTGCAATGTGGAAGCATATAAGGAGAGGGAGGAGCTAACATAGCTTAGGGGATGGGCAATAATAACAAATAAATCCTATTCATGGTCGAAAAAAAAGAAAAGAAATTAGTTTTTAACCCACAAAAATGAATGATGTCGAATGAATGCAAATTACATGACAAATGTCTTTATTTATCCTTCATCATTTAATCCCTATAATTGGTGAGGTCAATGAATAAAAAACGGAATTATCAGCATCATAAAAAAAGAGCAATAATAATCTTAAGCAGTTCCTTAATTACATTTAGTTGGCTTCTCTTATATCCATCATAAATTCTTAATGAATGAGTAAAGATATTAATGATAGGAAAAACCATTCATGAAGATGAAAAATGAAAATATGCATAAAATTACAATAAGTTTGTCATACGTTCATAAATTAATCAATGGAAATTAAAAAGAAGTACGTCTGATGAATTTTCAAGAGCTCTTAACTCAGCATTCATACATGAACACTACATTCATCATCAAATTTTATTATGTTGCGTTGTTATTTGTTGCTGGAAAAATAATTAATGTGTCATAAAAAGACATTCAGCATGTATGCATAAATTAAAAAATCATTTAGAATAGGATTGCTGAAACTTGATGATTTAAGCGCATTCAGTAAAAAATTCTGAAGTTTTGATGCTCAAAACTGCTGCTTGAAAATTTAAGAATTTTAATGACACCATTAATTTTTTTGTCAAAAATTTAATTCTAATAATTTTTATGTCCAAATTGACTCTAAATGACTATAATTAAGCGATTGTTTAAAAATATGCTATAAAAATCTACTTATTAATTTCATTTCTATGCTTAAAATTATTTTCTTTTCAAATTTGTTAAACTGATTCGTATAATAAAAAAAAAAAACAAGGATTTTTTTTCTCGCGACTTTTTCTCTAATTAGCATCAACATAATAATATGAATAATTATGAATGAAAACTCATTAAAATTATGTACATTTTTCATAACATCTTTTGACTTTTCTCCCTATAAAAAGAATGAAAGAAATGAAATTTTTTAACATAATGACATTAGTGATTAAAAATTCAAAAGACAAAAATGACTGTATATGTGGAACATTAATCTATTAAAAAGAATTCATCCATAAATATGTGCAATTTAAAAAATAAATAAATAAAAGCTACAACGTAATTAAAAAGCTGGATAGATAAATAAAAGGAGATTCACAACCACTTACAGCATAATGTAGAGAATGTCATTTAAAAATACCACATAAATAGAGCTCTTTCTTTTCTTCTTGTTAATCGTATCCTGAGCGAGGATAAAATGAACAAGAGAAAGTTTCTATGCTTTATATTAAGCAATGAACACATCACGTTAAGTAGGAAAAAATATTTTGTTGCTGTTAATAACACGTGGATGTGATTTTTTTAAATGTACTGTTGATGCCATTTAAATAAAGGTATAAAAATTCAATTTTTAATTGATATTACAGATCTTATAAACTACAATAAATACAAAATATATGATGATGAAATTCAATCAACAGTATATATGCCACATGATAGTCATCATAGATTCAAATGTTTCCGATTTTCGAAATCATATGTTAATTTCGAAAATTCGAATAAATTCAACCAGCCTTAAAGGTGTGGAAGTTAGTCAACGTAAACATTATAGTTTTAAAAGTGATTCTTTAGTTTATTTAACAATTAATATCGTATATTATAACTCTATTTATGTCAATTAAATAGTATTTAATTATTCAACATTGGAATGCTTCCAACATATCGAAATAATGAGAAATCTCAAAGTGAATTTCAAATTTTATGCTGTAAATTTAGAAACATTAGCAAACAATCGGAATTTTTCATCTGCTGTGGATTAGTTTTCATTTTCTACTTGATTTATGGATATTTTGCGGAACTAATCTTCACAATTGAAGGAGTTTCAGGATGGTACATAACATTAGTACAATTTTTCTTTTATACACTTTTCGGGCTCAAAGAAAATGCGAAAAAAATTCGTCAAGTTCCACTAAACATTTATCTGTTGTTGGCATTTTTAACTTTAGGAACAATGGTAAAGAAAAATTAATTTATTTCATGTTGGATTTATTAAGATTTTAATTTGATATATTATTTACAGGGATTATCGAATTTCTCATTGGAATATCTTAACTACCCGATGCAAATAATTTTTAAAAGTTGTAAACTGATTCCGGTGCTGATTGGATCGATATTAATTCAAAAAAAGAAACATAGCTTTATGGATTTTTTGGCTGCATTTGCGATGTGTATAGGATTAATATTCTTTACACTTGCCGATTCGCAAGTGTCACCAAAGTTTAGTGGATACGGTGTATTCGTTATTTCAGTAGCCTTAATTTTTGATGCTGTGATTGGAAATGTGCAAGAACTAGCAATGAAAAAGTATAAAGCTCCGAATAGTGAAGTTGTGTTCTATTCATACGGAATTGGATTCCTTTATCTGTTAGCATTTATGATTGTTACCGGAGATTTCTTTGACGGATTTCAATTTGCTTGGAAGGTAAATGATGAATTGCTATTTATCGATTCTTCATAATTCTAATATTTTATCATCCACAGCATCCAATGGAGACTTATGGTTATAGTTTTTTATTAAGTATTACGGGATATTTAGGAATACAGGTAGTTTTGACACTTGTCAAAAATACAGGCGCAACAACAGCCGTTACAGTCACGACAATGCGTAAAGCTTTAAGTATTGGAGTATCATTCATATTCTTCACGAAGCCATTTACATTTCAATATGTTTGGTCAGGACTGATAATTGTTTTAGGTATTTATCTTAACGTATACAGTAAAAGATCAAAATTAACGTTTACAGAATTTATTGGTAAATTTAGAAGATTGATATTTAGACACAAAGAAGAAAGTAGACAAAAACTTCTTGACATTTAAGAAACCTTTTAACTCTAATTAGATTTTAAAAAGTAATTAAACTTTTGTGTAGTATTTAAACACATATTATAAAAGGACCATTTAAAATGGCAAATAAAATTCCGTTTTAGTCATAAACCGTACAAAAAAGGATTAAATTGATATAAAACATAAGAATGTCTCTCACGTGTTCGCTCTAAGCACATTTATCTTTTGTTTTATGCCTAAAAAATCATTTTTATGACATTTTGTCTTAATAACTTTATGGTATGTTTAATAATTTCAGAGAAAATTTTACGATCATTGTTTATTCTTCTGTTTTTGTTGATTAAAAATATTCTTTTTCATCCTTAATAATAACAGTCACAAAATTGCAATTAAAAATGCATAAAACGTGATGACTAAACAAACAAAGGAGACGTTTTTATATCCTTTCTGAATTCCATCTTTTTCTCATTTCCTCCTGTCATGTTAAGTACACAGAAAACCAACAAACGCGACAACTTCATTAAATAGTTCATATCTCTTCACCTCGAATGAAAGATCCAAAAATGTTTTATTATAATTTCGCGATATAAGAATAAACATTATTTTTATGATCTTTTTATGACCATGAAAGGGTTAAAATATTCTATTTCGATTACATTCATCCCTCATAAATAAGCAGTCACCTCAGCGGAACGGAATTTGTTTTAATCGAAATGAGATAGAACAGTGAAAAAAATTTGATGTCTCATCAGATTTTTTTGAGTCCTCAAAATTTTTATTCTTTCTCATCAGCATCATTCCCTGTTACTTTCCGTTTATGATAAAGGCAGAGATATTTTTTACGATCTAGAATTTGAATTAAAATCGAATTAAAGTGCGCGCCAAAAAAAGTTTATATTTATAAGGATGATTTTATGGACATACGGCAAACATAGCAGATCCCCACAATAAAACGTTTTTTTTTGGTGTGTAACAGTTTGTGATGGGAAAATAAGAGGATGGAATTGAAGGGAAGTATAGTGACATCCATAAAACCCTCTGTAAACAAACATAACTTTACCAGTCATCGACGAGCGATTTTTATTATTAAATGAGATATTTTTTTGTGCCATCTCCTTGTGTAATAAAATTTACAGAAATGCAAATAAAATGTGATGGGAAAAAAATGAATGGAAGTGCTTGTAGCCAACGAATAAGAGGTTGGATGGTTTGCTGAAATCGAGAGAAAGTTTGCTTAAACTGAGGAAAATTTATTTTTCTTGTAAAAACAAAATTATTCATCAAGGATATATTCATCGTTGAGATGCAGAAGTAGAGTTTTTTATGCAACATGCAACAAAGGATTTTGTTATTTTTTTACAATCCATCCACGAGTATTTTTCAGCTGATACTTTCTACACGAAAAGAAAAATTCATTTAAAATGTAATATGAGAAGTATCCATCTGAGAGAACTAATAAAAGAGCTAATGAATGAAAATTAAATTTTACACCTTTTTCCTTCAACTTTATAACTCCCTGAACTTTTATAAACTTTTTTTTTCTTTCGTTTTTTGTTTTATATTCCTTTCCTTCTCTCTCGCTTCATTTTACATTGAAATGTTATTATTAAAATGTTGAAATTTCTTTTTGTGTTCATGGATGTTATTCATAGATAAAAGTAAAGAGTTTTCTCGTGTTTTTTCATCAGTTCTTTTTAGTTTCATACTGTAATTGGAAATTTCATGCTCTTGCTTTCATTTTCATATCCAAACTAAATTGATTTTCTATTTCTAATTTTCTTTGGTCACCTTTTAAAAAGTTGTAGATTAAAGTATGGCTAAAAAGAAATCAAATTTAATAAGAGTAAGTTAAAATTAAAAAATAAGAATTCCATCAAAATAAAAAATGCTGTAAAAAACATCAAATCCCGAGTGAAAACTTGCTTCCGTCACCATCATACGCCAATAATCCCAAAGATTAATCACCAGTTGTATTCACTTTAGAAAATTTCCCTTGAACCTCGCGTGAATGAGAAAACAGTAAAGTGCATTATGATGTCGTCCCGAGAACAATAGCTGTAAATGAATATTCAACAGCAGTAAGATTCTGAAAAGAAACTTGAGAAAGAGAAAAAAATGATTGCGAGATTATGTTGTTTAAGGATTAACTTAAGAGGCGAAAATGAGAAAAAAAGGAATTCTTTTATTAATTTTCTTTGTTGATGTCTGTCATTTCGTTGACTTAAAAGCGTTTACATGCAAATCTTTTAAGTATTCTATACCAGAAAATAAAATTTGAGTGTAAATTAAAAAAAAAAAATCCATAATCAGTAGAGAAAAAAAAGTCTGGGCTATTGCATTTTTTATGAAGACGCATTACAAAAAATCTTTAATTATTCTGACTTTTTACTCTGTTCGTTGAATTTTCAATAAGATATTTGCCCAAAAAACAATTTTTTCTTTCTAGAGATTAATAGTCTATAGAATGCAAAGTATCATTAAAATTAAAGGCAGCAAAATATTTCTAAAATTAAAATATTTAAGTAAATTTAATGGGTGTTCATTTTTCATCAGACATAAAAGTCATAAAACTATTAAAATGGAAAAATTATTGACAAACATTGAGTTTAGAACAACAGAAAACTGTTTCAGTTATTAACAATTCGAGCATAAATTGGACCATAAAAATGTTTTTTTTTTTTTTTTTGCATAATCACATTCAGTGTGTGCGACATAAGTAGAGGGTGTGCTGATATTATAAAATCTAATTAAAAATTGTTGGAAAAGTTGTAAAATCTTGAACAATATAAATTCAATGATGATGCTTGGAATACTTAATCTAGACTATTATTAGATGCATAAATACACATACATCCTTACTGTGCAATATTACTTTAAGTAGATGCCTCATAAAATGAACTTAACACACCTATCTTTCTCTTTTTTAATAAATTATAACAAGTATGAAAATAAAATGTGAGTAAAATTGAGGAAACCTTAATTTCAGACATTCTAAATCATATTGGAGATAAAATTCTTTGCTAAACTTTTTCATACCATCCTCAATAATATTTTTAGTTATTGTGGTACAAGATGAAAAAGTTTGCATGCATAAACTGCATTCTTAATAAATTTAAGGCAATTATCGATTAATGTCTCTCATTTCTTGTACCATATCTTGTTCTGGAGGCACAGAATATTCATCTGTAGCTGGTTTACGTCCTAAGCATGTCGTAAAGCATGTATCTCCTTTACCAAAGTTTTCACCGTCTTCCAGACTTTCAGGCATTGGTTGGTTATTTGTTTCAGGCAATAAAAGTACCCATAAGCCAGATACAACAGAAACAGCACCAAAAATAATTGCAGGTATTTTTGGATTAAGAGAGTCAAATAAAATAATTAAAGGAGTCAAAGCACCCGACAATCTCGCCATCATACTACCAAGACCCATTAATGATGATCTTACTACAGTTGGGAATAATTCCGTTGAATAATTGTAAATTACAGCAAATGACCCAGCAATAAACTAAAAGATTACAAGTTGATTTAAAAAAGCAATGGATTAAGAACATAATTGAGATTTTTACCAATTTTCCAATAAAAACAGTAGTTGTTGATTCTGTTGATTTTTGTGCCAAAAAAACTGCAAGAATACAAGCTGTACCTCCTACTACCATAAATGATGATGTGATAGATCGTCGTCCTAGTCTATCTAATAGTAAAATTACAGCCAAATAGCTTGGGATTTCAACAAGACTCATAATGAAAAGATTAAAGAAAGGATCGCCACCAAGTTTTCCCTAAAATTTGGAAAAAGTTAAGGTTTATTTCTTGACAAATGAAAAAGTCAGCAGAACGAACTTACAGAACTTAGTGATAATCCATAGTATCCAATAGAATTTGCAAACCAGCACAAACAAACATTTAATGTCTTCATTCTTAAATTAGGTGTCTTAAATAGATCAGATATGCCATAAGATTTATTTGCTTCTACAACATTTCCATTACGTGGTGCTTTTGTGTATGACAAGTAATACTGTTTGTCGATTCCGATTCTATTTTTATTAATTCGTGATGCCTTCGCAACAATATCAATAGCCTCTGCTTGCCTTCCTTGTGTCCATAACCATCGTGGCGATTCGTCCATTATCCACCAATGAGCAATAAGAATAAGTGCATGCAAGCCATAAACGATTTGTAATAATTGACGGTCTTTAATCAATGCACCCCATCCTGCTACAAGCATTATTCCAAATGCAAAAGCTGCTTGAAATGCTACTCCGCAAGGTGTACGTTTTGAAGGTCCAACAAGTTCCATCGTTAATACAAAACCAGTAATGTAACTTCCAGCTGATCCAAAAATTCCATACAAATAACGGACAGCAAGGAATGAATAGTATTCAGGAACAAAAGCAACACCAACACCAAGAATAAGTTGTAAAGTTGCCGACCAGCAGAAAACTTTCTTTCTTCCAATTTTGTCTGCTAAGGAACCTAATATCACAGCTCCAGTAAACACACCAAGCATATAAATTGTCTGTGCTAATGCCCCAAGATAAAGATTATCACATACTAAATTCCATTGCATCGTTCTTGTGTCTTGATAGTATGTTGTGTCATACACAAAATGTGAGCATTTAATTGTTTCATTTGTTCCTTCACTGTACATGCGGCATGAATCTAATTCACCATTTTCCTTCAATGGTATCCTCTCTAAGATTTCTGTTGAATTCCATGCTGCAAATGACTCATTTGTATCGACACCATCAATAAAACAACGATGATCTGGAACTGCTGCAATTGTAACAAGAGACAGCATGTGAAGTCCAGCTGTAACTGCTGAGAGAATATGTAGAAAAAATTGAAATCCTTGATATCTCCCAAAGTCTCCTATAAATAAATGAGAATAAAATTATAATTTATTAAAACTTCTGAAGTTTGCATCTTAGACTTATAAAGGACTGTAAATATTTTCTTGTTGACAGAAATGTTAATAATACCTGCCTTAATTTACTTAGAGCAGTACGTACGTCATAAGTCATAATTGCATGCACAAATAAAAGAAAAAATTGAATTTATCTGACGTACAGACGTTCATTGAACTAGTTTTATTAGAATTGTATCAACATGCCTACTCACATCTGCTGTCTATTCCCGTAAAGTCGTAATTCATAAATGTATGGAAAAATTGATATTACATTGTAAATTTCCAATCAATTAACATCGCAAATTCATAAAATCAATTAAGAAAACTAATTTAGAATCACAATTGACGCTCCGTCTAAAGATTCTTTTTATGATTCTCGGTTCAATTGACTTAAACGATAAGCGTAAATCTTTATTTTTTGCTGGGGTACATTTTGATAAAGACAAAATTAGTTGTCATGGTACAAAAAAATATTTTTAGCTGTAAATATTTGACATTCTTAAATTGACTGTCTCGCAAAACTAAACTAATTTCCATAAATTCTCATTCAAATTTTTGGTCAGTATTTAAATTTTGTTAATGAAATTGGAAATGGCGACACTAAATTAAATAATCATTAAAATTAATTTAGGAACCAAAATTCATTTCCTAATATAGTTAAAAGAGCCAAAAGCAATATCTGTCATGCTCAAAATAACTAGTAGAAGAGTCACGAGCTTACAGAAATGGACTAAATTGTGACAATTGAATTGTAGACAAACATGTTCTCAAATTAAATCTTCTGTTGACATCAAGCATGCTCTCCCAATTAATATGCGATTCATATTAGTAAACAGAGTAATAAAATGATAGAGTTGTTTGTTGGAAGCAAAATAGAAGCGTTGGGTAAGGTCAAGGACAGCTAATAGATAAAGTTTAAGATTATGAAATCTGAGTAATCAACATGGAAAGAATCCAATTTAGAACCAACTCATCATATTTTTTGTCAATTAAACTGTGCATGTGCTACGAAATGGTAGAATAAATTTACATTTTTATTGTTTAGCGTCAATTGCCATAAAAATTACCGGCGTCAAAACTTAATTATGTAACTTATTATTGTGTATATAAAGTATACCGAAGTAATTTATGAACTAATAAAATAAGTTTACTGATTATAGATTTGTGCCACTGTCTTATCAGCATAAATCACGGTTTGGCACTTGAGAAAGTGGATTTTTTTTATGGTTTAATAATAGATTTGTGATTGTATAGTATTTGTATTCCTTTACTTTTTTCAAGTACGCGCTTCTATAATTAGTCACTTAAAAATTCGTACATTGCGTACATGAATCGATATGATAATAAGTTGTGGGAAATTTTTGCTTACTTCTTCCAACATACATTGTAAATTTCTATGTAAAGATTTTTTAGTTATTTATGTCTCGGACGTCTTATGATCACAACAAAGTGATTGATTGTGATGACAAAAATGTGTAAATTTTGAGAAAAATGGAAGTAAGACATCTGAACAGATGTGCCTTATTGTTGATGAATTCTATTGTCTTTACGCTCATTTTCACACAATAATTTATTTTTCATACTTAATTAAATTGACTGTATTAGAATTGAAACTTATATTTGTGGATCTTTTTTTCTGGATACAGTCAGGAAAACAGGAATTTTTAATCATTCGTGAAGTTGCTAAACTACATTATTAATGATAATTTTTTTGAAGATCAAAAACTAATGTTCTGATGCCAAACTGCAAGAAATGATCATTAAGTAAATCAACAGGCACGTGCAGCCAAAAAAACATAACTGAAACAAATTTACTTCCCACTCAATTACTTTCTCTTTATCCATCAAGAAATGTAACATTCATTTGTAAAAGTAAATAAAAAATAAAAATAATAACATACACGTATATATCCATTAGTGGAAGAATGAAAGCCACAAAGTGGAAAGATTTAAATCATGTGCCAAAAAATTGTTTTCGTTCTTGTCTGCGTTCGCTCGCTTTTCAAGTTATTTCTTCCATTGAAATTTATCTTTCTCCAATTTCTTTCATGCTAATTCAAAATTTCTTTAATTCAAGCGGTAAATGAAGAAGTGGTAAGAAATGATTTTGCCTCATAATGATCAACTTACAGCTGCAGAAAATGGAAAGTTTGATATAAAATAAGATTTAGCAAATTATTTGCCTTTTATTGCCTTCCTTACTGAATTGAATTGACCTTTAAGAAAACTTTTAAGCAATTCATTTATAACAGCGAAATCAGCAATCAATTGAGTAATAATGGCAGTTCAATGAATGATTAAAAATTCGACACTCCAAAATAATTATTGAATCGATTGAAAAATGCTTATTGCAGTGATTTATTTCATTTGGTAAGTTACTACTGGTTAGTACCACTCTTAATCGATTTTAATGCAACAATTTATGGAGAAAACATTTTAACGGGAAGCAAAATTATTTTGTAATTTAATGCTTCAGAAACGATCAGTTTTGACTCTACAAATCAAATGTATTTACCTAATGTTGACATTAGTTCCTCTAACGCGTGATCTATAGCCATGATTCCTTTATAAATTCCACAATCTTATCACAATGAAATCAGTTCATTAACTATAACTCAAATCAGTTCCTTTTTATTTTAAAATAATTTTGTTTTTATTCACTTCTTGAACTTTTTGACCGTTCTAATTAATTCATGTCACTTTACACTCTACACGTTGCACATTTTTCTTTTTCACTTATTTCTATTTCTAATTTCATTCACGTTTCAATTTACTTTTTTTTTTTGTTAGAAAAGAAATGAAAGAACTTTGCAGCCGTTTTGTTTTCCTTACAAAAAAAATTTCTCTGATGTTCTTTTTCAAAAAAGCAGACAAATTCTACAACTTTCGTAGCGTCGTCTGTTCTGATCGATCAGCAAAACTCAAATAAATGTGGTTTCTCTGATTTCTCGCTAACAGACTTTTTTTCTTGCGAATTGAGTGTACAGCTTAAAAGAGCGATCAACAACCGAACTCTAAGTTATGAATGAAAGTAAGCACAAAAACAGAGTTTCTTCTTTTATAAAAAAAAAAGTGAACGATCGAAAGAGAATTGAGTAAAACATTTTATTTTTCGAGAATTGTTTGTTCCTCTCTAATTTTGTGTTTATGGGCATTTCCACGGATTGATGGAGTTTCTTAAAATTCGCTTATAATTCTTCTTCTACTTGAAATTTTTGAACTTTAACAAATATCGACAATAACACACAAATAGCTTACAAAAGTTAATATTACAGCTGATGATTAAAAAATGTCACAAATAAGATCACAAATTAATTTAATTTAGCGTTGAAACTTGTCAAATTGTTTATTTTTGGTATGTAATTTAACGGTTTTTTTCATTTTTAAATTTTTTGAAAACCGAAGTGAACGCTTTTTGTTGGTACATTTCATAAAATTCTCACAAATTTTTCATTTTTCTTCTTAATAAGTGTGTTTAGAGTGAATTAAAGCATTTAAATATATAAAAGTAAACACCATGTGCATGAAAACGACATTAAAATGTTGTCTGGATGGCTAAATAGTGAAAAAATTTTAATTAAAGTTAAAAATTCCACATTTTGAAATGTACCAACGCTCACAAAAACTAAAATATTTCATCAATGAATACGTTTGGAGGTAAGATATAAAGAGAAACAAAAAGAATTCAGTGATCTACATGACATAAATTAGTCTTTTTAACGTCTGGATAGCTGATTTAAGAGAAATTTTAACTCAAAGACGAAATTTTTGAAAAATTCAATCCGTGGAAACGCCCTTATCTGTCTTTTTTTTATCAGTCAGAATGTTTAGTTAAAATATTTTTTCTGGTTATATTGACAAGCTTCTAGTGTCGAGTAAGCAAGTTTTGTTTCAAATATGTTTAATGCATTTATGAACTCATCGAAATTTCTGTTTATTTTGCAAATATATACATTAGTCAGCACATTCTTTATTTAAAAATTTGTTTACTACTGATAACAAATCTGAGAAGTGATATGACCTGTAAGATATGCTTACTTACACGTGCAATATCTGAAAATGAATAAACTTACATATTCAGGAATAATTCAAAAAACAATCCATGTTGTAGAAGTTAAAGGAGTAAAATTTTTATTGACATTTAATTTAGGTTTATATATATAAAAAAAAAACTTTAAAAAGTTTTTGACATTAAAAAATGTTTTTTGATATAATATCGATGAGATAAAAATTATACAATAATAAAATTAAATATTTGATTTTTATAAAAATCATTAAGAGATTATTCATCTAAAAAAGGAAGAAAGAGAAAAAATAAGAAAAAAATTTAATTAAATTCCAAGGCATAATCGAGTGTGTTACAATTAGTCTAGCTAAACATGAAGCTGTTGTAATGAAAAAAAAAATGTAAAAAGCGGACAAGAATTTACACTTAATTATAATAATTTGAATATTATTTGTTTGTTTTTTAGAATTTATGAAAATTAATAGCTGATTAACAACGAGTTTGTCAATGACTTTTTACTACCTCTACCTGTAATCACTTTTAGCAATTGTTTAGTCACTTAACGAAATTTACATAAATTTAACTAAAAAAGCTGTCTACGAAACCTCTAAAAATATATAAAAAGAGTATTAAATTTTGTTAGTATTATTAACTAAAATTGTTAGGTACACAGCCATATAAATCTCTTATTCTTTTCTACGCTTTATCCTTTCATCAATAATTTTGAATTTTAAGACATTTCAATCATTATGTCAAACGCAAATCATGAATTACAAAAGCATGTAAAAAATCAGTAAAGCATGAATTTGTGTGATGATAAGAAAATTAAAACGTAGAAAAAAAAGCATGGTTACATCTACAAAGCATCCACTATTTTTTTATAGCGTTGAATGGAATCGAATTAAAAATAAAAGCAATAATAACAATAAAATGTGAGCATATTAAGCAACTTAATCTACAAATAAATATGTTACATATAGCTATAAGAATATTTCCTTGTACCATCGTTAGATTGAAGCACTAGTATTGAAATTGGACAAGATTTTAAGAGAGGGGTACCTGGAGCTGCGAGAGTTGCACGGCGTTCTTCGTTGGATTTTGGAATTACTTTTTCTGTAAATAAAATTAAATAAAATTTTGAATCATTAAAAGTAAGTCATTAAACTATGTTCCTACCCTTTGACCAAGCAATTTGAGGAATTGGTTGAAGTGGCTGAGCTTCTTTAGATTCATTAGTTGGCTTTCTTTCATTCTTTACGCATCTAATAAGGAACATTAATGTTGCGCCAAAGATTGGTGGAATTCCAGCAAGTATGAAAGGCAGTGTATATGATGAAGTGCTGTCGTAAATCTCTCCTGTAATTTTTAAACTTTTTAGTATAATTCTAAATTCAAATAGAAAACGTTATAAATACCTGCTAGCGGTGGTCCTAGTGTCAAGCCAAAAGAACAAAGTCCAAGTAAGAATCCAATAGCTTGTGCAGCACCATGTCCTCCACAAAAATCATACGCTATCGGCCCTAGTAAACTAATGAAGCAACCATCAAAGATTCCTAATGCCAAAACTGCTAATAGCAATAGGTTGTAGTTTGATGTCAGTGGAACAAAAATTGTCATGAGACCAATAAAATAAAATGAGATTTGCTGCAATAAGATCCTATCAACACGAGGTAAATCAGAAATGTATCCAAAAATTAAACGTCCAACTCCACTTGCAATTCCAATACACATTAATGGCAGATTTTTGTTATTTTCTGGAAATTTTTCCTCAATGAATTTTCCAATATGGACGTAAGGTACGAAATATCCGAAAAGTGCTACAGGAATAGATATCGCCCAAACTACATATTTCTTTCTCTTCCAATTATCAAAATTAATTATAGATCTTGTTATATTGTAACATCTTGATCTGTTAATTTTTTCAGGCTTTTTTGGTGGCGGTGGTTGAAGCGGTTTGTAAATAATTGAGAATAATATTATGAAGCTTGTCATGACCATCATAGTTCTTAAACAATTCTTCAATCCGTAACGTTCTTCAATCTCGGTTAAAAATGTTGGCATCAAAAATGTGAATACTGAAGATCCAGCAGTTACAAAACCATTAACTATTCCCATTTTTTTCTTAAAATAATGTCCTAAGATTGCAAGACTAGGAGTATAACTCAAAGCAGCACCACATCCAAATATCAAGCCATAGCTAATATATAAAACAGAAACCTTTTCTGGCTCAAAAGGATTATTTATTTGTAACGATGAAATAAACATTCCGGCAGTTGTCAATATTCCACCAAGAAATGTTGTAGTCCGTAATCCTAACTTATCAACCAGAATTCCAGACACTGGTGAGAAAAAGAAGGTAGCTCCAATCGTTAATGATCCGACAAGTGCTGAAAAAAATGAAGAAGAATTAAAAATATTATTTAATTAATTAAAAAGAATGCTAGGCAAAAATATTTCAAAAACAGTCACTAAACTCATTTAAATGCTCTGATTACTAAATATTATTTAACGTCGCCTAAATTGATAACTAAAAATAGAACATGTGATGAATAAATACAATGAAATATGCATATTGCGTTAAAGACTTGATAAAATACAAGGCGTGGAAACTATGAAAATATCGATATTATCCCGAATTATCCCCAAATATCCCAATTTATCCCAAATATCCCATATTATCCCAAATTTGCATGAAATATCCCAATTATCCCATATTATCCCAATTAATCCCAATTTATCCCAACTTATCCCAACAAAAAGTTTTTTAACGAAAGCATAAAAAACTTGTAAAAAACTGTGCGAAATGGTTGGAAATCACTTTTTCACATCCCAACTAATAGTATCGAGGCGAAAAATCGCTTTTCCGAAGTGTATTTCATCCTAACTAATAAAATCAATGCGGAAAATGGCTTTTCCGATGGGTTTTTCATCCCAACTAAGAAAATCAATGCGGAAAATGGCTTTTCCGATGGGTTTTTCATCCCAACTAAGAAAATCGAGGCGAAAAATTGCTTTTCCGAGGGGTTTTTCATCCCAACTAAGAAAATCAACGCGAAAATGGCTTTTCTGAGGGGTTTTTCATCCCAACTAAGAAAATCAATGCGGAAAATAGCTTTTCTGAGGGGTTTTTCATCCCAACTAAGAAAATCGACGCGAAAAATAGCTTTTCCGAAGAGTTTTTCATCCCAACTAAGAAAATCAATGCGGAAAATGGCTTTTCCGATGGGTTTTTCATCCCAACTAAGAAAATCAACGCGAAAAATGGCTTTTCCGAGGGGTTTTTCATCCCAACTAAGAAAATCAATGCGGAAAATGGCTTTTCCGATGGGTTTTTCATCCCAACTAAGAAAATCAACGCGAAAAATGGCTTTTCCGAGGGGTTTTTCATCCCAACTAAGAAAATTGAGGCGAAAAATCGCTTTTCCGAGGGGTTTTTCATCTCTTCTAAGAAAATTAATGCGGAAAATGGCTTTTCCGATGGGTTTTTCATCCCAACTAAGAAAATCGAGGCGAAAAATCGCTTTTCCGAGGGGTTTTTCATCTCTTCTAAGAAAATCAATACGGAAAATGGCTTTTCCGATGGGTTTTTCATCCCAACTAAGAAAATTGAGGCGAAAAATCGCTTTTCCGAGGGGTTTTTCATCTCTTCTAAGAAAATCAATGCGAAAAATAGCTTTTCCGAAGAGTTTTTCATCCCAACTAAGAAAATCAATGCGGAAAATGGCTTTTCCGATGGGTTTTTCATCCCAACTAAGAAAATCAACGCGAAAAATGGCTTTTCCGAGGGGTTTTTCATCCCAACTAAGAAAATCAATGCGGAAAATGGCTTTTCCGATGGGTTTTTCATCCCAACTAAGAAAATCAACGCGAAAAATGGCTTTTCCGAGGGGTTTTTCATCCCAACTAAGAAAATCAATGCGGAAAATGGCTTTTCCGATGAGTTTTTCATCCCAACTAAGAAAATCAACGCGAAAATGGCTTTTCCGAGGGGTTTTTCATCCCAACTAAGAAAATCAATGCGGAAAATGGCTTTTCCGATGGGTTTTTCATCCCAACTAAGAAAATCAACGCGAAAATGGCTTTTCTGAGGGGTTTTTCATCCCAACTAAGAAAATCAATGCGGAAAATAGCTTTTCTGAGGGGTTTTTCATCCCAACTAAGAAAATCGACGTGAAAAATCGCTTTTCTGAGGGGTATATTATCCCAACTAAGAAAATCAATGCGAAAAATTGCTTTTCCGAGGGGTTTTTCATCCCAACTAAGAAAATCAATGCGAAAAATTGCTTTTCCGAGGGGTTTTTCATCCCAACTAAGAAAATCAATGCGAAAAATCGCTTTTCTGAGGGGTTTTTCATCCCAACTAAGAAAATCGATGCGAAAAATTGCTTTTCCGAGGGGTTTTTCATCCCAACTAAGAAAATCAATGCGAAAAATTGCTTTTCCGATGGGTTTTTCATCCCAACTAAGAAAATCAATGCGAAAAATCGCTTTTCTGAGGGGTTTTTCATCCCAACTAAGAAAATCGATGCGAAAAATTGCTTTTCCGAGGGGTTTTTCATCCCAACTAAGAAAATCGATGCGAAAAATTGCTTTTCCGAGGGGTTTTTCATCCCAACTAAGAAAATTAATGCGAAAAATCGCTTTTCTGAGGGGTTTTTCATCCCAACTAAGAAAATCGATGCGAAAAATTGCTTTTCCGAGGGATTTTTCATCCCAACTAAGAAAATCAACGCGAAAAATGGCTTTTCCGATGGGATTTTCATACCAACTAAGAAAATCGAGGCGAAAATCGCTTTTCCGAGGGGTTTTTCATCTCTTCTAAGAAAATCAATGCGAAAAATCGCTTTTCCGATGGGTTTTTCATCCCAATTATGAAAATCAATGCGAAAAATGGCTTTTCTGAGGGGTTTTTCATCCCAACTAAGAAAATTTCATCATTTTCATCCCATTTAATCTTAACAATAGGATGAAGAAATTTTTCATCAAGATGAAATCGTGTCCACCCCTGGAAAATTTGCTTAAAAAACTTCTAAAAACTTTTTTTTTAACAATTCAACTCTGAAAAATTGAATTTTTAAGGGATTTTACCAATAACACAAATTATCATCAAAGTGTTTTATTTCTCAATACACCAATCACAAAATTTGGGAAAAGGACTTTTTTTTTAAGGAAAAATTGTTTTTTTCGAATTTTTTGAAATATTTCACAAAAATTTTATTCAAACCGACTTTTATATCATGCACAAGGAAGGAGACTTAAGAATTTTTAAAGATTAAGTTGTTTAACGTTAAATATCCCCGTTTATCCCAAAATATCCCAAATATCCCAATTATCCCATATTATCCCAAATATCCCATATTATCCCAGAAATACATGAAATATCCCAATTATCCCAAATTATCCCAAATATCCCAGTTATCCCCACTTATCCCAGATATTTTCATAGTTTCCACGCCTTGATAAAATATAAATTCCAGAAGATAATGCACGTGCACAATTTTAAAGCAATTGATTAAGAATTAATGTGTACTTTCATCTTCTTTAATCGACCGACAAGATCACGTTTTTTTAAAACAGTTCTCACACTTTAGATATTTGCTTAAAAAGTAATTTATTATTTTTGATAAGAAATGTTTCTAACGATTCTCGAGACTATGAGCATCAGACGAATTATTAATGTAACACCAGTATTATGTGATAATGAAGTATGAAGGAAGAAGAAGTCATAAAGAAGACCGCAAATAGATATTGAATGAAAATACTCAAAATGTGATTTTTTTCTTTCTTATTTTATTTTTTAGCGCATTTTCCCCTTGGGAAAAGGACGCTATTGTCCGCACTTTGTCCGTCTGTCTGTCTGTCCGTCTGTCTGTCCGTCTGTCTGTCTGTCATCGCATCTCCTCCTCAGGGTTAAGCTTTTTTGATGCGGTTTTTGGCTTAAAATGTGTGTAGTATGTCTGGCTAGAGCTGGCGAAAAAATCAGCACGAATGGTCACTTCCTCTGCTGGAACCAGCGTAAAAAGTACCAAAATGCCATTTCTTTGTATGTGTTAGTGTGGTCGAATGCACTAAAATGTTGACTTTTCAAAAACTCAGCCTTCCTTGGTTCAAATCCCACTGATGACATTTTTTTTTTTTTGCTTTTTTTGATACTTTTTTGATTTCTTATGACATATAATATTGAATCATGTCATAATTTTCCATTTTCACAATTTTCCCGAGTTTTTCCGACGATTTTTGTTAAAATTTTCAATATTTTCATACAATTTTCATAGATAATTACTCTTTTTTATATTTTTTTGATAATTTAGTTGTTTAGTTTTCTATTTTTATGGATTTTTCATAGTTTTTCCGGAAAATTTTGTGAAAATTATAAAAACTTACAATTATATAAAAGAAATCATCAATATAAATAATCAAATTGTCACATGAACATTTCATAAAAAGAGCGTCAGTGGCGTAATTGGTAGAGCGCACGACTACTAATGTGGAGGTCAAAGGTTCGATCCTAGCCCCCGGCAAGTTATTTTTTTGCTTTTTTTATTTTTTTTGGATTCTATGTCGTATAATTTTTTTTATCGGTTTTTTTGTGCTGTCAATTTTAAATTTTCGGTAAATAATGAATAGTTATAGTTAAATATTTGGCTTTGTACTTTTGGGGTTTTAGTTCTTTGTTTATTTACTGATCGCGGAAAATGCGCTTTCGTCGGTCACGAGTGACCACGTTGATACTAGTTTCTTATTAATAGAAGGGAACAAGATGAAGCAATAAATGACGAAAATTGCATGAAAAATAGTAGCTGCATAAAAGTAGGTCGTCGTGATGATTTAAAAAAATTTCACTGAAAATTCACGATCAAGTTTAATGACTTTGAAAAAAGTACGTACACACTGGTACACTCAATAAAATCACACATATACCTAGGTACGTAAAATCTACTTCAAAACTAAATGCTCGTAATAATGAAGGACTTTTAATTGCCGAATGAGTGAGTATCGGAAATGCACGGCTCAAACAACAAAAAAATATGTCAAATTGTCGTACAAGCTGATAAGATATTGACTTTAATGACAATAACGTAAGCAGAAAAATTTATTTATTCTTTGTACTTTCTTCATTACTTTACGGGCAGTTAGAAACGGTGCATTGAAGGAAGCCTTGTGTCGCGTGAATAGAATCGATTCCGGATATCAAATTTCTCATAAACCTATGTCTATGCTACATTAAGCAACAAAACAGCAATAACGATACACTTCCTTAATATTGTTTATTTCTATTACATTTTCTAGAATTCAGTAAGTATAGAATCAATCAATCTACATTGATCATCTACAAATATTATGTCAATCACATTAATGAAAAAAAAAGATGTCTTAAATCCAATAAGAAAAGCGCATAGTTACAAACAAAGGAAAATGATTTGACGATCGCCACAGGACAAAGGAAAGAAAATGCCCAAGAAATTGTTGTCAAGTCAAGTGAATAAAGAAGCATAAATTGTCGTACATAACTTATAATGAGGAAGTGATTTTTTCCAACAATTAAGTCATAGTTTCCTTTAAAACATTCTTTAATGTATGATTAAAAACTTACATGCTTTACTGGATGCCAGCTCGTCACCACTTTCTTTCAGCTGTTTTTGTAGACTTAAGTAAATTACACTATATGTGTTAATAATGCCAAAAATTATTCCATTACACATAAAAGCACATATCATGACACTGTATCCTCTTAATCCACCGTCAGGCGGTTCGTGTCCATCAATAGCTTCATTCCTTAATATATTATTCACATCTTTATCAGCATTAGTTGGAACAATGACCACTGAATGATTGTTTACATTTTTATTATCTTTATGATTATTATTATTTATAAGTGATTCCGAATTGTTCTCAAACGTCATTTTTGGATCACTAATTAATTTTGCACCTTTTGTTTAATTATTTAGCACTGATCGATGGATTTAAATTACTCGACTATTACTAGGAACAACATAAACTTCTTATGGATTTTCCACACTTTTTTTTATTGACGAAAATTAAATTAAAAGCAACAAATTTCACGATTTTACACTTAATTTCTATGAATCGGACTATAACCAACAAATTTTCATGCTACTTTTCGTTATTAAACCTTTATAAAATTATTACATTAAGGAATTATTTATTAATTTCAATATATTTTGAAAAATAATTATTTAATGCCTTGTCACAAAAACAAAACTATACAAAAATTTTCATCGACTCAATTAATTGTAAACCGCTTGCTTGCCTATACTCATCGAAAGTTAGTCGAGAACTGAAAGAAAAAAAAAAGTGTTTTTCATTCTCCGCGCTTCCTTCTCTAAAAATAATAATTCTCACTACTGCCGGCTATAACTTAATACTCGATATTCTCATTCATTTTTTTCCTCTAATATATTTGACTTCTTTCTGTATTATGTATGTATAACAAAAAATTGAGAGGCCAAACATCCATAAACTGATTTATCAAAGAAGAACTAGAGATAAGATAATATAGCGATAAACATTTGTCATATCTAATATGCAAAACTTGATTTAAATAAAAATCTAGACATTCTCGTTCTACACATGCTTTAAGTCACTTTAACTCAATAGTAGGTATGGAAAATTATGCAAATATCTTGTTTACATTCAAGATTGAATTATGCACCTTTAAGATCATGCGGCTTGTTAGTTTAAGTGCTGTAATTTGCATTAATAGATATCGCTTACGCGATATTTTTGAACTTTCTTTTTTCACGAATATTAATTTGTCATTAGCAAGTAATGAATTTGTGATTAATGAACTGTTGATCAATTAATGATCAGCAAGTAAATAACTAAAGTTTTGATTGAATATTAATCAAGCTGATTTATCATTTATTTACTTTACTTTACAGCAAGATATAGGAATATGATAGCTAAAAATGTCATGTATGTAAGTTGAATTAATTTGTGCTGAAATGTGGAATATTAATAGAGTGTGCATACAAATAGAATGTGATTTCTTATCGACAGATAGTGAGGAATCAATTACACTTTCTGTGCTTTATTTTTCTCTCAAAAAATAATTTTTATTTCTCAAAATATAAAGTGAGTAACATGATTACTCTTCTTTGTCATTGTTCTTTCCAATCTTTTTGTAATTTGCTGCCATATCCTTTGCTTTAGGGATAACTTCATCTAATTTAGTGATTATATCAGCTCTAGTTTCATCACTATCAGCTTTAAAATGCTGTAAAACTAAATCATGGAATTTTCTGAGCAGCATATGATCTTCATCCGATAAATATCCATTTGCTAGAAAATCGAGAATTGTTGAAACAAACTTTCCAGATGCATGTATCATACATCCAGTTCCAATTGTAAAAATTATCAAGCATGATAAATGAAGCACCAATGAAGGTTCATTGCTCTTGTATAATTGATCCAATAAGCCTTGTTTATGCATTAATATAATTTGCCTGTAAAAAAAAGAAAGAAAGGAAAGAAAAAAATCAATAAATTAAGGAACAAGTAACAAGTGGAACACATAGCATAATCAATTAAAATCTATTAGCTTACTTGTCTTTCTTCTTATCGATTTTCTTTAAAATCATACTACATACACCAAGCATATTTTCAGCAGCATTTAAGAATTCCTCAACGTTCTCATTTAGTGACTTATTCAATGTAGTCAAAGGTTGCTTAAAAGTACTCTCACATTCGGCTATAATTCGATTCTTTTGTTCATTAGTCAGCTGAGGTGTTATCGAATTGGCGAAATTCAAGTCACTTTCTAATGCAACATAGTACGTTATTTCATTACAAAATTCACTTCCAAGACTTTTAAGCAAATATTTGCTTAGTTGGGACTGTACATCTGTAGAAGTAAACATTTTCAATCCTTTTTCATATAATCGTATGTCATTAATATAGTTGTTTAATTTATCCTGTAAGGTGCTGTGTGTCTGTTTACGATTTTGCATAGTATTTTGTAATGAAACTTCGTACATTTCTTGTGCCTTATTCATCGCATACTTATTAATTTGCATTTGATAATAATTGGCAATCTCAGTGACTAATTCGTCTAATCCATCATTTTCAAGTGAAGATTTGATAACCTTTTTGATGTCACCAGCGCTCACAAGTGTTAATTGAGCATCTTTTGAGGCTTTCTTTTTATTATTTGCGACATTTTGAACCTCTTCCTCTGACTCTGAATCATCATCTTTATTTTTGTTTCCACGTTGATGCTTTTTTGTCGATTTTGTTTTAGTTTCACGACCTTGAGCACCACCGCCTGCCTTTCCAGATGCAGCTTTCTTTCTACGTTCATCACGTTTATCAGCTTTTCCGATTTGTTCATCAATTTCAACTTCTTTATGCTTGATCGTTTTTTCTGCTATATATTTCTGATATGATCCATTATCGACAGATGTTTTTGCATTCACATCTCCAATTTGATAAACAGGCTTTAGTAAGTTATCAATATATTTTGTAGTCAAAACTAAATTATTAAAAACTTGTGTAAGCCTTTGTTTGCTTGGTGTTAAAACGACTTGAATTAATTTTTCAATATCTTCTTCTCCAGCAATTGCACTTGGTAAAATTGTTGAAACATCCAAAAAGCTACTTGTAGCAATTGACTCTTCTAAAGTCGATTCTACTTGATCAATAATTCTCTGTCCAACAACACATCTATCAAGATAAGTCAATTTTTCACCTGTTAATTGTTTCTGAATGAATTGTTTAGCATCACCAACTCCCAAAGCCGCAACAGAATCATATTCCAAATACCCATTTTGCTTGAAGAAGCTTTTAACCCATTCAATTTGAGTTTTTGTATAAATATGAGGAATATAAACTCCAGCAGCTGATCTCGATGTCATAGTTCCGGTAGAACTTATATCGTTTGTTAGTGAGAAAAAGATTCTTTCAGCCATTCCAATTTGCGAGATAATTGCTGAAACTGGTGTAGGTTTTGTGATTCCATTTAATGCACCACGAATTTTAGCTTTACATCGAGTTATGAAGGCAGGAGTGTAAAGTAATCTTGGATTATTTGAATCCTGCTTTCCAAAAATTACTTTTCCCAAATTTTTTTGAACGACTTCATTAAGCAGAAAGTCACTAGGCAAGTCATAAGCACCAGTAAGTTCCGATATATTGATTTCTCCATTTTGACTCAATCTTTCATTGATCTCCGATGCTACTCTAATGATATATTCCGATGAAATAAGCTGGCCTAAAATAAGTGTTATTTGGGGATCTTCTTGAGCTATTAATTCTGCAATTGGCTGTATTTTTTGAAGATCAACATTCAATATTTTCGTCAATTCTACTAAATTAATTCTTCCATTAACATACAGTTCTTCTTCAATTTCCTTTCGTAATTGATCGTGTGTCAAATATTCTTTTCCATCTGTTGTAAAGACTAAATCAATTAATCCTTTCTCGAGAAGTAAGCTGACTACTTCTACACAATTTCTTTCTGATAATCTAAATGAAATTGACACAATTTATATGACACGAATACAAAAATAAATAAATATTAAATTTTGCAATTATTACCTAGCAAGAGTTGATGACAACTGAGCTTTTTGAAAATCTGCTGCCAAACGCTTAATTTCATCCCAATCTGCATTCATTTTTAGGCTGATTTCCAGTTAAATTCGTAAAAATATCAAATATTCACAATAAAAATAATGAAAGTAAGTCGGCGCTTTAACTTTCTATTTTACTCTATTTTCAAAAATATTTTTAACGTATTTTTTGTGTCACATGTTTATTTTAGATGAACAATCGTTAAGTTAAGAATACAACTATTACTGATAAATATTAGAAAAACAGCAAGTAGATAAGTTTAAACTAAAATGTTTATAGGCCTCATTTATTTCTTAGAATTAAAAACACGGAAATACATTATATTAATTTCATGACACTCAAAAAAATTAAACTATTTAAATAATAGTAGGTAAGTAATATCATTCTTCCAACACTTTATCTTTTTTGGTCTCGTCTTCGTCATTACTGTAATCTTCATTGTCACTTAAATCGCAGGTATCAACAATGATTGTGTTAAATTCTTCTGGTTTATCAGCGTACACGTGGTGACCTGCTTTGTTGATAATGTAACTTTTAACATAACTATTATTTCTAATTTTTTTAATAATATTAGCAGAAGCATTATCCACCCAACTTTTTGAGCCATAAATCAATGTAATAGGGATACTTTGGTCCATTTCATGAATTCTAGTAATCATTGGATTTTTAGCCCATCCAAAACCATTCATAAGAGCATGGAAAGCTGATTCTCCGGACGGAGTTTGGGAATTACATTGGTAAATGTAATGAGAAATTGCTTTTTCATCCTTCACAACTGAATTGAATTTCTTCATGATGTCTGGTCTAGTTTTTTCAACAATCCATTGACCAAAAGGGCCTGCTGCTCGAACAGCCCATAGAGGATTTAGTGGCTGAATTAAATATGCTATTCCTTTTACCCAAAACGGTATATTATATTTCTGATTGACATCAGCTGGCTTTTCAGGAAATCCCCACGAATCAGCTAAAATCAAATGTTGAATTCTTTTTGGATGCTTTAATGCATATGCAGAAGCTAAATATCCTCCAAAGGAATGACCTGCAAGAATCATTTTGTCTATATTCACTTCCTTTCTCCATTCTTCAATTGACCTAACAAATTGCATTTCTATTATGTCTGCATCTTTATCAAATGTTGGACGAGAACTTCTTCCGAAACCTAATAAATCAATAGCATAGACGGGTCGATTTTTTGATAAACTATCATAATTCATTACCCATAACCCCGTTCCAGCACCTTTAAAATATTTTTATTAATAATAATTATTTTATCATCAGCAAAGGATAAAAAATCATACCTAGTCCATGAAGTAAAACTAAAGGAGTCTTGTCACTAGATTCATTTAAAGCTACAGTCCATATTTTATCACTTTCACCAACAACGCTTCCTATATCCACAAAAAACCCTCGATATGGGCGCTTGATGAATTTCATAATTGCCTTCTCAGCTTGCCTCAGCATCTCACAATTATATGCGCTCCAACGAAGTAAATCACTAGGCCACCAACTAATAATATTTTTAAATTTAAAAATGCAAAAAATTAATAATTTAAAGATTTGAACTATTTTGCTACAATATAAAGTTAAATAAAACCACTTAGACGCTGAATGACATTCATAATTAGACTGATTATAATTTCTTTTGAAGGTCAATAAAGTTTTTAATTCTAATTCGGAATAATTTTTCACCTATTAGTTACAGAGTATGTTTGAATCTTTTGATCTTCAGCCATGTAAAATAGATTTAAGATATAATAAATAAATCACAGTACTAATTACTTAATAAAATCTGTTAAAAAATCCTTAAAAAATCTTTTTGCGACTATTAACACTTTTCAGCTTTTGGCACTTTATTGTTTTCAAATTGACTGTGTAGCTCTGTCTTTAACTGTGTAGGTAAATAAACAACATTTAAAATTTTATTGGACGTTTGCATTATTAACTTAAATTTATTTCTCCATAATAATTATAGAAATGTCTTCGAAAATTAAGGTTCAATTTCTACCTGATTCATGGAACAAATTTGAGGTAAAACATCAATTTGAATTTTCATCTTGATTTTTAACAAAATCAGGGTTTGAAAAGTCGGAGCATGCTGTTGAGCCTTAAAATTTGACTTAATTCACCTATGACTGTTAAAAACACGTCTTATCGTATTCGTGTATGATTATCAACTGATCTTTATTTTCTTTTTCGATTACTGAGATCATTTTTTTTTACATTTTATGATTACTTAGATAGCTTAGATCATTATTTTACAATGACAGAGCAAGTTTTCTGTTTGCATCTCTCCTTCTATAATTGGTTCATTTGATGTTTGTGCTAAATTTCATCACTTGTCTTAGCCGATTCCTTTTTTGCTTTATCTTGTTTAGCATATTTTTCTTTCATTGTGAATGTGTGACATAGCCATAAAACTGTTTTAGAAATATCCTCTAAAGGAGGATCATGACATGTTAATAAAAATTTTAAAGCACAAAAAATAAGGTTTCCAACTTCTGAACAACTGTCGCATGCATTAAAAATATGAGAAAGGTTCACTGCTCAAAAACACTTGTGGAAGTGCCAAAACACTTTTTAAATTGATTATTTTAGGTAGGTAAGATTTTGCGAAATTAACGATAAACATTGAAGAAGTTGTACATAAATTAATGCTCGGGAGTTTTATGCTAAAATAACATCATTAGTTACAAATTATTGATGAAGATGTTTTTTATACTTAAGAAAGGATTAAGGCAATTTATTGAGTTTCTAGATTTAATGAAAATTTGGGTTCGGTAGTGAAAAAGGCAATAATTGAATTTAGGAGATGATTTTTATGTTGAAGAAATTAAATTTAGATATTTTAAAGAGGATTTGTTGAAGGTTAGGGACTAATTATGTGGATATTTTGAGGTGGAGGCGTTTAAATGGGGGACATTATTAGGTGTTTAGATGCAACTTCCCCCATTTCTCCCCCACTTCCCCACAATTGTGTAAAAATTTGATGCACTCAATAAAATGTAAAATGCCTGTCTCATTGCTATTATCTTATAAAAATTTATTATTTCATTGATAAGCAGTAATTACTTCCCCTTCAGACAATCTTATTGCATTGTTTACGTTAGTTTTTGAAGTATTTTCCAGTATTTAGATGACACACCATTTTGTTGACATACATTTTTTATTTTTTTCAGTAAACTACAAGAAAATAACGTCATTTGATAAAAAAAATGATCAAAACATGATATGAACAATTGTATAAAATCAGTGAAAATATTTACAAATTATTTAGTTGAAATCAACAAAGTGAAGTAATAAGAGTGAATTAACATTGATGTCTAAAATGAATTTAAAAATTGTGGTTTCAATTTTGTTAGTTTTTGTGAATTTTGATCCAAGTTTTGGACAAGAAATAAGCTGCGAATATAGAATCGAAAGCAGCTTTGGATACCTTTGTATAATATCGATTGAAAATCCAAATGGTTTAAACAACTTCACAGAAATTAAAGGAACACATTTAGCAGGCAAAAATGATGACGATGTTCGATATATTTATGGATACGCACAATCAAGCTTAAATATTCCCTCAATAATTTGTGATAAATTTAAATTTATAACAAGGATCTCATTATCATCAAGTGGAATAGAAAAAATTGATGAATATTCGTTTAAAAATTGTAAAAATTTGAGATCTTTAGGTATAGACACTAACAATATCACAAAAGTGGATGAAAAATCATTCATTCAAAATTTGGAGCTTCAAACTTTGTTTATGAATAGCAATCCGTTATCAGAATTGCCTGAAAATGTCTTCGCAAATCAATATAAGTTAAATAATCTAGTGCTGTATTCAAATGAATTTTCGGATTTACCAAAAAACATTTTCAAATCTTTAATAAATTTGAATGAATTGTGGTTCCGTCAAAATCAGCTCAAGAGTTTAAGAGTTGAATGGTTTGAAAATCTTGAAAACATAAAAACTTTATATTTAGAAGCAAATCAAATCGAGGAACTTCCAAAAAATGTCTTTAGTTCCTTGAAAAATTTAAGAGAAATCCAACTGGGCAACAACACATTAAAAGTCATTCATTCAGATTCCTTTGGAGTTTTGCCTAATTTAACAAATGTTTTTATCGGCAATAATCAAATAAATGCGATTGATGAAAGATTTGTCGACAACACTGGAGTGGAATTGTTGGATATGAGAGGAAATTTATGCGCAAATTTTATTATTTATGATTCTTCATCGTCAAAATATCAAATACGAAATGCACTGCAGACTTGCTTTGATAATTATAAAGCTCTTTTTCCAGGTATGAATGTTGTTGAAATTTTTTTTACCAAGTATTTTATATTTTTTAATTGTTATCTGAACAGAAACAACGACAAGTCAACCAGGATGTGTCGATGGAAATTTAGATGAAAGAGTTTGCAGACTTGAAGATAAAACCGAAAATTTGAAAGATCAAAATACAAGACTTGACGCTTTAACTTTAAACATGCAAGAGCGGATTGAAGAATTGGAACGAAAAATTGAAGAACTTATGAATCGTTCATGTAATTGATATTAACTTCCACGCAAAGCGTGTAAGTTATTGGTTTCGGTCGAGCCCTTTCGACTTTGTTACACTTCACTCCGCTCTGATACTTGCTCCACCTCGTCGTTTCGCACCCCCTATCGTATCCGAGACTTATCTCAAAAGTGCAATTTCATATACACTGAAATCAACTCATCAGGTGCATAATAAGTATAAATTTTATAACATAATGAAAAAAAGAAACTGTAACCGGCTGTAACCAATGAAATCAGGAGGAGGTTTTATAATACCTTTGTCATGAAATAAAGATAATGAAAAAAATATTAAATTAACATTACTTTCGTCACTTTTTTAATGTGCAAGAGAACTGTTACATTTTATAAAAAGATTTATATATAAATCTAATATTTATTTAGAAACGTCCATAACATAAATGATAAAACTGTATGTTGTGTCCTATCGGAGCTTAATATCGCTCAAATAAATAAATAATCTTATGCTCGGTCTTCTTACTTCAATACACTTTATTCTACTAAAAATCCGATATATAAAGTCCGGTTTAAATTCAAATATAAAAGCCGTTAAGAAACCGTTACAATCATGATTCAATCCATGACATTCCTCCCTTCCTTTAAAGTAGATGATAGACTTCATACTCGTTCAGTTTAGTTGGTGCTTTCACTTGTCGTTTTGGTCTAGCTGGTGGCTCGGGAATGACTGGTGAGGCGTCTACTATGGCTGAAGCTAGTTTATCTTGGATGTTTACCTCTTGCTCTGGAATCTTGAAGAAAGGATTAGCAGAAGAGATTTTCTTTAAATGTCCCACATTACGATCGTTAACAACTCCAGTTTCGATATTTTCCACTTTAACTTTTGTTCCACTTCTTACAATCACTTGATGATGCTGTGGATCAAAATTGGTATCAATCTTGTTTTTCTTCATGAACTTCTTAACAACTACAGTATCTCCCACATTGATATTGATTCGTTTTGCTTTCTTGTTAGCCTTTTCCTTTCCTTTAATTTTGTTTTTAATGTCTGTTTCTCTCAAATTCCTGTCATTATTTCAATCTCTATATATCGTGAGTAATAGTCAATAACTACTAAAATGTACTCCTTTGATGGCAAGTCGGTGCTAATAATGGGTTCAAATTGATCCGTTGTGGAAACAAGTGTGTATCCAAAACAATTTGTGACATATTGTTCTATCCTTTTATCCATAAATGGGAACCACACACGCTCTCTTAAATGTTTCTTTAATTTTACCATTCCTAAATGTCCTTCATCTGCCAACGCTATTGTTTGAGTTTGCAGCTTCTTTGGAATCACAATTCGAGATCCTCTTAACAATATTCCGTCTTCAAAGGTTAGTTCTGTCAATATCAGCTTGTATCTCCACAATTCTTTACTCCAATGGCCATCATTTAAATGTTTTATAACTTCTTGTATTTCTATGTCATCCTTTGTTGCATTTCTAATTTTATTTAATGATAAGGAACTAATGTCACTAAATATAGAATTTATGACAGTTTCACAGGAATCGAAGTTTTCTATTTCCTTATTTTCTTTTTCCAATAATCTTGAAAATGGATCAGCTATGTTATTCTTCCCTTTAACATATTGAATCTTATATGAATAGCTTTGAAGTCTTAAAACCCATCGTTCAATTCGTAGACATGGTTTGGATGTAGCATTAAAGATGTATGTCAATGGTCGATGATCAGTTAAAATCGTGAAGTCAATTCCACATAAGAAGAAATCAAATCTTTCCACTCCCCAAACAATTTCTAAAGCTTCCTTCTCTGTCTGGGCATATCTCTTTCCTGTGTCCGATAAAGTCTGCATAAGCACATATTCGAAACTGTTCATTTTGTTTCTGTACCACAACTGCACCCAGTCCAACTGGACTTGCGTCCGTAAATAAATACGTTGGGATCAAATAATGCTAACGCTTCTTGTTTTCCAATAATACTTTTAATCTTCATGAATGCTTCTTCATGATGTTCCATCCATTTAAACTTGTGTCCTTTCCTAGTTAACTCATTCAAAGCATGAGATATTGTCGACAAATGAGGAATATACTTGCTCACATATGAAATCAGTCCCAAAAAAAACTGCTTAACTCATCCACCGTTTTTGGTGTACGAAAATTCGTTATGCTGTCGATTTTATCTTGACTGACTTTAATGCCATTTTGAGTTATATGGAATCCCAAGAAATCCAACTCTGTCATGCTGAATAAACATTTACTTGCATTGAGTTTCACGTTATAATTCTCTAATCGTTTCTTTAGTAACACCAGTCTTGCTTCATGTTGCGAATGAGTTTTAGCAAACACAATAATGTCATCAATGTAAATCAAAACCCCTTCTAATCCTCTTATGATAAATTCCATCACCTTTTGAAAAATTTCAGGAGCTGAACTTAATCCGAATAATAATCTTCTATAACGCATCAATCCTATCGGAGTTATAAATGTTGTAATATGTCTACAATCTTCGTCTAGTTCCAACTGATGATAAGCTTGTTTAATGTCTAGTTTTGAAAATATTTTGCATCCCAACAACTTATGTGAAAGTTCTTCAAATGTTGGCAATGGATAATGTTCTCGCAATACGGCTTTATTTACTTGTCTCATATCTATACAGATCCTCAAATCATCATTCTTGGGGACAATAACCATTGGTGAGATCCATTGAGCTGGATGACTTACATATTCAATTATGTCCTGTTCAAGCATTTCATTTAATTTTAATACCACTCTTTTCTCAAGTGCTATTGGAATTCTTCTGTAAGGTTGAATAACAGGTTTAACTGATCTATCAATGTGTATGTATGCTTCAACATCACGTAATTTCGGGAATGTTTCCTCTTTCTCCATTTTGATCAACTGCAATCGTTCAGCAGTTTCACCACTTAATAAAGATCGTTGGCCATTCTTAATAATATAAAACCAATCATCAAGTTGCTTTCCATCAATTTCAATCTTCATTTTTATGCGTCCTAAGACATGTAAACAATCAACACTTCCATAAGCTTTAAATGTTTTATCAGTTCCAATCAATTGTTGTTGTATGATAAATTTGCTTGCGAACCGTTTCCAATCATTTTCACCAATAATATTTGCTGATGATCCCGTATCAATTATAAAATTCAATGAAATTCCACCAACTATGCAATTAACTTCGGTGCCAGCATTGATATTAAACACAATCTCACTGTTATTGTATACATCCTCTTCACAAGTAACATTTCTAATGATTGATGCTGTTCGTGGCCTGTATTTCTCATCACGGTTCAATTGAATTTGATTCGATGATTCCCCATTATGCTTTAACTTTTTACCACATTTTACAGCAAAATGACCACCTTTTTTACAAATTCCACATTGTTTATTCTTGGCTGGACAATTGAAACTTTTTGCACGATGTCCTCTCTTTCCACATGCATAACAATCAAATTCTTGTGGACGTTTTTGACTATAAATAGCATTGACATTTTCTGAAGCTGCTTCTGTGTCGTACGACTTAATTTGTTTTTGGACCATTTCATTTGCCGATATCATTGCTTGAATTTCTTCCAAATTGAAATTTCCTTTCAATATTTTCTTCTTCAACTCATTTTCTTTCATCTTCTCTACGACTTGATCTACAATCATCCAATCTATCTGATCTCCAAAATCACAAAACTCAGCTTGTTTCTTTAATCTCAAAACGAAACTCTCAATCTTTTCCCCAACATCTCGTTCTAGTTTACGAAAAACTGATCGTTCATAAATTCTCGATACTTTTTGCAAATAACAACTGTTCAGTTTACATACAGCCCTTTGATATGCATCAGACACATAATCAGCATTATCATCGTCTTGTTCTAAGACCTTTTGAATGTCCTCCTTTCCGTAATATAATAAATGTGTTCTCTTTATCTCTGGATCTTCAATATTCTTGACTTTCAAGTAAAGCTCAAACTGTTTTAGCCATTTTTTCCATCTCACTCCTGCTGATCCTTCAGCATTCTCTTTAAATGGTTGTAACTGAATTGAATCAAACCAGTCAACCTACAAATAACCAAAGATTTCCAATTAAAATCTTGTCAACTCAATAATTCTTATATCTTTTCCACAGTGGCCTCATTTGCCTTTAAACTTCATTCTTAATGGCCTCTTTGCCTCTCAATACTTATATCTGACATCATCCGTCTCAATAAGTTACTTATTTTCTCTTACTTCTGACATCATCCGTCTCAGTAAATTATCTCACTTTCCTAAAATCTGACATCATCCGTCTCATTTAGGCTACTTATTTCCTCTTACTTCTTTTCAGTAAGGAATCATCTTCCTAAAATCTGACATCACCGTCTCATTTAGGCTACTTATTTCCTCTTACTTCTTTTCAGTAAGGAATCATCTTCCTAAAATCTGACATCACCGTCTCATTTAGGCTACTTATTTCCTCTTACTTCTGACATCATCCGTCTCAGTAAGGAATTCATTCTCATAATTAACCTCTAATTTTTCTAACATAAATTTTCACAAATTCCTTCTATTTTCACATTTTTAACTTACTAAATCATTTATTAATTGTATGTTTCATCTCATTTTAATGTTTTAAAGCTTTTAAATTAAGGAATTTAATCATTTAAACTTTTCTAAAGCATGTTTTTTCACACAATTTTTTAATTTTCACTTTTCACTAATTTTATAAGTTTTAATAACTTACATTCATGTTTATTGTGCTGTAATTAAGTTCATCTCGTCCTCGTCGCCAATGTTGTGTCCTATCGGAGCTTAATATCGCTCAAATAAATAAATAATCTTATGCTCGGTCTTCTTACTTCAATACACTTTATTCTACTAAAAATCCGATATATAAAGTCCGGTTTAAATTCAAATATAAAAGCCGTTAAGAAACCGTTACAATCATGATTCAATCCATGACACTGTAATATATAAAAGAAACATTTTATGCATGTACTCCAAGCTATTGTAAGGTGGGGTGTAAGTTCGTGGCTTTCTACGTAAGTCGTGTTTTAAAGCATTGACATTATATTTTCAATGCTTTAACCTGTTTTAACATGAGAAATACATATGTGGAATTGAAGGGTTTTAAGCATTGACATTATATTTTGCCTGTAATCTATAAAAGTCGAACGGAACAAAGAAAAGCGAAGTGGAGTCGAGCGAAGCTCGAACACATAAAGTTTGAACGTAGTTCATATTCACGTAGTTTATATTCACACATATTCATATAGAGAATATTTTGCATTTACTCATATTAGAAAATAATTTTTAGCTTTAACTCTTGTAATGGTTTAATCATTGACTTAGAGCGTGTTTTTTAAAAAGTTTTTTTAATATAATATTTTTTGACTTAAATTTGTTTGTATTAGTAGCTTGTGCGTTTACGTTAGTAATTTTTTTCTAGGGGAGAAACCACATTGTTAATGTAACGTTTATAATATATTTGAATTGATTTCGAAAAATTATTATGTGTAGGGGAGAAACAACCACCAATATTTTAAAATTTGTATTTAAAGTGAATTTATAATTTTTAAAGCATATTTTTAATAATTTTCTACTTTTAAAAGCGTATTAAGGATGTGTAAATAGTGTTAAAATATGTGCGAACCATAATGTCATTTGTTGATTGTGAAGAATATGAGAAATTGATAGTGTAATGATGAAATAATGATTTAAAAGAAATTGAATCAAGTTATTGGTGTAAATCACTTAAAATACCATGAAATTTAGTAATCACTATCAAATCAAGTGCATTTGTGTTCTATCAATTCCAATATATTTCATAAATATATTTATTTAACTAGTGAATGTAAAAAATAATCAATAAAGAAAAGCAAAAAAAAAAAAATAAATTAAGAATCAAAAGAAAATAGTGCTTGACCATTAGAAAACTAGACGATTACCATTAATCAAAGTGAATAAATTAAGTAACAAGAATATACATAGATAGATTTAAAAAATTCAAATAGGATGGCAAGGGATTATGATCATCTTTTCAAACTGGTTCGTCAAACTACTGCTAAAAGTTCAATTTCAAGTTTGCTAATTTTCTGTCTTTTTTTTAAACTTAAATCTTTAGCTCATTATTGGAGATTCAGGCAAGTTATTTTCCTTTATAAAATTTATTGAATGACCCCGTCATAAATTCCCAGTATCAAAATTTTAGTGTATAATTATTAATGTGGGCGAGGCGTTCTTTTTTTGCAAACTTCAATTCAGTGTTTCTACATACATCAGACTTCCAAAAATTGCCATTCTCATTATTTTTATGAATTCAATCTAATTTACGGCATACATTTTGAGTGGCATCAAATGACTATCATGACATTATTATTCTTATTAGTGTAACGAGTCTAAATGAAAATTAAATTGTTCACACAGCATGATTATTCCTTTTATTTTTATTTAAAGTCCAAGATAATATCCACTTTTGGCAGTTCTGTACAAACGTAGAAAATTTAAGGCCAATAGTACTTGTGTGTATGCAAGCACAAAGGAAAGAGGAGTATGACTCATAAATAAATTTCTTAATGTGCCGTTTTGCTATTCCATGATTCGTTAAGAATAATCTCTTTTCATTCTTTTTCTTTCCTACCATTCCGTTCACTTCCTTTGTGTCATCATCATCATCATCATCGTTCTCGTTAGTGCAAAATACTTTCAATCAGTACTTTTCTCTACTCTGCAAATTCCTTTAATGCATTAATAAACATATGATGTACAGTACACACATTTTTTATCTAAACTCGTATGATTTTATTCCTAACAATTCATACATACATATTAAACAGATCCCATATGATGAGTTATAGTAGTTCTACTACATTTTCCATACATATTTATTACATACTTTAATTTAAAGAGTAGTTGTGAGTGTCATAGGAGAAAACAAAAAAAAAAAATAAGTATTATAAAAGTTGAATACAAATAAAAGTGTATGGCACTAGCTTGTCTTTGATGATTGCATGGCCTTTAATTCTCTCACTCTCCCATTCATGATCAAACCATTTTTGTGAGATAATTATCTAAAAAAAAAAAAATAGATACGGTACATGTATGTTGTTGATTTTCTGCTACCATCATATTGTTACTTCTTTTTCTACGTATTTATTTTTCTTCTGTTACTCATGAGCGGTTGTTACCGCATGTTTTGGTCATAATATAAATTTTACGTAATCAAATATTCTCTCATTATGTCTCATTCGTCTTCAGTGTTATTAGTCATTAAGCAGTTGGAAATATATTTTTTTTTCTCGAATCTAAATTTCATCTTATCATTTCATGCATTTCCTATTAATGCTACAAACACAGATGAACGATCTTGTATAGAAATCTGTATTGCGAAAAAAATATAATCTTTTAGTGAATTTTGTAGCTATCTAATCAAAAGAATTATTTTATTTAATTATATTACTATTATTGATTTAATGTATTGTAATGCTTTCCAATTTTTAAACATGCAAAAATAAAATTTTTATGATGCATATGTCTGTCTGTAAATTAAATTCATTTGTGTCACCTAACGACAGTTTAATTGACCGAAAATATTTATAGTTCATAGCAAAAAGAAAACGTCATCATGTGTATACGAGTTAATGGTGTCTGCATGGTTCACATTTTCGCCGGTTCTTTGAAATATTGTTATTAAAATAAATTTATTTATTATATTTGTAGTGGAATTTGATTCACTTACACATCATTCTTGTTCCCATATTTTTTTTTTTTTAATATTTGTATTACGAATGAGGAATGTATGATATTTGCAACCGTTGTGTCACGGTTCTTATGTTTAATACAATTCTTAAATTTTGAATAAAAAGTTTTTCCAACAAAAAAAAACTTTAATGTCTCTTAAAAAATTTTTCTTTTAATTAAATAACTTTGATACATATTTTGTTAACATGATCAATTAGAGACTTAATTATGACTTGCGATAAGATTAGAGTAAAAAATTTAAAGATTAATGTGAATATGTGAACCTTAATACAAACAAAAAAATATATTTTTTCTTTCTATTTTTAAACACAGTCGATGAATAGACTATTAAGTGGATAGTTTCAATTTGGGAATATGTATTTTCAATTAAAATTTCATTCACATGATGGCCGTGCATTTTGAAGAACATTTATGTTTATATGAGTGCCTTTTATTATACAATACATAATTAAGTAAATAACATTAAAAATAGATTTTCATTTTCGAATTTGATTTCATAAAACAAAAATGCAGATGAAAATGAAAATATTGTTAACATAAAAAAATGAGAGTTATGTGCATGAAGAAGAAAGTTTTGTTGCAATTTATAATTGATGACCATGAATTATAAATATTTTTTGAGCAATATCTTTTGATTTCGTTGTTGTGCAAGTTATTAGTAATAACGTAAAGTACGACGAACTAATCGAATGATAAATGAATATAAACAAGAGGGTTGAATGAACGACTGATTCTCTAGGTGTCGGATATTAAATTTACAATCGATGATTTTGTCTCATATTTGTCTGTACGAAATATTTTTTTTTGTATCTCGTATTTATGTCCAATTCATTCAATTCTATTCTTTTACCTATATTGTACAATAAATAGATATATTTTCATATTCACACCGTTTCACGTTGTGAATATATTGATTTCGATACACTTGAAAAATCGTTTTTTTAGTTTTTTGGCGCCAAAACTCAAAATTTTCATAAACAGTTCGGTGTGAAAAGTTCGGCCTCAAAATTATCTACAAAATACAAAAAACCGCATTGAAAAAGGTTTTGATGCCTCCGGACACGACCCCAAATAGTGGTGGTGTATGCTTACAAGCACGTTGGTTCGTCGCATAACTCAACTACGAAAAAATAATTTTTTGTCAAAAATGTCTCAAAATGTGCGCATTATCACTCAAAAGTGCTGTGAATCTTTTGGTGCCGATCCATGCAGACTATTCCGAGAAATTAACGAAATAGTGTGTTTTTAAGCATATTTTAGCCGATTATTGCAAAATACAATTAAAAAATTTCACACAAATTGTTAATTGAACTTTTTTGATCAGAATCAATAAAATATGAAGTTTTATAGAGAAAAAATACAAAAAAACTTTGTTAGTCACCAGTACACCCCCCACAAACCTAAATTTTGGAAAAATTCGTGTGGTTCACTGTGTGGATGGATTTTTGTAAACTTTTCTGTTTTTGATCAATAAATGCAAAAACTTTTATGGAAAAATACTAAAAATATTTTTATACCAATTTTAGTTGGTCAAAAAGTCGAAAAAGTTCAAAAAATCGGCATTTTTTTGGACATTTCACCTTCCTGTGCCTACAATTCGGACTTAAAAATTCTAAAAACTTGTGATTATTGTAGCTTATAACTAGACTTAAAAGTCGTTCATGTACTATCATATCCAAAAATATCAATTAGTGCTTCAAAATTAAGTCCAAATGTGAAAAAATTTCGATTTTTTTAAGAAACTTAATTGTCAATCTTATGCAAAGCGAAGCTTTGCTGACCCGATGGAGTCCTAATCTTCAATTTTATGCAAAGCGAAGCTTTGCTGACCCGATTTAGACTTAATTTTCAATCTTATGCAAAGCGAAGCTTTGCTAACCTAATGGAATCCTAATCTTCAATCTTATGCAAAGCGAAGCTTTGCTGACCCGATTGAGACTTAATCTTCAATCTTATGCAAAGCGAAGCTTCGCTGACTCGATGGAATCCTAATCTTCAAACTTATGCAAAGCGAAGCTTTGCTGACCCGATTGAAACTTAATTGTCAAACTTATGCAAAGCGAAGCTTTGCTGACCCGATGGAATCCTAATCTTCAAACTTATGCAAAGCGAAGCTTTGCTGACCCGATCTAGCCTTAATCTGCAATCTTATGCAAAGTGAAGCTTTGCTGACCTGATCGGGAATTAATCTTCAATCTTATGCAAAGCGAAGCTTTGCTGACCCGATGGAGTCTTAATCTGCAATCTTATGCAAAGCGAAGCTTGCTGACCCGATTTAGACTTAATTAATCTTATGCAAAGCGAAGCTTTGCTGACCCGATGGAGTCCTAATCTTCAATCTTATGCAAAGCGAAGCTTTGCTGACCCGATTGAGTCCTAATTTTCAATCTTATGCAAAGCGAAGCTTTGCTGACCCGATCGAGTCCTAATCTTCAATCTTATGCAAAGCGAAGCTTTGCTGACCCGATCGAGTCCTAATCTTCAATCTTATGCAAAGCAAAGCTTTGCTGACCCGATCGAGTCCTAATCTTCAATCTTATGCAAAGCGAAGCTTTGCTGACCCGATGGAGTCTTAATCTTCAATCTTATGCAAAGCGAAGCTTTGCTGACCCGATTGAGACTTAATCTTCAATCTTATGCAAAGCGAAGCTTTGCTGACCCGATTGAGACTTAATCTTCAATCTTATGCAAAGCGAAGCTTTGCTGACCCGATTGAGACTTAATCTTCAATCTTATGCAAAGCGAAGCTTTGCTGACCCGATTGAGACTTAATCTTCAATCTTATGCAAAGCGAAGCTTTGCTGACCCGATTGAGTCCTAATTTTCAATCTTATGCAAAGCGAAGCTTTGCTGACCCGATTGAGTCCTAATTTTCAATCTTATGCAAAGCGAAGCTTTGCTGACCCGATGGAATCCTAATCTTCAAACTTATGCAAAGCGAAGCTTTCCTGACCCGATACAGAGTTTTGGAACGGTGTGAATATGCACATGAAGCGTGATCCGCTTCATTACTAGTTTCTTCTAGGAGTTGGAAAGTCATCACTATTAATACGTTTCTCAGACAATACATTTAGCGGGAGCTATATAACAACAATTGGTGTAGATTTCAAAATACGGACTGTTGTCATTGGCGGTGAACGTGTAAAATTGCAAATTTGGGACGTAAGTCGATATTTATCTTTCATTGTTAATTAAGTCTTTAAAAAACATTTCTTTTCATTCATCATTTTTTGTATTATGTACAGACTGCTGGACAGGAACGTTTCAGAACAATAACAAATACGTAAGTCGTGATGTGACTGACTAAAAAATTATTCGAGCATTTTTTCAAGGTTTCCTCTTCTCTTTTTCTTCTTTCTTTAGATATTACCGTGGTACACATGGTGTCATTGTTGTATATGACGTAACAAATGGTGAATCATTTGCAAATGTAAAGCGATGGTTGCAAGAAATTGACTCAAATTGTGAAGTTGTAAATAAAGTTCTTGGTAAGCTATTTCAATTGTTAGTAGTAAGATTAATAATTTAACAAATTATTATTATTTTATTCTAGTCGGAAACAAAAATGACGATCCACAGAGGAAAGTGGTACTGACAGAAGATGCGCAACGATTTGCTAATCAAATGGGAATACAATTGTTTGAAACATCCGCCAAAGATAATTTGAATGTAGAAGAAATGTTCTTAGCAATTACTGAGAAAGTACTACGCCATAAAAAACAAACTCAACGTCAACAGATTGAGCAGGAAAATGAGGGACGAATTAAAGTCAACAATTCGCGAGATCAAAAGAAAAAGAAGAAATGTTGCTAGTAAATTTAATTTTAAAAGAAAGAAAATTCAGAATGTCATCAAAATCATTTTGTAAATTTTTTTATATGTGAATGAAGATTTAACTTTTTTATTTTTTAAAAAAATTAAATTATATTAAATACATTAAATTCGCATGAAAAGGAATGATTGATGATGATTAGAAACTGTGGAATTTCAATTTATTTAGATGACTATAAATTATACATTATGTATTGAACTAGTACATTTCTTTCTTCCATCTACATAAGATCTATATAAAAAACTAACAATTATATATTTTTACGTCCCAATCATCGTATATTTTTGTCATGACTTCATTTTCATAATTGATGCGCAATTCTATATATTTGTGTAAATAAACTTAAGTAATTATGATGCTTTAAAAAAATAATAATCAAATTAGAAATTTTAGAAATTTGAACTAAACGAATTTTATTGCTACAGTATACCGCTCTTTTGTGACGATGAGTTCTAAATTCCATATCAACGATGAAAATTATGAATGATCCGAATATATTCCAAAAAAAAGTATTCAAATTTATTCCAATTTCCAAACTTTTCTTTATTTTGTTAACAAACCTTTTTTCGTGTTTTAATTAATTAATCTTTATTATTATCATCATCCGAAATGTATTGTAAAATCTGCATTTGTTTATAGAAGTTCTAACTTACTATAATGAAGGATTCTAGATTGTTTCACTTTCATCAATGTACTCGTATTTGCTTACTATTATACAAATTGAAGAATGAATGAGAAAAGCATGTCAAATGATCAAAAAATGGGAAATTGAAATCATAATGAAAATAGTTATATTTAAATTTGATACACAAAATAGTACTTTACAAATAAAGAACCGATTAAATTGAAGAATTTTCTTTTCTTTAAAAAGAATTATGGCAAACAAAAATGAACTTTATTTCAGATCTCTACATTATTGGAGCTGAAAATTTACAAATATTTTTTAGGCTTGTTCAACTTCTTTTGGGACAATGTCATCTTCAATGTCTGCAACAGTTTCGTTAAATTGTTTCAACAATGATCTGGAATATCTTGCAATAGGGAAAGCTCTCGATTGACGACAACTAACTTTTGCATCTCCAGTAAATCCAGTTGGGCATGTACATACTGCTAAATGATTCTTTGGTGTACATAAAGCTCCATGACCACATTTTCCAATACATGGATCAACACAAGCATAATTAATACAAGCACGATTATCTGGACATTCTTCATTTGCTAAACATTCTCCACGTTGACATGATCTTAAAGCATTTCCAGTGTATCCAGGAGGACAGCTAAGAACAAAGAATAAATTATTAGTTAGGCATTAATTTTATAAAGCTTAGAATTAAAATATTTTTACATACCTACAAACTGGTCTTTCCTTGCCTGTATTATCGTGTCCTGGTGTGCAAATTGCATTGTGACCGCAAGGATTTGGACGGCATAAATCCTCAGGAACAAAAGGTCTGCATGAAACGAAAGGATCTCCTGTCATGTCTCTTGGACAGCTACAAATTGGCGTCAATCCTCTTAAATTACAGTTAGCATTTACACCACAAGCTCCATCACAAGGATTTTTACAAATTCCATAGATACAAGCAGGTTTTGAGGATGGACAATCAACATCACCATAGCATTCTGGTCTACATTCAGTAAATGGTGAGCCGATGTAAGTTTTTGGACACTCACATTGTGGACGATGATTGATTACACCATTACAAAGAGCTCCTTTTCCACATTGGTCACAGGCATTATAGCACTTGAAATTCTTACAGTATTGACTAGAACCACAATCATGATCACTTTCGCATTCATGATTACATCCGGTGATTGGATTTCCTTTGAATGATGGGAGGCATGTACAAATTGGTTGATCGTTTTCAACTCTACATTGAGTGTTGATTCCACATGGCGATGGATGGCATGCTTCATCTAAAAATCGTCGAAAGAAAATGTGAGAAGGATACAGCCACAACCATAATTCTATAGGAATATATGAAAGATGTAATGCTATGTAATGAAATTATATTAAACAGCAAGTGATGATGCAACAAGCGAAAAGCCGCAACAGATCGTCCAATTTTGGTAATGCTACAAAAATGTAGAAATAAAGTCACCAAACAAATTACTAATCAAGGTCGGAAAACGACTTATAAGTTTGTATTTCATATTTGATTCTGTTTATTCAAGTTTACTCACGTGCTGAACAACTTTTTTTTTCCGAAAAATTTGCAAAAATTAATTTCGCACACACAATTTTCTGAATACATTTTCTGGTTTGGAAATACGGGGGTGGCTAATAAACTTATAATTTTATACTAAAATTCAGTGAGCTATTAATAATTGCGAATCGCCTTTTTATGGAATATGTAAATTCCTACGGAAACTAATAATTAAGTGTCTAAGAATATTTAAAGAACAGAATCAAAGACGGTACAATGAGATATAAATGTGACATCTCGTCAAAAAGAATTTTCATTGACATGATATTTACTTCTGTGTGGGATGATATCCAAAATGTAGATTGAATTAAACTATAAAAAATTAAAATATTGACGATAAAATGTTTGAACAAAAAAATCATCCAATAGAATATGAATTCATGGCCAATTTCGTGGAAGGAAATTAAAAATTTCAAGATCAAGAACGTAGTAGCAAGTCTAGCATTTATGCATTGAACGTAAATCGTCGTTGGTGGTATTTGAATTATTGCTGTATTTAATTAATGAAGAAAAGTGAAAACAACAGCTGATTGAATGAATGAATAAATTTAGAAGCGTGGGTTAGTCTTGACATGTAAAGCAGATTACTAAAAGACATCTTGCAATGTGATCGACTTTTAACAATCAGAATAACGCAATTACGTAATAAAAGCAAACCAAGCTTTAGACTATTTAACAATTTAAATGTAGGATGACAAGTATTAATTAAGTTGCAAAAAGCAGTTTCCTATATTAGTAAATATTTTTTTTTTAAAAAAAAAAGAAATAAGCATGTTTGTCATGTATGGAAAAATGATCAAGTTTTTGCACAAAGGGAATGGAATCGAAATAATAAGGAAATACAAAGAATAGAAAAATTATTTACCTGGATCAATTAATCGACACTGATGGAGAGGATCTCCCCTATGTCTAGCTGGACAAGAGCATACAGCAACGTGATTTACAACCTGACAATCAGCACCAATTCCACATTTTCCAACGCAAGGATTTGTGCATCTAATAAATTAATTATATTAATAGAGAATCATTAGGTCTAACATTTAAGTTACCTGTTGTTCATGCAATGTTGATCTAATCTACAATCAATATGATCGTTGCATTCTCCTCTTTGACAGAAGCTCAGTGGATTCCCTGAATATCCAGGCGGGCAGCTAAATAAAGTTAAAAATTATGAAAAGAAAATATTTTAGATTTGATATTTTTATAAATGCAGCATCCTTAGAATTTTCACACACCTACAAACTGGTCTTCCACCTAAAGTTTCTTGACATATAGCATTTTGACCACAAGGGTTTCTTGAACATCCTTGACCTGTGAAAATTTTCATTTTAGATTTTGGTAGACTATCAAAGTTACTTCCTACCATTTTTAATTCATTTGTTTAATTTTTGTAGAATTAGAAAAGCTTACAAAAAAATGGTAGAAAATTAAATTAAAAGCATTAAGAATTAGTATAAGCGTGCCTCTAAATTGTGCATCATTTAAGCTATTAAATTGCTGATGATTCGCTCCTCCATTAAACACTGTTGATGTTACAATTCTATCCTCGTATCTATTTCCTTCTTTATTAATGTATTTTGTTACTGTTGTTATCTTTAAATTATTTGGTGCGAAAATTGTGAATTAAAAATAAAATTTAGGAATTAAGATTATTTAATTAATTACCGAATCACCATTTCTGAAAGTCTTCGTTTCTTTACCGTATTCCATACCTGATACCAGCAAAACATTTGTAGCCGATATTAAAACGGCAATAATGCCAAACACCTGAAAAGATTTTTTTAGAAAAATAATAAAATTAAAGATTTTGTTAGTCCAAGATGTCGTAGTCATTCATGATAAGTTTGTATTTGATAGTGCCGACAATTCAATAAAGAAGAGTCTATAATTCACACCATAACTATGTGTGATTCTCCGCCAATCTTTAGGCGAATTAATTCATTCATAATCTCTTGTTTATTAATGTTGATATGCAGACCCGACGTGATTCTTCCTCTCGCTCTCTCGGTTATTTTACGAGTAAATTTTTTTTGATAAAAAAAAAAATGAAACATCTTTTCGGCAAAAGTAGTTTGAAGTAACAACAAAGAGCTCAGAGGATTTTCAATAAATAGATAATTTATGATTCATCTCTTTCACCTATCTCAATTTGTCTTTCCTTAATATCTTGAACTGCCTTCTTTATTCTTTACCGCTAATAAAGACTTATTAAAACATTTTTCGCACCACCAAATCGTCCTAATTCCAAATATTTTGAATATTTTTAGAGACATCCTGTTTCAATATTTATTCAGAGTAACAAGGCTTAATGACTGATTGTGACATGAGCCAGCTAGGTATGTTGAGGTCAGCGATTTATCATCTCATACAGTTCATTTTGAGTGGGAATAACCATCAATCTGTCAATGTAATTCCTTTATTATGACATTGCACAATTCGGTAATTGACTTGTAGATTGCAGCATCTTCAAACACGTCAACTTTTATTCCTTTTTTTATAACTTTCGCTTTTTCTACACTCATTTAAATCTTTTTATTACATTTTGTAACTCACTAAACCGACACTTAATAATGACCAATTGAGTATGCAAATCACAATGCTTGATTCTCGAATGAATTGTTGTATGCTGACATGTTAATTATACAAATTAAGACTTATTGTGATACTTAGAATAATTTCGTGGTTTGTGATAATTTCCTCAATTATTTAATTCTATTAACACGAGAATCAACGTGGGATCTGCACGAGTTTACAATAAACATTGATTGACATTTTTAAGGAATTGCTTTATGTTAGTAAAATCTGTCAGATTTATTATGATCGTTTATAATTTTCGCACCTTAATCATATTTGATTTTATAAATTAATCTCCTTCTTGGTAGAATATCCTAATATGGCAGTTGGCACAAACACGTATATCACTCACAATTTTTTAAAAAAATATCGTTCAGAGCAAGAACGTTCTGCTTTTTTTGGTTAAGTACGATTGAATGTAAACTGTCGACTAAACTCACTAACTGATGAGTCTCATGAATTTATACTATTTTTTTCGATCGTGAGCCAGAACAAGCTCTATACACATGAACTTGCCATTGCTTTTCTGCCAACAGTTTATCGATTTCATCATTGTTGCTTTTCATCTGCTCAATGCGTTGTCGTTTTGTTTTTGTTTTGTTGATCTTCTTAAAGTTTTAAGACTCTTTTTTTTTATTTTGAATATTTTCTTGTGTCTTGCCAGAAAATCTTATCGACGTCATAACAGTGCTGCTAGGTATGAGAAGAATGATAAGTAAAAAAAATTTGTTGTTCTTTAAATAGGGTGGTCTGTAGACAATTTTTTTATGATTAAAGAGATTATCTGTTATCAATATTTTTTTATTGTAGTCGGTGTCTTTACATGCTTATTGTGGCGGAATCATTTTAATAGCCTTGAAGAGATTTTGAACTCAACTTTTTTATTTTTGGCAAAATACCTAAATGTTCTTTTACGGATTCTTTACGGCAAAGATTTTATTTTTAATTTTTTTTTTTTAATAAGAAACTAAATGGAGGATGGAAGTTGATTTAGATTCTTTGATAATTGCTCTCATTGTCTTTTTTTGAATGTAAAGTTTTTGTTCGGAGAAAAATTTAAATTTCAAATCAAATCTTGCCTTCTCGCCGCCTACAAGAAAGAGCTTCAAAATCTACTTTGAATTACTTAATAAAAAATATCGTTCAACAATTTTTTCTACGACTTTTTACCTTATTAATCAATCGATGTGTAAAGCAATCTGGAAGTTAATTTTTTGTCGTGTTATCCACGAGACTTTACTTTTATGGAAAGGAAAATTGTAACTTGACTTTGCTTTGCTTTACAATGAAAAATTCTTTACTTCATTGCAGCGAGAAATTTCAATGGAAATAATTAAACAATGGACTTTACTTGATATATTCGTACCGTTGCTGATGGTTTGTTCTCGATTATAATTTACTTATGATTTACTTAAAGGAACTTATTGGAAAAGATTTAATATTAATGCATTTTTTTTAATTTTAATTTGCTTCCTAAAAGATGAACGGTCGTTATAAATGTGTAATAAGTATTTTCATTAAATTTAATATTTTTAAATTAAATAAAATTTGAATTTGTTAGTTTGAAATTATTACGGTGAGAACACAAAACAAAAGCGGATGCTGAATACTGTCGAAAATGTGGGATTTACTTTATAAAAGTAATTTTTCATATCTCAATTTAATTTATTACACAGAAAATGGATTTGAAAAACTTTTGTAAAGTAATTATTAATCTGATCCGAAATTTTTAGAAATTTTGATTTTTTAAAATTTTATTTTGTAAATTGAAGTTTTTTAATTTAAAAGAAAACTTTTAATTTAAAATATCTTCAGTAGCTGCTCAAAAATGTATCCAGACAGTTCATTTCAATAATCCAAATGTTGACAAACAAAAATTAAAATCTCATCTGTCGCCCACAATAATATTTATTGCCTAAACTTTTGAAAGAAAAGACTTTAATCAAATTATATGACAGTTTGTCGACTTCACGTCCTCATCCATATGCTGTATTTATAAATAAGAAGCTATATAAATAATATAAAATATTCTAATTCCACTAAATGTGTTAAGATTATTCATCATTATTAACACAAAATTTTACTGACTCTGAAAAATTTATTAGTTTAGATAAAATAGGTGTGGAATTCAGTGCCTTTTGAATGATGCCGAAATTATTATGACTATATGCATAGCGCCACTTGATAAATCATCATAATCAATTAGTGTCGTAAAAGTGATTTAAATATTTTTTTATTCTGAATTTTAAGAGATTAAAAATTGCTGAAAAGAAAGAAATTTCTGAAAAGTCAAAATCCATGAAATTCATTTATCTATATTTTCATATTATATAGAATTCTTTTATTTTACTTTTTATCGCATTTTTATAATAATCATTTTCTTTCTATAATGAATTTTCTTTTAAAAAGTTTGTTTTTAAATTTTTAGTTAAATTTTTTTTTGTAATTATATTTCAACGCAAAAAATATATTTATATCATGTGTGTTTATATAATTCGTTCATAGGACAATCGTAAGAGAAGAAAATAAATCTTCAATTGCTGTGTGTATGTGTGTAATTCATGAAGAGAAAAACAATGAAAATTGGAAAAAAATTAAAGTAAAAATTGGTGCAGGAAATGTGAACAAAAAATTTAATTTTAAAGAAATTATGATGGAAATTCTACCTTTACATAATACATTTATTCTTTTAGATTGCGTTAGCACATTAATTATACAACAAAAAGAAAGATTTAATAATAGTAATAATAATGATATATAATAATAATTATATAAAAAAATGATTAATATTTTTTTTTCTCACGTAAAAAAGGAATGCTAAATTAACTTCAATTGATTATTAAATATATATTTTAACGATTTTTCATCCTGAAGATAAATAAAACATAATTATATAGTGAAATTTTGTTTATAGATGCTTTTCATTTATATGAAAAATCAATAAACAGAAGAATATTTTCCGAAAATTTATCGTCATCTCATTTTTTTTTCTTAGAGACCGAGACATATTCGTTTGTGTTATACATTAAATTAATCAGAGACAAAATATATTTGAAGGATTTTTTTATCATGTTAATAACTCTTATATTTAGATAGTAATTATTTTAAACTAATTAATAGTTTTCATCTTTTGTTGTTAAATGTTTTTTTTTTTGTTTACATTCATTCAAGTTCCTTAAAAGAACAGCAACTTGTTATCTTTACTTTTCTTTGAATCATTCATTATCATCATCATCATCATCTTGGAGTTTTTACACATAAATACTGAAGAAATTTTGTCGATCTTTTTGAGTCATGCCAGATGTATTATGTGTGTGTCTTATCACACATTTTTTTATTTTTTTTTACAAAATCAATCGTTGATAAAGCAAATTTTTCTTTTAAAACTGAAGACACTTATTTTTTATTTTTTTAAAAAAAGTTTCCTTCTTCCTTTTTGATTTGGTTGATTTTTTTTTAAGAGTTAATTTAATTTACTATGAAGCAGTATTTTTCATCACGATTAGTTTTTCATTATTAAATGTTTATATCATAATAGTATTGTTATTATATTTTTCCCTATCGTCATTACTAAAACATTCTATTACTCTTTGATTTTCATTTGCAGTAGGTATGTTTGTAGTCACCAAGCATTTTGTTTTATCTAAAATTTCGCTTTATTTTTATTTATTGAAAGTGAAGATGAATTGGAAATACACATGTTATATACAGGTAAGGAGGCAATAAGGATGGTACGATGATGCATTATATTTTTACTTCGCTTTCGCTTTATTGAATAACATTTTCATTTTATTTAAAGGTCAAGAAAGATTCACAATTAAAATTGCTGTAAACCGAAATAATCACATTAATATGTCTTTGTAGATAGATAGATTTTGTATATTTATGCCATTAACTTACCATTCTTTTTTATTTTTGTTAATGGAAATCTTATCAGAAGAAGCGCGCTCGAAGTATGGATATATATTCTAATCATTACTCAGTATTTAATACATGCCACCGCCTTTAATTAAATTTTTAATACATTTAGTTGAAAGATGTAAAGATGGATGATGACAATAAATAATAATAATAATAATTATTAAGAATTGTTTTCTAATTACTGATTATCGAAATTCTTTACATACCATAATTTTGGTATGGCATATTCGGAGGAGCACTTCCATATGATGGCATATTTGGAGGAGCAGTATATTGCGGCGCGCCATATTGATAAGCAGGTCCAGCAGTCAACATTAATTGTGGCTCTTGCATAATGATCGGTTTATGTTCTGTATTTTCACCTTCCTTCTCACGTTCAGCATTTGCGGCCTCCAATTTGTCTACTTTTGTTGTATATTCCCTTATCACCTAATTAATTAATTAATTAATAAAAAAAGAAAAGAATGAATACCTATTTGTGCAAGAAAAATAATTAAATAACTTACATTGATTAAGAAGGGCATTGCAAAGTCCATAATATTGTGTCTCCATGCTAATTCGAGAATTACATCAGGTCTTAATAAATCGTAACACTAAAAGAAAAATTCTTTATTTAAAAAAAATTTATTTTAAATATTTGAAAGTTTATCTTACAGTATACAGGCATGCGGCAAAGCAATCTTTAGCGCCACGTTCAAGGAACCATTGAAGTAATTCTTCTGCGATTTCTTGTTGATGTGATTCTGCTGCATATTCCATTGCGTCTTTAAAGAGTCGATCTTTTTTGCACAATTCAACGCTTTGCTTCCAGCGGTTATTTCCTGTAATAAAATATATAACAATTAAGATAATTATGCATGATAAAATTTTTTAAAAATAAAAATACCTTTGTAGAGATAAGCAGCAATGCGACGGAATTCAGTCAATTCATGTTTCTCAAGTTTCTGTGCTAAAGCAATATTATCAAAGTTATCAAATGCGTCAATAGATGTTCTTAGTCCTTGATAGTCTTCTTCATCAATTAATAGTCCATTGAGTGCCTCATTAATAGCTTTGTTATTTAAACTTTGAACTGATCTCAAGTAAGGTTTAACGAGTTGAAGGTGTCCTGTTTTTGTGAAGAAGTTAACAGCTCGTGTATGGTCCATTCTTGGTGTTAAAACCAATAGTAAATCATTCAAAAGAAGTGGCTTATAATCCAAATAAAATTGAATTGCCTTATAATAAAGTTCGATGTTGGCAACTTTTGTAATTATATCTTTAAAGTGTCCTTCACGCCATGCTTCTGTTGGATGTGCCATCATTGCTAAAACAGCATTATCATATTCCTCATATTTATCATATAAGAATACAAGTTCACTCCATAAATGAGCTGATTCAGCAGCGCGTAAAACTTTTGGAATATTAACACGAGACCAGAACAATTCAAGATGTTCACGCATTTTTGCTGGCTTATATTTTGAATAAAGAATAGCCAATTCTGTAAACATTCCCATATGAGCTCGTTCAAGACCAAGTGCAGCTTCCAATAATCCAATTAATTCTTCAAAATATCCTCGATCTTGATAATAATTAATCAAATCTTCCAATTCGTCAGCATGAACGACAATATGAAGACCGCACATTTGTGCTAAACGGAATTCTTCTGAATCAACACATGCAAAACAAACTTCCTTCCACGTTCTTGTTGAATTTGCTTTACGTGCACCATCAACGGCTCCCTGAAACTCTTTTAAGTGCACTAAAGTGATTGCTAAACGTGCAAAATTGCTGACATTGTTGTACAAAAGTTTAGCAGCTTCATACATTTTATCATTAAAGCAACGATCACCAATTTTTTGAATATCTGCATGATTTGGTCCACTAATGAATTCTTCCAAATCAGCTAAACGGCCAGTTCGTGCATAAGCATAAATTAATTCACTTTCAATATAGCTTTCACGTGCCTTCTTTCGTGCCATTTGTAAATATCTTACAAGATCTTCCCATGATTCATTCTTACTTGCAACATCAACAACATCGATGTATGCTGAAGGATCGTCAGCTTTAATGAAACTATCAATTGCTTCCTTTACGAGACCTTGTTGTAATTGTGCACGACCAAGTTGTGACCATACTGCAGATTCATTACAACGTTCAGCAAATTCATAAGCTCTTTCAAGATTATTAAGTTGTTCAATTAAAACCTGAATAGCACTTGTATTTACTTCAAATTTCTTGAAAATTGCAAATGCTTCCTCATACAAATGACTGTTGATAGCAATGTTGGCAATATCTGGTGCATCATAATTATCAAGACGATTGATGTAATCCATAACGCGTGTACAGTCAGCTTTAATAGCTGTCAAAATCAAAAGATTTTGTAAATTGCGATGATCAGAAAAGACTGATGAATCGAGGACAATCTTTTCAAGCAATTCAATGAGTTCATTAGGCAAATCTGCAGCCATAAATGCTTTGACTGTTACTGAAATATCTTCAGTATCCTGAGTTTCGGAGAGTGCTGTTTGTACAACTTGATCAATGAGTTGACGTTTGTATGGATTTGCTTCTGATAAAACTTCGGCCCACAATTCTGAATCCTTTCGTTTAACCAAATAACGTGCTTCTGTCTTGAATAATGAATTCTCGTTACAGACAGCAATCAATTCACGATCACACATTCCACGTTCATAAGCAACACAAGCTAAATGAGGATCACGTTTTTCGCAATATTTTCCAACAACTTGACTATCATAAAATTGATTTTCACGTAAGAAGCGTTCTGGATTATTATTGGAGTCGATATAAATCTTTGCTAAAGCATTATGAGTTGCTGGCTCAATACATCCCTCATGAACTCTTGATTCCAACCACGGCAATAATAATTTCAAGCGATTTCTCTTCTCTACTTCTTCAACAAGTTCGTCTGTTGAAAATTGTCCTTTAACAACAAGAATCAAGTTCTTGATTATATCTTCAGAACAGTCAACATCCAAAAGACCTCCAACAACGACAGGTAGACGCGATGGATTAACTTTTTGGACATAAATTTCAATATACTTTTGCAGACTGTTGCGATACAAATAGAGAACCAAATCATGTACGAAATCGAATCTATCGCACACAATAATCAATGGAAGTTGATCAGTTAATTTTGCTTCCTTCAAAAAGTTTTTGACACGTTCTGGATGATAGCAATTTGATTCACGACAAATACGTTCAACTTCTTTAATTTGATTTGTCTTACATGCCGCTTGAATGTATTTAAAATGAACTTCAGAATCTTGTGAGAAATTTACAATTGATCCAAGGAAGTAGAAAAGTCCTTCATAGCTCTTGAATGATTCGAATAAATCAATCAATGATTTTGTTGTCAATTGTTCGTGATATTTTGTAGCGATTTGAACACAAATTTGCAAGTTTTGACGAATATTTGCTGTTAACATAGCTTTTAAACATTCCAATGAATCTTCAACTGAAAGTGTTCCAAAGAATCCAACTAACCAATCACCATTCAAAAGATGAGTATGAACGACAGCACGCTTAATATCATATAAATCAGTATAATGTTCTAAAGCGCGTTGTAAGAGTCCAGCTTTTTCACACAATTGTGCAATGTGAGCACGATCATAGTGTGTAAACATTGCATTACCCAAGATAGCATCAGCAACTTGTGGAGCAGACATTAAATTCATTTCCAACAAGCGAGTTTGTAAAGGACCTTCAGTAGGACGGTTATGTTTTAGTGCATCAAGCAAGAAGGCTGTACATTGTTGGACCATATTTTGTTCCATAAAAATGTCAACAATTTGATTGATATCAGCTAAAGGTTCTTCATCAGCTACCAACATTGCAGCAAAACTAGCTCCTTGTTCTGGATTTGTACGCATTACAGATCGTAGTAAGAAGACATAGTCTGGTGTATAATTAACTTTCTTTGCATACAATACAATCTTTTGGAATTGACCAGTCTCAGCAAAACATTGAATGACCTTATTTGGAACGTTTGAACGAAGATAGATTGACAAGGCCAATGTTGGATCTGTCGGCTTAACTAAATCACCAAGTTCCTCACTACATTCAAGTTTTTGTTCTTTCAGCCACTTTTCACACAATTGAATTCTTCCTTGAAGCAAAACGGGACGACAAAGTTCCAATGATTCATATTTATTCAACTTTCCTTGATCCAAAAGAATTCCAAAGTATTGCAATAAAGGTGGTGAAGAACTTCCTGGTGCCGGTTGAACTTGTTGGAATTTTTGAATTGTTTGAGGTGTTCTTAAAATTCCTTTTGGCGCAACGGCTGCAACTTTTGCAGCTTCAGTATATTGAGCATTTTGGAAAAGTTGATTAAACTTGCGTACAAAAAGATCTTCAGCACCACTCAAATTATTTCTTACGGCCATTCTCAAGGCTAAATCAGGATTTTGTAAGACAGTTGTAATATATGGAATAATTTGCTCTTCATCAACAGTTACAGATAATACTTGACCCTTGCGATTAACACCAATAATTCCACCACTTAAATCGTGAGGTGCTGTTACAAAAATTGTATCAGCTGAAATACGATTCATGTAAATACATGTTCCAGTTTCAATATCGTATAGATGAATATAACCATATTTTGTAATCAAATAGATAACATCATATTTTGGAGATGTTTGCATTGCAACTGGAAAATCATTTGCTGCTTCTGGTGGGAAAAAGACATCCACAGTTTTCTTTGTGAATGGTTGATTATCCGTTGGAGGAGTTCCGACTTCAATAATATGCAATTTTCCACCAGTTTGAGTACGAACTGCAAATGTAAAGATTGTTGATGCTTCCTTATTTCCCTCCATTTGAAATGTGGTAAATGCAGCAGCATGTCCCTCAATTGCTTGCGAAACTTTACGTTCTACGGAATATAATTGCATTGCACCAACAACACGATTTTGTTGTGCTGAAATTCCAATCAATAATAACCACGATTGTTTTGGATCAGTACGATAATTAATTATTTGACAATTATTGAGAGATGAATGACGTTCAAACATTTTAACAGGTTGTGAATCACCCTCCATTGACCAATGAAAAACACACGTTTCTGTTACCAATGAAAGTGTATTGAGAGAAATCCACTTCCAGAAAACTACATCCTCAGTCATTGTATGAGCTTTCATCTTTGATTTCATCTCGATGTTGAAAATTTGGAGTGTTTTTTGGGCTTTCAATGCAATTACTTTACTTGCTGGATTCATAATTGCAGAATCCGCACTGATTGGACGACGAATTGGATTCGCTGTATCACTCATATCGATAATAACAACTTGAGCTGTTTCTCCGACTTTCTCGCGAACACAGATGAACTTGTCTGATTCCATCGTCAAGTTGCTAAATGAAATTGATGATGCTTGGATTCCAATACTTGTGAGCTAAAATATATAAATAATAAATAATTTAAGCATTATTTAAAATGTAAACCAAAAGAGTTATCATGACATCATCATTTCTTTCTACTTTATTTTTTAAAATTTGATCAATTTATTAATGCTTTCGTAAAGAATAAGTTGCAAAAAATTCATTGTTCTGCGGGGCGTCATTGTTATTACAAAAATTATCTTTCGAAAGAGAAACCATTAAAAATGGCAGTGAAACTTGTTGGATAAAAAAAAAGAAATAAGCGTGTTTGTTAAGGTTTCCATTTCATAAATATTAGTCATTTGCTATTTATTCCTCAAAACCAAAACATACATTTCCACTCATTGCTCTGTTTTTACTTGATGAATGAACTTAATACGTCATGATTCATAAATGGAGAAAGCTTTATTTCTGTACATAACAATTATTATGCGAATGATATATGAACAGGTAGGTCACTAAATTGTAGAACATACAAGTTCATCGATTTTTTTTTTCATGGCGTGGGGTTTAATTTAAGCATATCCAAGTATATGAATAAACACGTGAACATTTTAGGGATAGTAAGTTTAATAAAGAAAATGAAATGAAAAACTTTTACATAATTGCTTTAAAGCATCAAAGTTGTCAGTTTCATTTCAAATACATTTAGCAGGTCAATGTTCATTTATGCTGTAGACGAATAGTTTGTAATATTTTCAAGTACTTTTCACATCATTATTACTTAGATTAGTGTCAGTATTTTTATTTTATCACATAAATATGAAATGCATGCACCTGTGGTCGGCAAAGAGCTCGAAAAAGCCGTTAAAATAATAAAACTTTGAATTTGAATTTGTTGTATTTTTACCAAAAAATTTGATTTTTAAAAATACGTTAATTGAAGCAAAAATGTTTTTGTGCCTAGTTTAATTTCAAACTTAGGATAGACACATTATTTTGCATTTATTTCATATAATTATGCAAAATCTGGGGTGTAACATAAACAAATTTAACAAACAATGCGACATTCAGTTGAATTTAAAATGTTTTAATTTCACTGGATCTCACTGGATGTTTTTTTAACAATCGTCATATTTTAGACAACAATTGAAATTTTGTCAAAATTACAGAGTAAATTAAGAACCAGATTAATGCAACAGGTCTAAAATACATTAAACTAATGATTTTGATTATTATTTGCCAGTTTTTGATTGCATTTGCAACAAAAATTAACAAAATAATTTTTTGTTAACAAAATTTTTTAACGGTTTTAGTTCTAAAAATAAGGACTACTAAAAATAGTACTAAACCAAAATGTACTAAAAATAAGATCCATTTGCCGACCACAGGCATGCACGCTTTAGAAGTAAAAAAAGAGAGCATAATTGAGACAATCTGGCGTTTGCATATAGAATAGATGATTAGAGTTATTTGAAAAGTATCAACTATCAAACTTAATTAAATTATGTACATATATCTTTTTCAGTTCTTTTTTTTATTTAAATATAATTTTCTTATTATTTATTTTATTGTTATTTAATATGCTTTATACAATGCATTATTGTGATATTCACATCCGGAATATGCTTTATTCATATTATCATGAAGAGTCAAAAACAAAATCTGGTAAAATTCCCAACTCTATGCTTATCTTGTTATTTTCTAAAAATTGCCGGCTTAATTAACATTTTTATGATTATTTTACACATTAATACAGCACTAAGCGGCATTTTTCTATACGTGTGTGTTTTTTTTTTTGTGTACCAATGAATCACCATTGCTGAGACATACAGGGAAAAAATTCCATAGCATAAACGAATACACGTACGATATCTACATGTATTGTTAGCTTTTCTGAATGAACTAAAAGCATTTCGATCTTAAAATTTATTTGCTTTAAGTGCTTTAATCAATATTTTAGGTGCAATTGCACTTAGCTTCAATTTATTCAAATGCATTGAAAAGGATAATAAAATTATGCAAATAACAAATCGATAGATGTAGTGTACGTTAATAATTTATATCCCACAATATGGAAAATATATTTTATTATCAAAATAATTACATAAAGTTGAGTAATTAGTTAGGAATTTTTAAAAATTCTGAGAGTTTATATTCAATTGTTTAATAGTCAAATTATGCAAAATTTACAATCTTTTCATGTTTAGCGAAGACATATGCGAAAAAAAATATACAATCATTTTGCGCAAGTCTACCACAGCAAAATTATCAATGAATGATTCATATTTTGACTAAAAAAATGATAAGAGATAAGGCTTTTAACTTTCGATCACTTGTCGATTGAATGAATTATATAGAAAGTTTGCAGTTCATATTATTGAGAGCGCAATAAGTTAATTGCAATGGAACAAAAAAAAAGAAGTTGCAAATAAATGAGAGCATTGGCTGATTATAAAAAAAAAAAAATTGCCCACTCATTTTTTCGTTCTTATCATCCAGAGTTTCATGATTAAAATTATCACACAAAGAAGTGAAAAAATCCATAGCACAGATATTGTGATTCATAATAATCCAGAAGAGGGGCGTCTTTTTTTTAACTAATAAAGCTCGCCGTAATATTATGTATTCAATATATTCACAGAAATGATGATGAGGAACTTTCGTTGGAAAGGAGAAAGAGATAGGCAGAGACAAAAAAAACTAGTATCAACGTGGTCACTTGTGACCGACGAAAGCGCATTTTCCGCGTATAGCAAATAAACCGGAAATAAATTTAAAACAATTAAAAATGAGATCCAGGAAGCATTTATGGCCATAAAATGAGATCCAGTAAGCATTCATGGTCATAAAGTGAGATCCAGTAAGCATTCATGGCCATAAAGTAAGATCCAGTAAGCATTTATGGCCATAAAGTGAGATCCAGTAAGCATTTATGGCCATAAAATGAGATCCAGTAAGCATTCATGGCCATAAAGTGAGATCCAGTAAGCATTTATTGCCATAAAGTGAGATCCAGTAAGCATTTATGGCCATAAAATGAGATCCAGTAAGCATTCATGGTCATAAAGTGAGATCCAGTAAGCATTTATGGCCATAAAATGAGATCCAGTAAGCATTTATGGCCATAAAGTGAGATCCAGTAAGCATTTATTGCCATAAAGTGAGATCCAGTAAGCATTTATGGCCATAAAGTGAGATCCAGTAAGCATTTATGGCCATAAAGTGAGATCCAGTAAGCATTTATGGCCATAAAATGAGATCCAGTAAGCATTTATGGCCATAAAGTGAGATCCAGTAAGCATTTATGGCCATAAAATGAGATCCAGTAAGCATTTATGGCCATAAAGTGAGATCCAGTAAGCATTTATTGCCATAAAGTGAGATCCAGTAAGCATTTATGGCCATAAAATGAGATCCAGTAAGCATTCATGGTCATAAAGTGAGATCCAGTAAGCATTTATGGCCATAAAATGAGATCCAGTAAGCATTCATGGCCATAAAGTGAGATCCAGTAAGCATTCATGGCCATAAAGTGAGATCCAGTAAGCATTTATGACCATAAAGTGAGATCCAGTAAGCATTCATGGCCATAAAATCAGTTCCAGTCATAAGGAATCAAAAAAGTACAGAAAAAAGAATTCGACCTCTGATGGGATTTGAACCGAGGAAAGATGAATTTTTGAAAAAGTCAACATTTTAGTGTATTTTACCACACTAACACATATAAAGAAATGCAATTTTGGCACTTTTTACGCTGGTTCCAGCAGAGGAAGTGACCATTCGTGCTGATTTTTTCGCCAGCTCTAGCCAGACATACTACACACATTTTAAGCCAAAAACCGCATCAAAAAAGCTTAATCCTGAGGAGGAGATGCGATGACAGACAGACAGACAGACAGACGGACGGACGGACGGACAGACGGACAAAGTGCGGACAATAGCGTCCTTTTCCCAAGGGGAAAATGCGCTAAAAATGAAATAAAATAGTTAAGTAATTTTTTACCTGTAAATGCTCTTGAAAGCGAATTGGTAACGCCTGAGACATTTTGGATATTGATCTATTGTATCTTTATGGATGAAAACGATGTATTTTTAGCACGTTTAATGTTGATTTAACACAATTATTTTTACAAATTATCTCTTTTCTATTTATTTCACACAAATATCTTTTTTTGACTGATGACCGAACAACGTTCCAAGACCCTTTAAGAAAAGCTGTATTTTTTCTTTTTTTTTCAACTTCAATATTTTCACAATTTTCTCACAATTTACAAATAACACAATTGAATAAACATAAATTTTATAAGCACTAATGACTTATTAATAGATTGTTCTTGTTTTTGCACTTTTCTATAGCGTTTTTACTTCAAAAATTAAATTAAATTTTCTGATCTATTTTTGCCTGTTTTTGATGAAAAAGTGCCACCTAACGATATTGCCCGATTCACAATTTTGTCGTTTTTGATGCAAAATGTATGAGAAAAACTACATCGATGGCAACACTAATTCTTTTAATTCACAAATATTACTAGATTTTCCTACTTTTCTTGCTTTTAATGAATGAAAAATATAATAAAACATATATCACAATTAAAATATTGTTAATCTAAGTAGGAAAATTGAATTTTCACAAATAAAAACATTAATATTATGTTAGCGATTTATGTTCAAAAAAATTACATGTTACCATCCCTTCGATTCTTAATACATCAAAGTTTCAGACAAAACATGTTGCTTACACAATTTAATATAATTCGCTTAATAACAATTAGAAATATTAGCACAACAACACAATGTTTAAGTCAGACAAGTATAAAGCAGATAAAGGTAATGAAAAAGATAATGGCTGGACGTGAAAAAGGTAGAAGACGGTGGGTATATAATGAGAATATGCCAAAAATGGAAAGTGCATCAAAACTAAGTAGCACATTGAAGCAAGGAAAGGAAGCAAATAGACGAGTAATAATTCTAAATAAGCTCTTTATGAAGAATGTCACTGATTTGATGGCAACTGGAATGTTTGCTGAGAAGCTTTATGGATATGGTCTACAAGTAAGTTTTAACATTATGCTCAAAATCATTGGTTTTCAATAATATTCTTAACTTTTTGTTTAGATATCGACAGTAAAAGTAGCTGATGATTTTAAGAAGATGAACATTTATTGGATAGCAACGAATATGGAAAATGATGGAGAGATTGAAAGAAGATTAAAGTCAATTGCTGGACCATTAAGACATGAATTATCTGTTCTTAGATTAATGGGAGAAGTTCCACAAATAAATTTCGTTAAAGATCGAAGTCATATGAAATCTGCTGAAATTGATGCAATATTAAAGTATGCAGACTTTGGTGAAGATTTTATACCAACCGATGCTACATTGTTCCTGAAAAATGAATATAAGCTGGAAATGAAATTACCAGAACATCTTAAAGATAAAATTAGAGACCTTGATAATGCTGAAGATGAAATTGAAGATGAACTGCCACAAATGAGACATGATACATTTGGTTTAGATCATGCAAAAATTATGAATAAAATTAATACAAGCATGAATAAATCAAGACAAGCTTGGAGCATGTATGAAAATAGTGACAAAAATGAGACATCTCAAATGGATATAAAAGTCAGTAAGGAATCAGCATTAGATGATATTGAAAGACTCACAAAGGAAGCAGAAATGAGAGATAATTTTGTAAAATATCTTGAAAGTAAGAACATTGAGAAGAAATTTACTCCTGAAAGAAAGAAGTATAGAAACTTTTTAAAGGATGATGGATCAACTGATCAGTTTGATGAATATAATGATCCAATACCAGATAGTGACTATATAGTCGAAGATGATGATTATAGAAAGAAATGATTAATTAAATAAAAAAAGTAGTTTTTAATTTGGTGGAATTGTGTGTTTCAATTACAATTTTTTTTATTCTTAAAACTTTTTTACAAAGTTGTACTTAACAGATATTTCCTTACACACGGTAATGCGTCTGAGTTGGATGAAAAATGCCATCTAATCTATAATTATATATATCTTAAATTAGTATATGATAAATTCATTCCTTAAATTTGATTTTGGTAATTAAACGTTTAATCAGTCGGAAATTATATAAAATCATCGTTTTATCATTCGAAAGATGGTGATAATTTGATTCATCATGAAAGTATTAATAGTAGTAATTAAATATATGAAATACATACCAGTTTAATCGAAAAGACCGAATCCCATATCATCGTCTGAACCACCTTCTGATTCACTTTCCTTTTTCTTTTCTTCCTTCTTCTCTTCAGCAGCGGCTGGAGCAGCTAAAATTAAGCAATTCAACAATCGATTAAACAGTTAAATTAAGAAATTTATTTTTATGGATCTTACCAGCACCACCAGGTGCACTGGCAACAGCTCCACCACCTGAAGGCATTGAACTGAGCTTCTCACGTCCTTGAGCAATCAATTCTTCAACGCTCTTTCCTTTAAGTTCATTAATAACTTTGTTGAGACGTTCATCATCAACTTCAATACCGACGGATGACAAGATCTTTTGGAGATCTGCATTTGATGGTGTGGCATTTCCACCCAAAACTGCTAAGAGGTAAGCGCTAACGTAACGCATCTGTAAATAAAATATTAGAACATGAGTTTTATATTATTTTTATACACATAACCTTAAAATATAGTTTAAAATTTTAACAATCATTTTTTTGACTAAATTAATTAAAATTTTAACTGTACTTGATGTGAATTATATAATATATGACTTTAATAATGATTTACTTACATTTAAGTCTGGTTATTTGACACGAAACGTTGACAATTACCAAAAAAATGATAATCAATGTGTGAATCGTTTGATGTCTCAAAAAGAAAGAACGACTAAGCGTAGGATTTGTAGCTTGTAATTTTTTGTTAGCATTTTATTCATAACAAAGCAAATTTTTCTTTTTTTGTCTGACTGTCTGATTTTCAAAATTTTTTATGCAAAACTGTTAAATTTTACAATTTAATTTTTAATTTTTTATTTTTAAAACAACAAAATTAATTAATATTATTTATAAATGCGTCTAGAACAGATACGATTAAGTTGGCTTTTTTAATTTATTTAACGATACTTTTGTATACTTCATTTTAACGAAAGTTATTTTTTGTTTTCTTCGAATTGTTCTTTTTATATTTTTCCAATTATTAGTGAATTAATACAGTTTATAATGGATATTAATGTATGAATTTAAAGATTATTGAGCAATGAATCCATCTTCGCCGGTTGAAAAGATCTGGAAAGTTGATTGTAAGTAGAAATTTAAGGAATGTTATTTTGTTGATTGAGTTTATTTATAAATTGTTGAATCTCAAAATTCTCGGAATTTTCGGACATATGTTTACATACATCTTAGCTATAATTAAGTAATTAGTCTTTTAAATCATTGAGTGAACATCCAGTTAGTTATTTTATTATTTTGATTAAATATGAATTAAATATTCTTGTATTAAAGTGAAGAATTATTGTGTGACATTATTTATGATTAGTTAGCAGTTGGAAATTTATAATTGTGTAGCTATTAAAGCGCAGTGTAGCTTGAACAAACCTTTAAGCAACTATTAAAGTTACAATCAAGTCAATAAAAAGTGAAAATCAATTTAGATTAAATTGCATATTTTTAAAATCATTTAAAAAGTGAAGAAATGATAAAAGTTTGAGCAGAATAGTGAAGGAACAAAGTGAATGATATTAAGTAACAAGTTGTTGAGCAATTAGTGATCAACATGATTTAGACAGAATTTCCAAAAACAGAAGTTTTTTATCGGGCTCCAGTAATTGTTTTATACATCGTCACTGCTTGCGTGAGTATAATTAGTTGTATAGAATAAGTCGATGAAGATAGAGTACCTAAAAAATATTTATTTTTATTTTACTCTTAAATAAAGCTTTAAAAAAAGTTCAAAGATCAATTGTCCTCTTTTAGTGTTGGAGATTTAAGATTTTAAATCAATCTAAATTACTCAAGGTCATCATTTGGAATTACCTAATTCTTCATACTCATCTCAAAATTAAAAGTCACGATGAATGCAAAAGCTGCATTTGCAATTTTTGGAGTTTTTGCAGGATGTTGCTCAAACGTAGTATTTTTGGAGCTTCTTGTTAAGTAAGTGCCAATAATTTATCCTTGAAACTTGATTTTGATAAGTTATAACTTTTTTTAGAGCTGATCCAGGCAGTGGCAATTTGATCACATTTTTGCAATTTTTATTCATTGCAATTCACGGTTTTATATTTACATCCAAATTTGGAACTGTCAAACCGAGAATCGGACTCAAAGACTATGGAATTTTAGTAGTGATGTTTTTCGTTACAAGTGTTTGCAACAATTATGCTTTCGATTTTAATATACCTATGCCATTGCATATGATTTTTAGAGCTGGTTCCCTCATTGCAAATATGATCATGGGAATTATAATTCTGAGGAAGCAGTATGACTTTTCAAAATATTTATCAGTTTTTATGATAACAGCAGGAATAGTGACATGTACAATCGTCTCAGGCTCAAAAGTCGAAAGCACTCAAGTAAATCCTCATGCCGATAAAAGTGGCTTCAGTGTATTTTTCTGGTGGACACTTGGAATTACTTTATTGACTGTAGCATTGTTCATTTCGGCACGAATGGGAATTTATCAGGAAACGCTCTATAAGCGATATGGAAAATATCCCGATGAAGCTTTATTTTATACACATCTCATGCCCTTGCCAGGATTTTTCTTGCTCTATAAAAATATTTTTGAACACATTGAAATTGCAACAAATTCTGAACCTTATACAGTTCCAGTTCTCGGCATAGATATTCCAATTTTATGGTTGTATTTGTTAGCAAATGTCCTTACACAGTATTTATGTATAAGCTCTGTTTATGTCCTGACAACTGAATGTGCAAGCCTTACAGTTACTTTAGTTGTTACATTAAGAAAGTTTGTTTCTCTTTTATTTTCCATAGTGTACTTTAGAAATCCATTTACTATTCATCACTGGATAGGAACATTATTAGTTTTTGTAGGAACAATAATATTTACTGAAATTGTGCCTAGAATCCACTCGTCCATGACTGCTAAAACCATTTCACAAACGGAACCACCTAAAAAAGTTAAGGCTAAAAAGGAAGACTAATTACATAAAATTATATTATTATGTATTCATGAATACATTTGTTTGTAGCTCTTTTGTCCAAAAAATGCTAATAAAATTTTTTTAAAATTAATTTTCAACAAAACATGATTTTTTTTTTTTTCAATGTCAACGTCTTATACAATTTTTTTTGCATACACAAAAGATTAGATAAGTTTGCGTCATTTACGCATTCATATTTTTTTTTCCTCATTTTTTATTTTATAATTCTAATACTTAGTCAATATATCTTTTTATTCAAGTGCTTCAACTTCAACTTGCTGCTCCAAAACCCAAACCTGTTCTTTGTTCATCATCCATTTCGGAGCGTCCCGCATTTTACGGCCTTGAATATCATGGTGAGATAAATCACAAAAAGACTGAGGAGATTTTTGAATTGCGTGACGATGGGGAATATTTGGTTAGAAAATCGCCGGGAAGTAAAGACTTTTATACACTGTCACTGCGTTTTGATGGAAAGACCAAACATTATAAAATTTATTACAATCCAAATTATGGACATTTCTTAAAAGAAGATTTTAAAAGGTTCGAGACTATCGAAGATTTAGTAGCGGATGGATTGGTCAACTTTTATTTACAAAAACATGCAGCACCTATAATACAACAAATGTTGGTCCAAACGAAAAATTCATTTCAGCAATCTCCTTATATGACTTTAAATAGACGAAAACTACGTGCAATTTCTAACGAATTGAGAAGATCTTTAAAAGTACAAGAGATAATTGATAATAATTGCAATACAAATAATAATAGTAATTCGAATTTAAGTGATGAAAATCAGCCTCTTTTGATGCCTGATGTTGTTGAAACGACTACGTCTGCGATTAATAACAACAATTTTAATTTCATATCACAAATGGAAGAACAGGAAAATGAGCCACTCCCAATGATTTATGAAAAAATGCATCGTTTTGTCATCAACAACTTTAAAGGTATTAATTTTTGCGAGTTTTGTGGGAATTTTTTATGGGGATTTACAGCACAAGGTGTAAGGTGCGATGACTGTGGATTTATTGCTCACAAAAAATGTTCTGAACTGGTTCCAGCAAAATGTGTCCCGGATTTAAAGAAAATTCGTGGGATATTTGGAATAGATTTGACTACAATTGTTCAAGCGCACAAAAGTTTAATTCCTTTTGTCATTACAAAATGTGTTCAGGAAGTTGAAAAGCGTGGATTACAACAGGAAGGAATTTATAGAATTTCGGGATTTGCAGATGAAATTGAAACATTAAAATTGGCTCTTGATAAGGAAGGAGAAAAAACGGATATGTCTGAATCATCATATAATATAAATGTCATAACAGGGACGTTGAAATTGTATCTTCGCCTCTTGCCTATTCCATTGATTACATTTCAAGCATATCCTGTTTTTATTACTGCAACGAAAGAAAAATCTGAGACGGAAATAATACAGAAATTGAGAGATGCAATAAAAACCCTACCAACAGCACATTTAAACTGCTTAAAGTACATTATCACGCATTTAAATCGGTAATTTCAAAAATAATTTAATTTTTAAACTTTGAATAATTATTGTTAATTTATAGAGTTGCGGCACATCAAGCAGTTAATAAAATGACTGAGCATAATTTAGCAACAGTTTTTGCACCGACATTAATTGCAACTCCACCACATCAATTGACTGATATGTCACAAGAAATCTTTATTCTTACAAACATGATCAAATTCTGTCAGACTATTTTTACTCAAGGAAAATGAATTTTGTCAATTCTAGGATTAACTGTTAATTTAACAAACTCAAAATTTTATGACAAATTGATGTTTTTTGTTGTCTATCGTATATTCTTGTGATAAAATTTAATCGAATTTTGAATCAAAAGTATCCATAATAAGTTGCGTTTTTAAAAAATCCGTACTCCACTATTTTTTGTAATTTCATAATTATTATGATTATTATTTCTCATATTAATTTATAATGTTAAGATAATCACTTTTAATTCCATGCAACTACCTAATTTACATAAAATAATATTTTGATAACTTTTAATACGAATTTACATCCGAATGTAAACTTATCGACCTATTAATCCGATTATAACTTTACTATGTAACAATGAATATTTTATATGTTTAACAAAAATAAATTATGGAAATGATGTTTACAAATCAAAATTGACCTTGAAAATCTTATCCCTGTCATAAAGCTGTATGCATAAATTTAAATTTGCGAAAATTACTTTAATGATGATTTTAAATTGGGATTCACAAATGTGATGCAATTGAGTACTTACTAACTCGAGAAAGCACAATTTCGTCTCAATTCTCTATTTTTATTTTCTTATTGTCATTTTAGTTTAGTTGTAAGCTTTAAGTCGAACAGATATCAAAATCTTGAAATTAATCTACGATGTTTAAAATCTTATTTTTGAAATTTTTAATATTTCTATTTAATATTTTAGTGAGTGATTCAATTTATTGTTTTTAAAATTAAAATCGTAATAATAAGTTTTTCGATAGGTATCAGTTACGGATGATAATGTCTCAGAAAATGAATATAATGTTACTGAAAACTTTTACACAGCAGCCGTATTAGAATTTAATTCTCCAGGTGATAAATTTTCAAGCGCAGAGCAGATAGTTGATGTAAATTTAAGGGAATACATTAAATGGATTTATAATGCGAAGGAGTATAATGTCGATATTCTTGTCTTTCCCGAGGCAACATTAAACTATCACGGTATAATGTTAATTAATTGACATCATTTTATAATTTTAATTAGCTAGTCATTTGCAGGTCTATTGGGAGATGATTTGAAAAAATTTGCAATTCCATTGCCACAGGAAACATCAAATAATGAGTATGAATACAATTGTGATTACTCGTCAAATGCAGTAAGACATTTTTCTGAAAAAAAAAAAAAATATTCTCTCATGCTTTATAATGCTTTCATATTTCTCAATTTGAAAAATAGATTCTTAATGAATTGTCAGACGCTGTAGGAAATGCCAGTATATACGTTTTAGTAAACATAGTTGAAATTGAGGAAAGGAATGAAAGTACATCGAATGCAAACAATTTTTCTCTTTACAATACAAATATTGTTTTCGACAGATCTGGATGCATAGTTTCAAGATACCGAAAGTTCAATTTATTCATTGAGCCAGCTATGAGTGTGCCTGAAGAAGCAAATTTGCCAATATTTGAAACAGATTTTGGAGTAACATTCGGTCATTTCATTTGCTTTGACATTCTTTTTAAATTTCCAGCATATGACCTAGTTTTATCAAATATCTCGCATTTTATTTACCCATCCATGTGGTATTCAGAAGTTCCATTTTTGACAAGTATTCAACTCCAACAGAATTATGCATACCGAAACAATATTGTCCTTTTATCATCTGGGGCAAATTCACCTTTGAACTCAAAAACAGGAAGTGGGATTTTTATAGGCAAATATGGATCTGCTGATTCAATCATATCATATAGAAATGAAACAAAAATCATTGTTGCAAAAATCCCTAAGAATCTTAATGGTGATTCAATAATTCTTGACATGCCAAAAATTCAACCGTACACACCAATTGAAATGGATAAATTGAAAACATGGTCATTTACTCCACAAAATATTTTTCCTTTACAAGAACATTTTCATGTGAAAAATGGACAAATCGAATGTGATTTTGCTCTTAACTTTACAGTTTTGCCTTTTAGTAGTAGTGAAAATATTGGATATGTCTACAAGCTTGCAATTTTCAACGGAAAACGTAATTTAGCAAATATCGTAAATGCTGGCGAAATGTATTGCTCAATAATTCCATGTTTAAGTGACGAAGATTTACAAACGTGTGGAAATAAATTTAAAGATAGCAAAAATCTTGTTCCATCGACAATATTCCATTCTATAAGCATCACTATGAAAGTATCAAATTTTGATATAAATGATGGCATAATCATTCCAACATCTTTAGATTTTTCAATGCATCCGCTAAGTGTTAGTAACTTTGAATTTATTGAAGTCAGTCAAACTGAATTTAAATTAGAAGCAAACAATGATATCGATGATATTTTGACATTTGGAATCTATGGACGAAATTTTTCAATGGATGAAAAAATTGATCACAAATCATTAGAAACAAAAAAGTTATTACCTAGATTTGAATTTGGGGATAATGACAAAATAAAATTAAACGAATCTTCAGAAATTAAAATGCTTCAGAATTTTTTAGAAAATGATGATAAAAATATTGGATGGAAGCTTACTATTTATGCTGGTTTAATGGTTGTTCTATCTATAATAGCAGCAATTTTAGTTTACCGAAGACTTCAACATCCTTATGAACATCCATTAATTATAATGAGAAGAAAAAGTGAAATGAATACTTCATAATTTTAAATATCAAACATCGAAAAGTTATTGTTACAGAATAGTGGTCAACTTCAATAAAAAACATCGGATACCAGTTAGTTATTTGTATCTTTATTTTTTTTGTTTGTTATTTTTGTAAACATCTCAAAAGCATATTCTTATTTTGGATTGAATATTTTATTGCAAAATTCATAACCGGTCAAAACATGCATTAAATAACAACATTATTTTTCACAAAAATTGAGTCCGTTACTGTTGAAAACAACTTCGATGTCTCAAAAAATTTGTAAAGATCGGGATGTCGGATGTCGTGTTTAACCAATCACATGTTTGTAAAATGCAATTCGTTGCAGATTTTTCAAAAAACCCACCATTAATTTGCATTTGTTTAAATTTATTCAGTCTCAATTTGATATAAAAACTCAAGTTCTTTATAAATCTGTATCAGTAAGAATTTATATTTTTTAAAAAGGAATAGCAATGAAAATTTTAGTAAGTACAAATTCTTTCACACACTTTCAGAAATGTTCATTTAAAAAAAAGATGAAAACGTGTGTTCAGATAACGTGCAGCTAAGAATTATTAACATAATTTGATAATATTGACATTTTTTGGTGAAGAATATCTGCATATCACTATTAAAAAAATTAGAAGAATATATATAAAAGTCAAAACTAGTAGTATTTTAACATGCAAGTTTATTGACCCACCAAAATATGCAGTTATGACCAAAAATAATTTGCTAGTGTGTGATAAAGCAATTTATTATTAATTTGTCAGCTGATAAAAATTTTAAAATTGAAAAATATTTAAATTTTTTCTGCAGACCTTTGTTATTTGTCTTATGCTGATATCGTTGATATTAGCAGCACCAGCTCCTTATGATGAAACAGCTTCTGAAATTCTTGGAACCAATGATGTCACAAATAATAATGGAGAGACTAAATCAACATTTTTGCTTTTAAAGATAGCATTACTAAATGCGCTGCTTGGATCAGCTCTGGGCTAAAACTTCGAAATATAACTTTTAAAAGAAATAAAAAAATAATAATGCTAAAGAAGGAATGTGGAGAAATTAAAAAATTTTTTCTAAATAAAAGGAGTCTAAGAGTCTCCAAACTGAATTTAATTTTCTTTTCTCGTTCACACTGTCTTGTCCTCATCATGCAAAAAATTTTGAGCATTTTTTATCATATTCACACCAAATTTTCAATTTGGGTGAATATATTGCTTTTGTATAAAACTGAAAACCACATTTTCTAACTTGCTGCTTCAGGATTACAATTTTATCCCATACTGTCTATGGTGGAAAGTCTGTGCCTGAAAATACCAATCTAACAGTGAAAACCGCATCTCATTTGGTGCTTCCAGTCAAGAGAAATCGCAAAAAAACGCATTCTGTCATTTAGCAAGTTAGCAAGTTAGCAAGTTAGCAAGTTAGTTTCCGCGATAACTCAATTTCAACGAAACGTTAAGACTTCGGGTTTTTTGCATTTGATTAATATTGACCCAAGGAAAACCGGTATAGTTTTTGGAGTCATGAGCTGCTTCCTGTGAGGCACAATGGACGAAAATGTGCCATTTTTGACCAAAATATGCAAAAAATTTTACATTTTCTTTAATATCTCAGACATAACTTAACCAAATGATTTGAAATTTTCGGTGTTAGATTAAGCATTATTTAAGGTATAATTCACACTATAATGACAAAAAAATTTTCATGCGCAGTGTAACAAAAAAGTTGAAAAATCGAAAAATTTTTCGTGTTTTGACACAAAATTGTTTCGTTCTCCTCAATATTAAGTCCAAATGGAATAATTCCAAAAACGTCTAGAGATATAGATGCACAAAATGTATATGCAAAGTTTCAGCTCATAAAAATGAAACCAATGAGTACTAGGTCAATTTGAATTTTTGCCTAAATATACCCCCTTAATCCGCATATCATGAAATTTTTTTAGCATATTCAGTGTTCTAGGACCTAGAAACATCCAAATACATCGAATTCTATCAAAAAACCCGAAACCCTACTTTATCATATTCACACCAAATTTTCAATTTGGGTGAATATGTTGCTTTTGAATAAAACTGAAAACCACATTTTCTAACTTGCTGCTTCAGGATTACAATTTTATCCCATACTGTCTATGGTGGAAAGTCTGTGCCTGAAAATACCAATCTAACAGTGAAAACCGCATCTCATTTGGTGCTTCCAGTCAAGAGAAATCGCAAAAAAACGCATTCTGTCATTTAGCAAGTTAGCAAGTTAGCAAGTTAGCAAGTTAGCAAGTTAGCAAGTTAGTTTCCGCGATAACTCAATTTCAACGAAACGTTAAGACTTCGGGTTTTTTGCATTTGATTAATATTGACCCAAGGAAAACCGGTATAGTTTTTGGAGTCATGAGCTGCTTCCTGTGAGGCACAATGGACGAAAATGTGCCATTTTTGACCAAAATATGCAAAAAATTTTACATTTTCTTTAATATCTCAGACATAACTTAACCAAATGATTTGAAATTTTCGGTGTTAGATTAAGCATTATTTAAGGTATAATTCACACTATAATGACAAAAAAATTTTCATGCGCAGTGTAATAAAAAAGTTGAAAAATCGAAAAATTTTTCGTCGGCCCCCTGCAGGCTGTACTTTAGTTATAGTGCTAAATGCGCACTGAACAGATGTAGGGTTTTAAAACGATTAATTATGAATGATGTAATCTATAATCAGTAGATAAAGTATAATTATTTTTTTCTCTAATTGAAATCAAAAGAAGTTCTACTGGTGGTGTGAATATACCCATGAAGCGTGATCCGCTTCATTACTAGTTTTAATATTCGTTTTGATGTTTGAGATGTTTCTTTCAAGGCTTTAGATTTAATTATGAGTGTTGTTAACTTTTTTTTTGTCTGTTGTTTTTGTAGTTTTCAAAAAATTTTTTTTTGTGTTTTATTTTTTTCAGAACTGATTCTGGTTTCAGATGAAAAAAAAAACTTATTCTGAAGAATTTATACCGAACCAACACACATTTTTCATAAAATCGTGCTAGTGGCTGCTATATGAACGCTTAATATGGTAACTAAAAATAACATTTTAGACGCGCTTTTTGATAGTAACTTAAATGTCAAATCATTTTGGATCGATCGGGAAAGATGTTTATAAAACAATGATATGTTTTGGAAATGCAAATCTCTTCAAAGTTGGCAATGAAACTTAGAATTTATTTAAATTCATTCTTGGTAGGATTCATATATAAACTCTAGTTCTTTTTATTTCTGTACCAGTCAAAATCTATAATTCCACAATAAAGTAGTGAAAAAATGAAAATTCTTGTGCGTTTCAAAAGTTTTTAAAACAAATAAGTTAAAATTGATTAAGATAATTGAAAAAAATATTTACTTTCATGTCTTAAGTTTTTATTTAATATACTTTAAAGTGAAAATGTGTAATATTAAAACAACTTAATTTATTTTGATATAGAGCTTTGTAATTTGTCTTTTGCTGATATCGTTGATATTGGCAGCACCAGCACCTTATGACGAAACTGCTTCTGAACTTATTGGAAAACATGATATTGCTGATAATAAAGGTGAACCTAAATCCGGACTTTTACTAGCAAAGTTAGCTTTGTTAGGATTACTTATTGGATAAATATTATTAAAATTGATTAAAATGAAATTCTTCAAAATTATATACTTTAAAGTGAAAATGTTTATTCATAGTTTGCTTAATAATAATGTTAATACGAAAAAAATAATAGAAGAACTAATAATCACAATTTGCACAAAAATCAAAATAAAATAAAATCTTATTTTTTTTAAAAAAAAATATGAAATTTTCTTTTCTTTGATTAAAAATCGAATTTTGTAATAAAAAAAATTACTAGAAAAATCAATTTGTTTTAACTCTTTTGCTCACAATTCACATAGATTTTATGAGAGAAAAAAAAAATTTTAAAATTTTTTTTTTAATCAAAAAACTCTAATTTTTTATAATCACATTTAAACTTTGAAAGTTTTATTTCAGTACACAATGGAAGGGATTATTTTAGGAGCTCTTTAATCAACCGATGTGCTCTCAGCAAATAAAAACTTAAATAAACCTTTATTTGCTGATTTCTTATTCTTAAAAAGTTTTTAGCGATAAAACTAGTTTAATTTAAATTAATAACTGCAGCGACGTAACCAGAAATTCTGAGGGGGGAGGTAAAAATTCAAATTTTTGTATGAAAAAAGGAGGATAAATAGTTTTTCATATTTTTTAATGAAAAACTCTAGCAAATTAAAGAAATTTGCCAGTGAGGCGAGTGAAAAATCACCCACCCTGTCTACGCCACTGAATCACTGTTATGCATTTGAATTTTATCCGAATTTTGTGTGCATTTTTAATCAAATGAAAAAGGAAGTGAATTTCAAATCTTGTTTGACTTCGTTTGATTTGATTCAAAAAGCCTGTTTAATTTATTCAGAAGATTCAACACTCTTTTTCGCATCTATATAATAAATTAACTTTCAAAATAATAAATTTAAATTTTATATTTTACAAATAAATATTACTTTAAAAAAAAAAAAATAAGTTTTTTTTGCGGTGGATTATTAAAATGTTTATTAATCTTTATTCTTTGTTGGATCGGGATAAATCTGAATTTTAAAAATAAATTCATGCAATATGCTATTTAAGAATTGAAAAATTGAGTGAAACTATCTAACGGATTTGAACCTTTAACCCTTTTATTGGATACTTCCAGGGATACTTCTCTAAAGTAACAAATTCCTGTTTCATTTTCCAAACCTTTATACGTTTTATTAAATGAGTCATATAATACTCATTTGACTTTATCATGTTTATATTCAAACCAAGAAGTCTAGTTCATGCATGCTATCGTCAAAAATTCTAAATATTCTAAAATATTCTAAAAAATATTTAAAGGTTTCCTTGTTATAACATTTTAATCTTTCGAAACATTCTGATAGAAGATTAAAAAAAACAAATACTGGTAAAATACTCAAATTTTATATACGATATTATCAAACCTTGACATATGATTTCTGCAAAGCTTTGCAAAGGTTTCTTCGTATTTTTGGTTTCATAAACTCAATAAATACAAAAAAGTGATAATAATAAAAAATTAAATACCTATAAGGGGTCGTTCACTTATTATGTCCGTTTTTAGGGGGTAGAGGGGGTCTGAGGCTGTATGACAGTTTTGACAATAGATTTTTTTGAATGAAAATTTTGTGACAGGGGGGTTTTTGATGGACGTCATAAGTAAACGGCCCCTATATATATAAATTCTTTCTGTTTCTAGAATTTTTAAAACCAGAATAAATTGTCCATAAATAATGCCACATCTAAGTCTACTCTCGATTAAAAATTTTTTCAATTGTTGAAAAAAAAGGTATAAAAGTATACAATGAAATGCAATTCTAATTTAATGAAAACCAATGCAATGAAAACTTATTCATTTATTACTTTAAAGATTTTCGGCGAATTCAATTAAAAGTATTGATTTTTTTCGGTTTAAAAAATTGCGCGTAAAAATTATGATTTTACAAAAATCAGATCTTGCCTTTATATATGTGTATATATTATTTTTGGTATGTAAGAAATGCAAATGAGTGCATTGATCTTTGAAGGTGTAGAATTTTTTTCAGAAAAAACCCGCACTATTTGTTTTATTTTTAATAGTTCTTCAAATTCATATATAAAGGTGCATATTTTATATGATTGGTTTCAGTCTAAATCTATATTTCATCAAAAAAGGAGACATTGGTACACAGTTTAACCATGAAGTTTTTAGTAAGTTATATATTTTGTTTCCAAAAAATGTTCACATAAAAAGTGAGAATACCATGATAAATTGCAATTAAAAAAAAAATCACATAAAAAATAAAATTAAATTTCGCGACTTTTGGTGTATTTTCAAATTTTTGATAAATATTGATCCTAATTGATCACAGTGTACTGAATTATTTATAATAATGCAAATTATTTGAAATTTACAGAGTTTTGTAATTTGCTGCATTTTAATATCATTGGTACTAACAGCACCAGCACCTAGTGATGAGACAATCACTGGAATAAATGGAGGCAACAACGATGATTCGAATAATAAAGGAGATACACAAAATTTTGTTCTTTTACGATTACTTTCAATACCATTGTTTATTCTTGGATAAAACTGATTGAATGCAGTCAGAATTTTTTCATTAAAATAAATGAATTTCATATTCATTAGTTCAAATGCTTTTTTTTTTTCTTGGTTAGTAATTTTTTTTTAAATTTAGCTTCTTTAAAACCCAAACTAAGAAAAGAGAAAAGAAAACTAAGAAAGGTTTAAAACTAAGAAAGGTTTTAAATAAAAAAAAATTGTGAAAAAAAAAAATCTGAAAAAATCTAGCAAATTATTCGGCTAGACTAATGTAATATTTTGAAGATAGAATTAATTTGTCACACATTTTTCATAATGCTGACTTTTGTTTTATATCATAAAATATGGTAATTTTTATATCACATTTTATTTACACAATTTGTCTTGATGTGAGAAATTACTTTCAGTTTGTTCGAAATTCTTGTTAATGTCTGTAATGAAAGAACTCTATTGTTAGATTTTAGAACAAATCACCTATATATAAGTTCTGACAAAATTGATCACCGCATCAGTCAGTTAATTTTCTTCATCACTTAAACATTTTAATCGAAAAAATGAAAGTTTTTGTAAGTAGCAAAACTAATTTTTAAACATTTCTTTTTTTTTAAATTTAGTCAAGAGAAACTTAAATAAGTTCATTTCAAATATTTCAATTTAAAGATTTTCTACATTTGCTTCATGCTTTTCGGTCTGATAATTTGCGCACCATACGAAGAGACAATTTCAGAAACTATGGGAGGAAATGATGTTGTTCTTAACAAGGAAGACTTGAAACAAATTCTTATTTTATTAAAACTCAAACCATTGCTGTTTCTTGGATGAAGTTTTAAGATTTTTAAATATAAAAAAATATGTCAAAAATGTGTTTTTTAAAAAATCAAAAGAATAAAAAATTACCTACCTAATAACTGAATCCTATGATACGTGATTCTTGTTGGCATTTGACTTATGCTGTTTCAGTGAACTTTATAAACATCTTTTTTATTTTTAAAATGCTAATCAAGACAAAAGCGTTCAAAATAATGTCAAAATGTTATCTTCAATTCTCAAATCAGTTAACATTTATAATTTGTCAAAGAATGACAAACTCATAAAATTAAAGTTCTAGTAAGTTTAAAAAACTTTTTTAAAAAAATCAAATGAGTTATTGAGATATTTTTAATGAGTTTTGTATATTGCATTATATTAATATCATAGGTATAAAATTGGAATAATTTGAAACAACGATGGTCATAGCGGAAACATCAAATCTGGTATCCAAAACTTCATGCTACTTCGATTAATGGCAACTCCACCTTTGATTCTCGGATAAAGCAAAATATCTAATCTAACATTTATACAATCGGATAAAATTTTGACTAAATGATTAACGAATATGTAAAAATTCTTCTTTTCATTAAGTATTATAAATTAAAAAAATTGGGAAAATTATATAGCTACTTTAAAAAAAATTCAAATTGAAATAAACAAATTTTTTATTTAAACAGTTTAGGTGTTTTCAGAAAAGTTGATTTTTCATAAATTAAAATGAAATTTTTTGTTACAGTGATGTAAATTTGCATTTTGTAATTGAATGTTAAGTAAGTTTTAATTAACTCCAAAGGTCCAGAATTTTAAAGCTTTTGGTATACTACAAATAGTTTTAAAGTAATGAAAAAAATTTCTTTAGGTATCATTCTGCATTAATAATATTAAAAAAAATTATTTGTTTTATTGTTGTATGCTGTTTGAATATTGAGATCAAAGAGAGTCTTGTCAAGAAGTATTTGCCAAAATTTTTTAGAATTTGAATATACTCTCAATTAATGAGAGAGTTTTTTTTTCGTGCATATTAATGAATATTCATTTTAAATGATCTGAATGAATTAAAAACAGTCTGTTAATTTTTATGCCTTTTTTAGTATTTCAGAGAAAAGACGTCTCACAACATCTTTTATTGTGAACTGATTTTTCACTCACTTGAGATAACAGTAGAATTATAAGTGTAATAAACTACAAATTATACTTATCTAGTATTTAAAAGGTACACAATTAAATTAATTGACGGTCGCTATCTGTCTTCATTCTACAACCTGATAATAAGTATTCAAATCTCAGTTAAGTTGCTGTTGAATAATTGTTGAGAAATGTACAACTTTAAAGTTTTTCCTCAAGCTGTAATTGCTATAATTGGTAAAGTTTTTGAAATTTCTTGGAATTTCCCAATCAGGTATAAGAATATTTAATTAATTTTTGTAGCGAGTTTCGGAAGCTTTATTTTTGGGATAGCATTAGGTAAGAGTAATTATAAATTTAATTTTTAAAGTTACATAAATTATTATACACGTGCTTCTTTCGAAAATTTCAACGAATCAAATTTACATTAAACTTTCATGAATGAAAATTTCATAATTTAAAAATAAAAAATAATACGCAAAAAGTTGAAAGAACTTTTCTAAAAATAATTTTCTTGAAAAACTGGTTCAATAAAAGCTAATGATTTAGTTGTACAAAAAGTTTTTAAAAATGTTCATGCAAAGAAGTGTGTACGATTTTAAAATGCTTGAGGTGAATTTATTTATTCAATTTTAATATTTAGGATGGAGTGCACCAGCTGGACCAAAGTTAATGGATGAAGAAAATAATTTTCCAATTCAAAAGAGTGATATTGCTTTTGCTGCATCCATGATTTCTATGGGAGGCCTACTAGCAAGCTTTACATCTGGATTAATTCGAAATCGTTTTGGAACAATAAAATCGATTTTAATATTTTCTATTCCGAGCACAATTGGGTATCTTCTTTTAATTTTTGCTCGAAGCTCATGGATGGTGAATTAAACATAAATTTGATTTTAAATATATATTTTTTTAATTTTTTCTCACTTACTGTAGGTTATTTTGGGAAGATTTTTCATTGGATTTGCAACAGGTGGATACAGTTTTAATTGCCTTACATACATTGGTGAAATTTCTTCCAAGCAAATTCGCGGCATTCTATTGACTTTTTATGAAATCAATGTAAAAGTTGGCGTTTTATTTGTTTACATCCTTGGAACTGTTGCAAATCTTTTAGTAATGAACATCATAATTACAGTCATAGTTGTACTTTATGCATTTGCCTTCATTGGTCTTCCTGAAACACCTATGTATTTGATGATAAAAGGCAAAACAGAAGAAGCAAAAAAATCACTCAAAATGTTGAGAGGAAGTAATTATAATTATGAAGCTGAAATGACAGAAATTCAAGAAGAAATAAATGAGATCGAGGCAACAAAATTATCATTTTTACAGGAAATAAAAAAGAAGGCAACACGCAAGGCAACCATTATGGTTATAATATTATTTCTGTTCTTCCAAATGTCAGGTAACTTTGATTGACATTAAATCAATTTGCTTTTTAATAATCCAATTCTATCTTTATTTCAGGAATTAATGCTGTACTATTTTATATGACCACAATTCTGATCGAGTCTGGCATTAATTTTGATCCTTTTGTTGCTACTGCTATTCTTGGCTTCATTCAGCTAATTGCAATCATATCATCAACTTTCTTTGTAGATCACTACGGAAGGAAAATTCTTATGATTCTGTCAAACATTACAATGACTGTTGGCTTGATTGGAATGGGATCATATTTTTATGTTAAGAATACTTCGAGTGTCAGTGGTTATGAGTTTCTTACTCTTGTATTTCTCTGTATATTTTTAATTGGTTTCTCCTTTGGCGTTGGAAGTGTAACATTCGTTTTAGTTGGAGAACTTTTTTCATTAAACGCGAAAAAAGTTATTTCACCTCTTGCTCAAGGCATGTCATTCTTAATGTCATTTCTTGTTGCTACATTTTTTCCATCCGTTGCAGATGCCATTGGTATTCAATATACTTTCTTCATTTTTGCTGCCTTTTGTGTCATGGCAACTGTATATCTTATTATATTTTTGCCCGAGACAAAAGGAAAATCTCTTTATGAAATTCAAAAACTTTTGACAAACGAAAAGTAAATTTTTAATATTTGCATTTAAGGAATATATTTGCAGTATTAATTTTTCCAAAACTTTCTATTGTAAAACATTTTAATAAATAAACATTTCTTAGATATATATTCATTCAGCATGACTAGAGTGTTTCTAATCATGACCTACGATATTTTTTTTTGACAATGTATTATCTTATCCATACAAGACCTTACAATTTATAAAAATTAACGTGCATTTGCTATCTAATCAAAATTTCAATCTTATCAGCGACAAAGTTTGCTAATATTTTTTTTGAAGAATCATTTTTTATTAATAAAACATGTGGACTGAAGCTCGAACAACAATTGTTGGTAAAAAAAAATATTTATTTAATTTGAGTAAATTCGGCTTCAATTTATTTAAATTGCAGCAAATATTGGATTTCTGCTTTTTGGGATTACTCTTGCATATTCATCAGTAGTTGGTCCACAAATAGTCAAAAATAATGATTTCAAATTTTGGATAACAAAAAAAGAATTTGAATTTGTCGTTGGTGCAATGTCATTTGGCGCTGCATTTAGTGCTGTTTTTTCAGGAATCTTTAGACATCATATTGGGACACGAAAAACAATTTTAATATTCAGTATTCCCTCAACATTGGGTTATCTTCTGCTAACGATTCCAATGAATTTATACATGGTATTCTAATTTTACTAAAAGCTTTTTAATTAATTAACGAGTGTATTTTTTTAGTTGATTTTGGGAAGATTTCTGATAGGAATTTCAATAGGATGTTATAGCTTTCTCGTTCCGATTTATGTTGGTGAAATATCAACAAACAAAAATAGGGGATTGATGCTAGGATTGCTTCACGTACTACTAAATTTTGGAATTTTACTTATTTACATTATTGGTTATTTTACGAATTTAAAAACGTTGAATATTATTTGTGGATCAATTCCATTATTTTATGCAACTGCATTTTATGGATTACCAGAGTCACCAGTATATCTTTTAAGTAAAAGCAAGCTTGACAAAAGTGAAAATGCATTAATTCTTTTATGTGGAGATAAGCATGATTTCAAATCAGAAACTATGTTAATGAAGCAAGGGTTAAAAGTTGAAAGCATGGGCTTTAAGGATCTCGTAAAAATTAAGTCTGTGAGAAAAGCCCTGATCATCATTATATTCCAATTCTTTTGTTTTCAACTTGCTGGTGGCAATGCCGTAGTTTTTTATTCCCTCCAGATTTTCATTGATGCACAAATTCAAATAGAACCAATTCACGCAGCTCTTATAACGTCATCACTTCAATTTGTTGGTTCGTTTTTTGCAGCATTTTATATCAGGAAATATGGACGGAAGACAATGCTGTGTATCTTCAATACATTTCTAGTATTATCCTTAATTGCATTGGGGGTTTACTTCTTAATGAAAGAGAGGAGCTCATCATTCATTCAAGATTTGAGATGGCTACCCTTAATATCTTTGTGCATTTATCTTATTGCATTCGGTCTTGGAATGGCACCCGTAAGTACACTATTCTATTTGATTACAAGTAACAATGCAATTATGTAATGCAAATAATATTTATTCTACCATCTTTTAAGATTACATACATATGGCTTGGTGAATTATTTACGTTAGATGCAAAGAAAACTATCGCCCCATTGGGACAAGTCGTAAATCATATCCTCACTTTTCTCATTGGAATATTGTTTCCAGTACTGACTGAAACAATAGGAATATCATCTCTATTTTTTATATTCGCATCCATTACCACGATAGATATTCTATTTGTAATATTGTTTGTTCCCGAAACCATCGGAAGATCTGCTGATGAAATACAAAATGCTCTGACGTAATGACATTACTATATAATGTTTAGTTTATAATAAAAAGATACAAAAAAAGAAATGTAAAAATTTATAAAGGATAGAAAAAAATCTTGTCACTTAATGCCATTATGTAATTAAATTTTTAGCTAGAAGGATTTATCATGTACTGTACTGTATATGTTAAAAGTAATCAACTGGAAAGTGGCTTTTATTATTTTATATGCTCTTTTAATATTAAAAAAAAAGAAAAAAAATGTTTATGGTGTCAAAAGAAAAGACATAAAAGCACTGAGAACTGGGTGTGAAATAATGAAAAATCACATTATCACAGCTTATGATATGTGGGGATGCGGACATTCTTTGGTGTTTACACTTGTGATTAATTCTGACCGGAGAACATTGGAGCAAACAACAGTTTGCGGTTTGGATGTGTTAACGGTTTTGTATTTTGATAATTGAAAAAGTTATGACTCATTATAATTAATGAAGCATAAAATTGTGGGGAACGATGCCGTTATGATCATGATTTTTTTTATTGTAAAAGCCTTAACGGACCTTAACATTATTTATTAGTTTTGCTAATTTTATCAACTGCAATACATAGTCATTGTAAAAACGAACATTTATTTGTAAATTAACTCTAATGTCAAAAGTAGAACCAAATATTATAGGTATGAAATACTTCTGCATTCTTCAGAATTTATAGATTTACAAATGCTTTTTTCGCGTATCAAAAGAACCTTTCAAAAAAAGTTGATTTATCTAAGAAGAATCGATCAGGCGATGCAATATTAATGATGCTACAAAGCTGTGAAGAGGCATAAGTGGAATGGGAAAAAGAACAGTTTTGCTAGCTTTTTCATCTCGAACGGAAATCAATTATTGACGTTTATTTCCACTTCTTAACTTCATAAATTAATCAATTAAATGAATGGAGCAATCACACAGATTACTTGATTGCCATGACTTTATCTTGACATTTAGTTCCTTAATATTGTATTCTATTCAAAAAGTAGATATGGGCTTTTCCATCCTCTTATTTTATTTAGCAGATCAATAAATAAACAGAAAAAAGTAAATATCCTGAAAAAGATTTTCTCTAAGGATATTTCAATGCCTCGTGTAACTGATTGATTGACGGAAAAGAAAATTGAAGATCATTATTATTTAAGAGATAAATAGAAATTCCGAATAATTCATTTGTTAATGGATTTTATGAGAAATGCTTTTATCTAGCTTTATGTATCTTTAGATTATTTTTTCTTTTTATTTTTACTTTCTTCATAGTTAATTTTGAAAAAGTTAAAATTTTTAAAATTGTTAATAAATTGAAATAGGTATTCACTGAAAAATATTATAATTATACCTTTAATATTTTTTTATTTCTTTCAAAAAATAAGATATCATTGGAATTAAAAGCTTGAGAGAAAAAGAGAGAGAACAGAAGTTAAAAAAGGATTATGAAAAATTCTAGAAATAAATTTGAAAAGGATTTTAACTTCCTCGCAAAACATTTTATGCAAAAAAATAACTTGACAACGGATATGAAATTCCATTGATCTAAAGATGTGCATATGTATATGATTTTGATAATGATTGGTAATGGTGAAGAAATTTTTGTGATATGATTGGAATTCATCAAAAATTATTAGATTAAGTCAAAATTGAAGAAATAATATATTTTTGAGTTTATATTGGAACAAACTGAATTTAATTAAAATACTAATTCGCAAGCTGAAACAATTTTAATCTAACTTGATCATTTTTTTAAATATGTTAGAAATCTATAAAATTAGCAAGAAATTATTATTATTATTATTTATTTATTTTCCTTCCTTAATTTTCAAACAATTTTTCTGAGATTAAATATACATAAATTAAGCTTCAATGATATTCGTGTATCGTTAAAGAAGCTTAAAACTAATAAATAATTACAATTTGATATTAACGATTAAAAAAGTTTTGAATTATAAAGTTTATGGTTTGTGTCTTTGCTGAATGAAAATAACGGTTAAAATAATTTTGAAATTTGTAAACTTATGGTTTGTGTCTTTGCTTAACGAAAAAATTTTAAATTTAAAAAGTAAACAAACAAAACAAAGAATATAAAAAGAAATTAGATGTAAAAATGGATTATCAGAGGATATAAGCAGCTGAAGAAGATCATAAACACGACCAGATTAATACTTGACATCAGGAAATGTTGATAACAGGACATGTCAGGTGAGGGAAATCCAATTTTCATGACTATTTTTATGAATTATTATTAATTGAGACTTGAATTGTATTTTTAGCTTTTTATCAACTTCCAAAGTTCCTTAAATAGCTGCCATTGAAACAACTGGATAAGAATGCTGCATTTGATATGAACTGCTTTGTTTGGAACTTAAAGGAATGAATATGCACAGCTTTTTTGATGATATCAGGTAAGTTATTGTAGATATTTACTCCAAAATGATTAATATCCCTTTTACCAAAATTATTCTTTGCAGTTGCCGATCTTAAATTCATCCTGTTTCTTTCCATACGATTGAGTTCAAAGCTGATGTTGCTGTGAATTGATTTTTTTCTGCATGAATATATGAACGAAGCAGTCGTGATGTAATTAATCGCACGGATTGGGAATATATTGTCAAATGTAAGTTGTTCATACATAATAGCCTTGTCAAGCCGTCTATCGAATCCATACATATTTCTTATTATCCTGTTTTGAATTACTTGAATTGGTTGAATGACATTGTCGCAAGCATTGCCCCAAATTGTGTTCATGTAATTTAAATGTGATGCAAAAAGTGAATGATAAATTTTTCTTTTGGCTCTCATTGGTAAAACATTTTTTAATTTCCACATTATACATGCTGCACTTGCTAATTTCTTCTCGATTTCACTTCCATGAAATAAAAATAAATCCTAATCTTATTTATTGAAGATAAAGATGAAAAAATCTACTCTGCTTTCATACAGTGGGCTCTCGTGGGGTAAGAATGTAAAATTGTTTTTTAGTCAAGATTTCATCTATTTAAATTAATATACAGTAATTGGAAAAAAAATGTTATTTTGAGTTGGCAAATGTTTTCGTTTCCCAAATAACAGCTCGATCAAATGCAAAGAAAAAGTTGACTGACCCGAGGAAATAACGCGGAAGCCATTGACTTTCTACGTAACTCGTATTTTTTTGTTCTTTTTCTCGAATTAATTTTTGTAAAGCAAATCAAGATAATTAATTTTCTGTTTTCTTTATTTGGCAAAAATTGAATGAAAGGAAAAAAGACAAGATAAATAATTGAAACAGATTTTCTCTGTCTATATTTGTTAATGTTACTTTTCCATAATATTCAAGGAAAGGCTTTGTAATTAGTGATTGTTATCAATGTAAATATACATAAGTCGTCGAGAAAAGAAGATTTTCAATCCTTTGAATGAATGTCCTAGAATCCATTATGATACTGAAATCATAATAGACAATCTGTACCTTTTATTTTTTATCTATAAAAAATTTATTTACATCTTTCTTTTAAAAAATAATTACTTGTTTATTTCTTTTCAATTTCTTCTTTTTTCAAGTTTTTCGTCCATTTTCGTCTTGTGCTTTTCTATAAGGATTTTTTTTTACCATTTCGTTCTTGTATTTCAATCTCTTTTCAGTTCCATTATATTTTAATTAACGACTTTTTGTCAACAGACAAAGAATCATGAGGAAGAAATATGTTTTGAGAATATTGAGCATCTTTGTTAATTTTAAGAGTGGGAAGTAAAACGACAAATAAAAATTTCTGTAGAACTGAAATTGCAAAGAGAATAAAAATAAAATAAAAGGCATAAAAAAGTTAAACTTTTTTGTTTAATCCCAATATTTTGAACTATCTCTGAAATGGATTTTATTATGTTCCTTATTTCTTCAATATAATTTCTTTCTCGTTTCCTTTTGTCTTTCAAAAGATAATTAAAATTGAAATATATTGATTTTGTGAGTTCCTAAAGAATGAATAAAAAAGACATTGAAGATAATCTAGAAGATGGGAAACAATAAAAAAAAGTTCTTTTATTTAACTACATTTTAGAAATCTTATTTGTTTTCGTATTTCATTCATTTAGATTTTCAATTATTGTAAAGTGTTTTAAATTAAGGTTAAGTTTTCTCAACTCTTGTGTAGCATTTTGAACTGAAAACAAATTTAAACTGAAAGTTTAGGCAGTTAAAATTAGTTTAAGCATTGCTCTCTCAAGATATTCAATTTAATTGATGAGTATTTGCTGAATTGATCTACAAAAAGGGACAAAAACTTGGCAATAATAAAAGAATCTGAAGCTGAGTAACTTAATTCTTCGTTTTTTGTTGACTTTTATTTTAACAGACACAAGACATTATGGAAGAGTCTTCAAAAATATTACATGTGACAGTTAGTATAATAAATAAATGAGGATTTACACCAAATACTTTTTGGCACTAAATTACAGCTGGCACTAAAACACAGCTGTAAGTGGCGCAACATTAAATTAAAATACAGCTCATACAAAAATTTACTGCTGTATGTTGCACCACAAGGAAAAATATTAGTAAAACTATTAAAATTAAAACGAAAGCCATCTGTAAATTACAGCTGTAAAAATCTTATAAATTGCATTTTTCACCATCTGTAAATTACAGCTGGTGTTTTTGATGCAACAAACAGCTGTAAATTTTTGAATGAGCTGTATTTTAATTTAATGTTGCGCCACTTACAGCTGTAGAGTTTTAGTGCCAGTTGTAATTAAGTGTCAAAAAGTATTGGATAGGATTTACGATGAAAGCAGAATTCAAGTAACTTGCTTGAAATTAATTAACAAAGAATGAAAAGTAACAGAAGAAAAATTTTCTTTCGTGTTTGAGTTCTATTTGAAATTGCCATTTTATTCCTTTCCAATGCTTTATCGTCTCAATAAGCAGCTTACTAAAAATACCATTTTATTACAAAACGATCAAAAGCACACGCAAGACATTAAACTTTTGAAAACGATAATGAAAATAGCAACATGTAACAAGTGTCTGAAAAATTAATTTACCTTTCCATTTAATTTCTTTCCCTTTACATTTCGTAGCTACTTTTTTCCATCTACATACTATGCTCATTTCGGCAGAGATGCTTAATGAAAAAAAGCAGTAAAAATATATATATTGAATTGGCGTCAATAAGTATTATTTTCTTGATGTATAATTGGGTATTATTTTCATTTTCTCCTCGTTTCGAATAAATGTCGAACATAAAACTTCCGTATTTTTTTTATTTTTTTCCATTGATTTTTTTTCTTATAAAATTTTTACTTACATCTTTGTTATTTGAAATTATCTTTGTGTTGATTTTTCACACCAATTAACGATTTTGTTACTTAGAATAAAAAAAAAAAAAACATTTAAAAAATGAATGAATATCAGTATTGATGTACAAAGAGAAAGAATTTTAATCAACAAATGCATTTAAAGATCCATTTCATTAAAATCATGCAGAGATTTTTAATCAATTATTCTTCAAAGGACGTTAAATGCATGCTGATGCATACACAACAATGGAAGTTTCTACAAATTCCTTTGATCATACAAATTGAAGACAAAGCATAAAACAAATGGAAATGGAAATAAATTTCATAACCTTTTGATTCTTTTGTCATTTTCAATATCAAAGGTAAAAGAAGAATTTTTTTTAATTAAATTTTTCATTAGGAAAGTATTGAAAGTCAGAGAGAATATTATTGTTGAAATGTCTTTGATTTTAGATGAAAATATTCTTTTAAAAAATATTGAAATTTAATTAAGTTAAGTTCGTTATTGTTTTTCATTTGACTCATTGTAATAATTTTTTTTAAATCTTCCATGCTTGAAGAAATCAACGCATTTTGCTTTTGCTTTAAATAATTTTATTTTTTTCTTTTTCTGGTACTTTATTCAATGTACAGAAACTCTTATAAAATAATAAATTTAATTCCTTTTTTTATAGCTTAAAAAAAATCAATAAAAAAAATCCATAGTTACACGAAATCTAGATGGACCCAATAATTGAATTGCTGCAAATTGAATTTGAAAAGTTTAAGGAAAGTCAATTATCAAGTTTATTGATTTATTTTATGGATAGTTCACTTATTCTTAAGAACGAACAAAATTTGTTTTAAAAAAACTTTTGATTTTAATGTGTTTTGAACAATTTCATGAAAATCGTTAGGGTCAGTACCTGATATAAAATGATTGATATAAAAGTCTTTCTTTTGGTGTTAGCCATACATATTTCATCAAAAAAAATATTAATGGAAATGTGATTTGCTGTTTTCAAATTTAATTAAATATTTGTTCATATTGTGCGAACCATTAATATTACTATCTCCATCATCAATGCTAAACTCTCTTCTCCCATTCTATACTTCCGTCCTCATTGCAATTCAAAATGAAATTAAATTCAGTATGAAAAACATAAATACCATAAATGACATTTTCCATCAACACATACCGACAGAATAAATTTGGAATAAATAGTAAATGCCAATGATAGAGATAATACCAAAGTTTCAGTAGAATAAATACGCAAGAAAAAAATTCAATTTGATGGAATTTGATATGAAATAATTGTATTTGAAATCGAATATTCCATTATTTGCACATTTCCTTTTTATTAATATCTGTTTTTGAGTAAAGTCATAGTTGGAAATTTATGATCTATTGTATTTTTGCAGCATGAATTTTTCTAATTTAATTAAATCAATACGATTTTGGATTTTTTTTATATTTTTCAAAATTATTGTGCTAACAATTTTTTATTTAAGCTCGAATGAGTTAAAAAATTGTTTTTATTTAATGTTGTTGTTCTAACAATTTTTTATTTAAGCTCGAATGAGTTAAAAAATTGTTTTTATTTTTGTTTAAATATTTTGTGTTTTTGGAACGCAATAATTGCACCTGGAATTTCACAATGTTTGGATATTTTTGTTATAAAATATTTATAGCTTTTTGTATTTTAATTTTTTTAGCTTTTTCACTAAAACTATTCATATCATAAACATTTTAAAAGCTTATAGAATATAATAGGATTGAATACTATAAATAAATATTTTTAATATCTTATTTGATCAGATTGGAGGTAAATTATCAACATCACTTTAATTAGGTTTATCAACATTTACGTTGCCATAAAATACATTTAAACAAGTTTATTTAAAAGCTTTATTTTTGAATAACAATTAAGTTATTCTCTAAGTTATAAATCACATCCAAACGTGTTCAGATTTTTATTCTCAAACATTGCAACAATCATGCTGAGCGAATCCGATTTGTCACTTTATGAAATTTTAATACTGCGAAAAATGGCGCATTAGCCAAATGAATTGATTGTATATTGTACGGAAATGGTTTTTCAATTTTCCTTTAGTATATAAACAGCCAGACGACTGCAATTGCTTTGAAGCTTTTTCTTCGTTCTCTTGTATTTATTTTTTTTAGTGAATTGAGCTTTATCGCTCATAAAATACCCGTTATTAATGATTTATTTGTATGCAATTCATAAATTTCTCTCATTTTTTATGCTAGAGCATTTTCATTTATTTCACTTCCTTGTTTTCCACAAAAAAGAAAAATACAAACAGGCAGATAATAGGAATGGCATTAATTGCACATAAATATGAAATATTTATTTTATGGCATTTTGCTAACCAGTTTTGCGGTATGGACTTTTGCTGAATATAGAAAACGGTAGTCTGACTGCTATGAAGCATTGGTCAATTTTTATTATTCTGTAAACAATTTTCTCTCTTTCATTTGTACTTATTTCATTCACTTCTGGATGTTCCTTCTGTTCTATTAAGAATTTTATGGTAAAATAGAAAATACGAGCAAAAAATTGTCAGTTGCAAAATTTTCCACAAAAAATTATGGAAACATAAAATTTTGTAGTAGAATAAGAAATAAATTTAGGAAAATATCAATAACAAATGAAATTGCTAGACTTCCTCTAATAAAATTGGAACAAATCGGTTCGTAAAAATTTTGTCCTTTCTAACTGAACTTTGTTTAAGTAGGGTAAAAAATCTGTTTTTTGTGGTATTTTGCTTTTCATCAACTTTGAATTTAAATAAATATTCACTGATTCATCCTTTTTAAATGAATAATGGCTCAAAATATTCAGGAACCAAAAGACTTTAAAGTCTTATATTCATTTACTACTGTAACATTAAGCTTTTAGTGAAAAACTAAATTAAACACCAAATCTATTTTTGGTGGTATGAAATCTATTTTTTGTGGTAAAAAAATCTATTTTTTGTGGTAGAAAAAAGTAATGAAATTATATGATAAATTTTAGTTATTACTTTAAATACATCATCTTTAATGCAAAATGAATCGATAACAAGTCAAATTAAGTTATTTAAATGATTAAAATACATTAAATTTATTAAAAATAGTTTCATAATATTTTACCGGATTTTTATTTTTCAAATTGTTTAGGGGACTGTCAACTTTCAGGGTAATATCAACTTTAGTTTCCATACAAACATTTTGTAAACAAATACCACAAAAAATAGATTTTAGTACCACAAAAAATAGATTCAATGTTTATACAAAGTAAATTGTAATTTTCGATTATTTTGTTAACTTATATGCATTAAATATGATTAAATATTAAACAGTGAACGTTTATTTGTCACAATAATGATTCTTCTGACAGAATCACAACGAAATTAAGCAAAAAATTGCGCATGAAAAATGGTAAGAAATTTTGATTTTTGGTGTGAAATTTTAAATTGCAAATATTAAAAGATAGAAATTAATTAGACAATTCAGATTAAGCATACATGCTTTAATCATTATTTGCAACACATCTGTCAAGAAATGAGGAATTTTTAATGCTTTAAAAGTATTTTTCACAGCTAAAGATGAATACCACAAAAAATAGATTACCACAAAAAACAGATTTTTTACCCTATTTCAATTGTTTTTCATCAAAACCACTAATGGATGCCTGATTTGTTGATACTTTCAACTCATTATTATTATAATTAATTTTTTAAATTAATAAATATAAAATGTTTAATTGAGTAATTCACTTAATTTTAACCCAAAAATTAAAATTACTGATGAACGGAGGTGGCAAAAAAAGTAAAGAGGAAAAAAATATTGTAATAAATTTATTTTCGTTCATTCATTTTAATGCACTTTGTCGAGATATGTATGAAAATATAAATAAATTTATTTATTAAATATTAACATGCGATAGGAATCAATAAATGAATCAACGATACAAATCTATATATTTATAAACATAATGGAAAAAAAGTGCATACAAAATGGGAAGCAGCCGGAAAAAAGTATTCATCCTCTTCCACAAAATAGAATATATTTACATCCGAATACAGTTCATTCATTCGCTTCATATTAAAATCACGTAAATGCCATAAATTTGTCTGTTCTTCTTCCCATAGTAAATATTGAATTCAGCCATAACGCGATTGCAGAGATGAGAGAAAAATGGGAAAATAAAAGATCATAAAAATATATAATTCGAAATTATTAATATTTTACGTTATGTTTTTAAATTACAATAAAATTTAATGATCCAGTTAGCTTTTAGCACAGTATTTTATGCAATCTATGTTCTTTTATTCCATAAATTTTGTAAAAAGATTAAAAGGTTGTGAACGATTTAAAATTCATTCTTAAACATAATTTATTACGATACGATTTTTATGATGTATGTAAAAATTATAAATTAGTGATTTTTCAACTCTTGCGACGCAATTCAAAAATACCTGCTTTAATATTTCTCTGTTATTTTTTTTAAGGTTAATATTTGAGAATATTAAAAATCAAATTTGACAAGGTGTTCATAACGAGGTATGAAAATGAAAACTGAAGTTTTAGGTAACTGAAAGGATAATAATGATTCTCCAAAACCCAGTGAATTGTAGATAATATCTTTGAAATTTTGTTTTCTTTGAAAGTATTATGCTGTAAATTTGGAATTATAATTTTTTAAGTTCATAACTGACATAATAATAATAATAATGCTTCTTTTTTATTCATTGATTTAGTGTTCGAAGTACATTTGCTTAATTTTAGCACTAACCTAATTGGTTTTAATTTAAGTTCAATTTGAATATTACATAACTGACATGATAGATGAAAATTTTAAAAATTACTAATTTCATAAATTCATCTGCAAGTTAATATTTATAGTTTTTATTAATTTTTCTTTTTTAATAATTGTGATAGAGGTATCAGCTCATTTAGGTAAATAATTTATAATTTTTTTAATCAAAATAATTTCTACCAGTTTTTTCTTTGATTAAATTAAAATGAAGAGGATAGGAGGAAATCGTAAGTGTAGGATTTAACAAGAAACTTTTCTTCTTGACAAAAGGAAAGTGGAATCTATAGACATACATTATCATTTCCTTATCTTTTTTCTCTACATATCCTACATGCTGTTCATACGATACATTGTTGAAATCTTTTGCTTCTGTGTGAAAGTTATGTGACCGAAAAAGGGAAAGGATGAACATTTTTTTATGCTTCTATATATACATCAGCCAAATAGAAAATACAGTTTCTGCTTTTATTATAATGTGAACAACAGTGTGGAATGTGACAGTAAAGGGAAAAATCTCGACAATGGAGAATCGGTAATTGAAATGTGACATTAAAAAAGGACCAAAGAAAGAATCTATTTTACGCAATGTAATATAATGTGAGAAAAAGGGATTCAGAGATACTTTTGAGCTTTTCAACATGCTTCCTCTTTTTCTTCTACAATAAAGAAAATGTGATATTTCATCATGTTACCTTCCAATCCTGACTCGATAGCTCTAAAAAGTTTAATGACTGTAAATTTACTTTAAAATGTGACAAATGAAAAAATTCTCCGAAAATTCTCTAAAAATCAACTAGGAATAAGGGTTTTGTGTAAGAATAAAAATGCGCTCTGTTCATATGACGATCTGATTCATAAATAGTTAACTTTTTTCACAGGTCAATTATTCAATGGAAAGCTTTATGGATGGGTTTTTCATTTTTGAAACATGAAGTATATCGTGTTGCTTTGAAAACCCAAAGGAAAAATGAAAAAAAAAAAAAAAAAATTGAAGGTAAAAAGGCGAAAATTGGCATTTTAACAACAAACACATCTTTGTTAGAAGAGGCATATTCATGCATGATAGAAAATGAAATCAAATCATTTTATGTAATGCTAGACATGTCTTGAAAAATTATTCAAAATCTGATTTTCCGACTTTGCTTGAAGCTTGCTTGAAGGATTCAAGCATATATCCTTCCATATACATACTTTCAATTTTATTCTGTAGCGTACATGTTATATTGTCTGGCAATCAACTGCCACATAAGCATTTTATGTTCTTAACTACGTTCATTGCTTCCAACATCAACTTTACAAAACATTTCAAGGTTCAACTTGTTTAGTGAAATAAATAAAATATAACATAACTTTCTTTTTTTCACAACTCCTTCGAGGTAAATACGTTTATTGTGTATGAATATTTCGACAAATAGACAAATGATATAAAAACAAAAAGCTGTTTTTGTCTGAAAGTAAAAGTTTTCAAATTCAAGTGAGAAATTTTTGTAGATATTTCATTAAAATAATTATTACTGTAATGGACATAAAGTCAAAGTTTGAATAATCCACAATGTTTGTGAACAAAAGCAGCAAGAAACAAAATGAATGCATGATTATATTCTGTAGTAGAAGAAATAGTTATGAAATTCTTCTTCGTCATAACATAATCACGATCATCATCACGTACTGCTTTAATCTCACGTCATTTAAGTCAGTCATGTATTTGTGATTGTCTTTGTTCATAGCAATTTATGCATGCGGTTGGTGGTGTGAAATATATAATAGAAATTCCTAATTCGTTTCTATCTTGTTGTTGCTTGTTTAGGACTTTCACTTTACACCATTATTCATGATGTGTCTATCTATTCCATCGATTCATAAATTTATTTATGTTAGGAATAACAAGAACTTAACACATCAAACTGTAATTGAATCATCAATATGTTGATTTCTTTTCTTTACTGCAAACAACTCTATGAGTTTATTATTTTTTTACATGATAAGAATTCAAGATTCTACAACCATATCAAGTGTTTCATGTACAACACATCGTAATAAATAACATTTGAAATGCTTCATTCGAAAAGTATTTATGTTACAGTATTTAATATAATTTCTAATAAAGTAATTGAATACTAGTGCCACAGCTGCTATCTAATGCTTAACGGAAGTAAATGTGTTTTTGCGTAGTTATTGATTTATTTCAAATATTAATTTCTGCGATGCAAACTGCGATGTGGAACTAAAATTTAACTTTAAAACTTAAAATTTTTCTTCACGCTTCATAACTATAAATGATTAAAAATTGAGGTTTCTAGGGCATTAGATTTTTAAATTCTTATATATTCTAAAATGATAATCTATTGAAAATTAAATTTGTTGACATTAATTTCAAAATACATAAAACCTTAAAGGGCTTACAATTCAATTCATGAGAAAATTTGTTAATTCAAAAATCTGTTGTTACCATAACATGTTAGCATGTATGAAATAAATTCAGGGTTGAAGCGGAAAAAAAAGAAATGGTGATTTTGCCTAAGAAAATTTTCCCTTTTTTTGTACATTCAAATCGCATTATAACTTAATAAAGTCGATTTTGTATGGAAAATCTTTTTGTGCATGCATAAAATAAAGTGCCAAAAGGGGAAAATAAAAAGAAACTTTTACATTGGACACCATTATTCAAATTGAGAATATAAATCTATTTAAAAGATAATCCCAGTTTGAAAACTTTTATGTACTGAACATACAGCATTTTTAATAGTATTGAAAGATGAGCTAAATTGTTACATTTGTAATAAAGATTTAAGTTTTTCAGTCAACAAATATTTTAAAGATTTAAACTTATGAAGTAACAATCTTTCGACCTATTACAAACTGGGAAGATAAAAAGGATTTACTTCCTCTTCACATTACTATCAACATACATATACTGTAGATAGAATTGAGATGAAGTATCTATTAAAACTGAACTTTTTCCTCTTAAATAAATTAAATTTTATATACATGAATTGACTTAGAAAAATATGTTAACAAGCTTTATTTTCAACTATAGTAGACACTGTTTATACTATGCTTAAGAGATATGTGATCAACCACTTACAAATACAATTTAAACTAAACAAAATTAGATTGAAAAGATATGTTTATGCAAATGACACTTTCTCATAATTTTTATGTCATCATATGAAAATCACTATTTCTATGGTCATGCTGGTACGTTTATATGATGACAAACGAAGTTTTAAAGTGCTATTAAAAGTTAATTATTAAAGATCTAAAAATATATTCCAAAAACATAACAAGTTTTAAATGAACGGAAAATCATCATATAATTTTTTTTATTGTAAAAATACCAAATTATCAAAGTGTAAATCGATGATGATTCGTAAAAGGAAATAGAAAATTCCTATGTTAAGAATAACAAGAATGAATCGATGTAGGAAATATGTTTTTAATTAAGCTGATACGTGTATAGAATTGAGAACATCTGAATATAATCGCATACAATAACAAAAATAGCAACAATAGAATTAAGTAGAAGAAATACCTAAGCATATATGTACATATTCTTTAATATGCCTATGAGGGGCGATGGGAGTATAGCTTAGGATAAATGTCAGAAATTGTTGTAAGAGAAAGAAAATAACGATATGGCATCTGCAATCGATGAACATTAACGTTAATGTAATGAATTAGAAGTGATCGTTAATTTTCCACCTCTCCTTTTTCGTGTATGGATCTTTTTTTATATATCTTAATATAAACCGACTTTTTGAGGCCGCATTATTCCTTCTTAATTAAAGATCTAAAACCTCACAAATTAAAACTGATAAAACAATTAAATTAAGAAAAAAAGAAACAGGAACTGATGAAATAATAATTGGAATGGAAATAATATGAGTTATGTAAACATTTAAAACAAGCAAACCTATTTTTTTCAGAGTTAAATAAAGATGATTGAAAAATGCGCTTAAACACTATTAATAAAAGGATTTGGTTACTAATTTTTATATCATTTGGTATTTCGGAAAATTAGAAATTTCCTCTTTTCTTTATCCATTTACTGTGCTTTTTTTTCTTCTATTAATATCTTTCCAGATATATACTTTAAGGTAATTCATGGCAATGAGATTATTTACAATGAATTTTAGGAAAGGAGAAAAGGTAAAATACTAACAGACATGTATACACACACATAACTATTAATGGATGATGCCCTTCAGATACATTTCCTCTCCATTCTTAGATTATTTAAACGAAGATGTTCATTTATTTCCAAGGTTTTGTTTGTTTTAATAAATTGAATAAAGCAGAAATGGGTGTATGCAGTAATCTTGAATGGAAATTATCCTCTTTTGTGTGTCTCAAGATGAAATGGAAAACTTTTTTAGTTCCTCTCCACAAAATTTTTCTTCCTTTTTTTATTGTTTACAGTTATGAGATGAGATGAGAGGGAGTAGTCCATAATAGTATTTGTTCCATTAATTCAAAATTTAGGTTGCTTTAAGCACCAAAATATCTCAAAAATAAATAAGATTTTCTATGTGACATCGCTTGAGGAAAAATCCCTTTTCCTAGATCCATATGAAAAATGTGCTAAATCCAATTTTTTTCTTATTAAAGTTTCCGTTTTGCCTCAAGTCTAACAATATTTATTGCTATAGCTCCTTTTTAACCATCTAATTTTACCGAGTTAAATCATCAACATTCAACTTTTCTTTCCCCAATATTTTTTTAATTAAATAATAAAATCTGGAATGAAAAGAGGAAACTTTTTTTTATCTCTTTTGAGTCAATGGTGCTTAAGTAAAAAGAACACAAGACAGTCCAAGAAAGTTTTAAAATAATTCTATTGCAGTTTTTCATTTTCATCTCCATCTGGCTAAGTGCACAAAGAATGAAAAAAAAAAAAAAAAATAGATTCGAGTTGTAGAATTCTTCTTACTAAACGTTCTTTTTTTCTTTTATTTCAGTGATTCAGAAAATTTTTATTAATTATAAATCTTCAAAACGTCAAAGGTTATATTTCCAAAAGGTTCTAAAATTTTGGATTAAATATTCAGCGGTGATAAGAATGATGACAGACATTCTAAAAATAGAGTATAATAAAGTTCTGTTAATTTATGTTGCAAAAATCTGCAGTTTGTTTATAACAAAAAGCGCTATTTGCAACTGTTGTTTCCTCTTTCATCATCCACCCATTTCATTTTCATCTCTTCACAGTTTTTTCTCCTTTTATTGTGAGAAAAAGAAATAAAAGAAAGGAAACGTAAGACGGAAGAGCATTATGGGAAAGAAAATGTTAATTACTTGGATACTTTTTTTTATATCTATACATATATTTTTTGAATAAAATGGAATGGCAAAAGTTTTATAATTTAATGCAGACAAATTTTTTCCATCCTTACCAGACATTTTGCGACAGAATAATGCAGAACTTTTTGTTTTTGTTTCCTCCTATTTTTTTTTTAAGATTGTACAATTTTTGAAAGATGTGTGAATATACTTTTGTAAACCTTACGCAATAATCTTTATTGCAGATATGCAGCTTTATTTTGACCTCAATATTGACAAACATTTCATTTGAAAGAGCGTCTATCAAAAATGAGAGTAATAAACTAAAAATAGAATAATAATCTTAAAATTTTCAATGTCGAATTCAGTTTAATTTGAATTGCTGAATTTGGCAGTCATAAGATGAGAGCATTGTTGCTATTGATAATCTATTTTCACATTTTAAAAATATATGATGCATTGGAAGATTTTAATGGCCACAAATCAGTTTTACCATCTAATGCAGTGATACCTGAAATAGTTCCACCATTTTCATCAAATATAGTAAATGGTAATAATGGAATTGTTGGACAGTCTATATATCCAAATTCACCATGCCAAACTTCATGCAATTCTCAAAGCACACAATGCCCAAGCTACTGCAGTCAAACTCCGCAATTGTGTACTTCTGGTTGTCAACAGCAGACTTCAACAAAAACGGTGACAGTTCAAGTTCCTGTAAGAGTTTCAAAAACAGTTGCAGAAAATATCACAAGAACTGTTCAAAAACAACCAAGAAGAGTGAAGGTTGAAATGGAAACTGAAATTATTAAAGAATGTCCAAAGAACTATAGAATGATTGAAGATGAAAATGATAACCAGAGATGTGAAGCAGATCGAACTGCTCTTATTTCATGCCCAGTTGATTATGAATTTAAAAATAATAAATGCGTCAGAACAGTAGTAACATGCCCTAATGAGCATAACAAAATTAGGCAAAATTGTGCTCTAAGAATTGTATGTCCTCAAAGTTACCATCAACAAGGTGATGAATGTGTTCCACCAATCCCGCAATGTCCTTATGGATGGAATTGGAATGGCAAAATTTGTGAACCTGAAAGATTAAGTTGTCCAACAGGATATACTTTAGGTAACAATAATCAATGCATTCACGAAATGCATCGATGCCCCCCATACCACAGAGAATTTGGAAACCAATGTATAATGGAGGAACCAGGATGCAATTATGGCTTCAATATCAATACAAATTCACATACTTGTGAAAAAGTTGTGAATAAATGTCCTAAAGGTAGTCATGAACAGTATGGCGAATGTATAAATTTGTCATATGAATGTCCAACTGGATCTGTTGATGCTGGAAATCATTGTACTTTTGATCAAACTGTCCAAAAACTCGTTTATGAAATGTAAGACTGCAAAATTCTATATCATAATTATTATTTAATTAATTCCTTTTTCCCTAGCAAATATGTTCCTCAGACTATGACATTACCAGGACCTGTTACTAGTAATTGTAATAGCTATGTAAATTATGGAGGCTATGCAAATTATGGCTGTGCAAGTCCATGCGTAAATAACTGTGCTTCTTCTTTGTGAATAAAAAAATAAATAATAAAATGATAATATTAATCAAAATTTGTGTCTTATCAACAAAATTGGAGTTTCCAAGTATTTAAAAAAAAAACATTGCATTTTGAGAATATAATCTTTAAAGTTGGGAAAGGTTCATTTGATCACGTCTGATTTTAAAAATTACTGACTTAGTTAAATTGGCTTACTTGAATTTTTATTCAAAATTAATAATATTTTTGCGTAGGTCAATTCTTGTGCCAATATGGCATAAACGAAATACCATGAACAATAAACAAAATCTCTACAAAAAAGACTCAATAGTTTCCGCACGATAGCACAAGTAATTTATTTATTTTATTCTAGCATAATATTTACGGAACAAGATAAAAATCGACCTACATTTTGACTGTTTAATCATTTCAAATTATTTATTAATTTAAAAGTAAACGAGTTCTTTGATAAAATCTTAAAACGCCATACACTCAAAACTGGAAGCGTCTGAATTTGTTTGTTTCATCACAAATCTAACTTACTTTTGAAATGTCCCTAGTTCTCTAGAAAAGGAAGTCACATACATACCAAAAGTAATTCTCGTTTGAGATTTTTATGGGCCTTAAAGGAAGAAGTTTTCTCCACATTTCCATAAGTAAAAGACATGCATAAAAACGTGTGTATGTGCACACTATGATGTTGAGTAACCAAGCTATCTCTACTCATTCATGTTATGATATATGACTAACAATGCTCCATCATAAAGATTATCTCGAAAAGTTTCGTGTGAGGGTTTTTTAAGAAACATGAAAAGGAAGAAAAAGAAAAACTTTTTCTGAATCTTAATAATGGAAAAATGCCCCATCTTTTACTACTGTATTCATACATCTACCGTGTGTTGTCCGCATATATTTTATAAAGAGAACAAGAACTGTACTATGATGTGGTTTTTATGCCCTCGTGATTTTCTTCTTTCCATTTCCTTCCTTCATAAATTTTATTCTTTTTTCATACTTCTTCTGAAAAAGATCACAAGACGTGAGTGAATATATATCAGAAATTCAAAATGCTTTGCTAGTCCAATAATAAGTATATTTTCCACATGATTTTTTTTCTAATATATTTCATATAATTTTTATGGCATTTTTGTTTTTCACCCAAGCATGAAAGATTCTCTGCATATATTTTCTACATTAAGATATTCATCATTTAAATATGTTAGTGTTCGGAATGTAATGTGAGTTATCCTTTATCAAGTTTTCATTTATACCAGATCAAGGCTTCCGCAGATTATAATCTTTAAAAATCAAAGATTATAATCTTTGTATGAAGATTATTTAAAGATTATAATCTCTGTATGAAGATTATAATCTTGAAAAAATCTTTGTATGAAGATTATAATCTTTAATTTTTAAAGATTATAATCTTTGTATGAAAGATTTTTAAAGATTATAATCTTTGTATGGGATTTTTTAAAGATTATAATCTGCGGAAGCCTTGTACCAGATAAAGTCAATCATATCCTTTTTGCTTTACAATTTCCAGAATGAATTTGGTTTCAATAAAAAATTTCTTTCAAATATGTAAGAGAATACTAAGGTGTTTTTGAGTTTCATTACCTAAATTACATATTTGTAAAAAAAGAAGAAAAAAAATTGATGTAAGTGAAAAATCCAATTTGTAAAAAATTGTAAAAACAATTTATCGAAAAATTCTTTTCATCTGGAAAAAAGTTTACAAAGTTAATCAAGGAGATGAAAGTCTTGGAAATTTTTACAGGAAAAAGTTATAATTTAATGGGATATCTGGTATTTTTTGTACCCTCTCTTTTTCATGCAATAAAAATTCTTTATGAACAAAATTTATTTAATAATTTTTATGGCCTCTTATTTTATGTTCTCATATATTTGATGCCTTGCTTTTGTATTATTTTTTCGAGTAATTTTCATCTTTATTTTTTTTTTCTCTTTTAATTTTGTTTTATTTCAATTCCCTGGAGCGTTTAATCATAGTATGTGCAAAAATATTCTGCAGCAAGATGGAAAGGAAAATTCATGTGGGGATGTTTGAGAACTCAATATGTAATCTCGCACTCGTCTCTCATCTTCATAAATATTATTAGTTTTTCACATTGCATGTTGTGATGTAAAAATTCCTTTTCTCTCCTCAAAAAATATGAAATGAAATTTATGATGCTAATATACATCAAGAGACATGAAATCTGAAATATGCAGTACAAAACTTAAAGAGACAATCAATAGACTGCTGCGCATTTTAATTAATGAACCTTACACTTTATTGGATTTTTGTTAACTTTGTAACTATTAGATAGTACTGGTACAGATTGAAAATTGTAAAAGTTTTGAAAAATCATGACTCAAAGTGAAATATCAATTATTCATTAAAGAAAAGCTGTTCCTTGATATTAAAATCGTTTTGAAGTAAACTCCCTTCTGTGTCTCTTATTTAATAACGCAAAAAATTGCTGCAGTAACATCACAGATGGAATTTCAATATCACAGCAGTCAATCGTAGTTGCATGACAAATATGAGTTCACGTCTGTTTTATAATTACATATTTCCAAGGTTGTGCAGGTTCATGGAGTGAGCATCAAGCATTTTTATGATGAATGATTTTTTCCCTCGCATCCTTTTTTTTTTCTTGCAGAGATGAATCACAATGAAGTGCTGTATAATATGGACAATAACTTCACATAGTTCTCTCTCTTGTCTCGTTCTTTCTTAATTTTTCACACCATTAACTTTTTGATGTCAGTTCGAGTGAGAGTTTATTTCATTTTGAGACTTCTTTTTTTTTGTATATTACTACTAAATTGCCAAAAGGGGACTGTGAATGAATAGCAGAAAATTGTTTCTCTTTATAAAATTGATGTATGTATGTGTGGTTAAGGGCAAAATGATGCTGAAAATAAATGGTCGTATGAAGAAAACTAATTTAAGGATTATAATCTAATTTCTTTTCCTTTTACATTTACAAAATGCTTGTTGAGTATGTGTATATGATAGATAAAATATGATGATTGTGATAGTTGAATTAGAAAATCGGTTTAGTTTTATTTTTGTTAAGGATGTTAATCATCAGAAAACAAATTGTTAGAACATAAATATTGCATCCACTTTATTGTATGAAAATCATCATCTACAATAATGTATATAATATTATTGTAATATTGGCACTTTATGATTTAAAAATTCACAAAAGCTGTACATGAATAATGAAAATTTCCCAGTTGTTCTATTTCCCTCCTAAAATATTTACATTATAGATTTTTGGTGCTTGTTTGGAAGTCGTTTTATGAATAATAAAATAATCGCACTCATGATGTTTTATTATGACAATTCATATACTTAATAATATTACTGTCGTCAACAAAATTTTTCCTTCATCATTTTTGCTGGTTTTCTTTATTTCCATTTATAATTTAAGAAATTGCTGTCTTTTCTCCCTTCATTTTTATTCGATGTTAGATTATGAAATTTCATTGCTTCTTTCAACTGTACTTATGCCTAAGTAAAGAGATTTTTTTTCTCGCAAATTTATACATGCATACACAATTTTTCGAGTGTGGGATTTCTTGTCTTATATTATTTCTTCATAATCTCGTTTATGATTCATTTCACATTTTTGCGTTTTCTTTCATTTTTTTCCATCTTGTTATTTATATCGACAAAAGAATTTCTCATCCTACGTGTATGATTTTGAAATTTGAGAACTTATTATTAAATTCAAAAAAATATAGGCACATGCATAACATTCTTTAGCAAATTGGAAGATTTTCTAGGAAGAAATACAATACGCTTATGTTGTTGAAAAATCATATAAAATTTTAATTGGAGAAGTGAGGAAGTCAAAGTAACCAACTTTTCTTTTGTAGCTTGAGGTAATGAAATTGTAATTGAAGTTAATTGTAAATTTGAGCGGTAAAACTATTGTAGTGAATATTCTTTCGATGTTACAATATTTGAAAGTTTTGACAATGACAATTCAATTCATTGTCTCTATCGTTTGTCATGTAGTCCACAATTCCATTGTGGTTAAAATAAAATTTGCTTTTCCATTTTCGATTCTTCAATTGAACTGATATCTGTCAGCCTACCTCACAGCATATTTGATTACTTTTGACTTCTGTCGGTCTCTCATGTATACCAATCACAAAATACAATCGGAGACAATGATATTTTTTATCAGAAAAAAATGAAGATGGGAAATGGTTTGTTTCATTTGAGATATTTTGCTTGTTAACTTTTATTGAAATGAAACCTTTAGAGGTTTTGATATGTTTCATCATTCTATTGTCAACATTTTGATAAATTTAAAGTTCTTGTTAATTAAAATTGGGAAATCAAGCTGAATTAATTTTTATTTTAAAAGAAGAATAAATTTCTAAACTTTTCTATTAATGCTGCATCTTACTTATAAATATAAATATAAATATAAATATAAATATAAATATAAAAAGAGATACTTATATCTTCTGTTGCTGCACATCAAAAATAAAAAGGAAATCGATAATAAGAATAAATAGCTTGAATGAAGGAGGGAAAACCTATCAAATATTGTCTGACGAGCACTCAAAAAGAAAGCAAAGAGAAAAAAAAAAAAAAATAAAACAATTTTAGAAGTTAAAAGAATTTTTTTCTGCTATTTGATGTGAAGGAAAGGAGCAGAAGGAAAAGTTAAATTGCCGGTACGTGATAGGTAAATCCTCAGAGGGCTTTAAGGATAGAATATTGAGGGTTCTGATAGAAAGAAAAAAAAAATCATAAGGGGTGATATGGAAACAGATGAAATTGCATAGTTTGTTTCAAATTTGAAATCAGCACCGACTGTTAACTGTATATCACGCTTGGCGTGCTGATGGTAAACAATTTCAAATGGAAACGATTGCAATCTGATTGTTGACTGCAGAATAAAAGCTTTAGTAATTGCTTTGGGATTTAGAGAGGATAAAAATGGATTCTGTTCTACTTTTTATGTCTGTTTACCGTTCAATCAGCAGAGAACCCTAGCAGCAATTTAGAACGAATCTTAAAGAATCTGTGAGGAAATTTTCCGGCCAGATTTTTTTTCTCACGAATCACAAAGAATTTGTGAGGAAAAGTGGCCGGAAAATTCCTTAACTGCACGGAAGTGCCCGGAAAATGCGTTTTTTCTGGCCATTTTCCGGCCGGAATTTTTCCTCACAAATTCTTTCATTTTTTCTGTACTAATCTGACAGAAAATGAAAGAATATGAGAGGATTATGAACGAATCTTGCAGGAATTATGAAAGAATCTTGCGGGAATTTTTCTCAAAGTATTAAAAAAAAATTCTTTTTTTTTCTTCCGCCTCTTTTTCTCTCACTTTCTCTCCACTTTATTTTCTTTTTTTATTATTATTATTTTTTTTTTTGGAAGATTTTGTAAGGAAATTTTCTGTTGAAATTCTGCCAACTCGAACCCATGACCGCTGAAACCAAAGTCCCGAACTTAACCGCTGAGCTACCGCTATCTGAAATTATATAAATTATGTTTGGCGAAAAGACATATTTAAGTTGCTAATTTCTTTTGCCATAATTTTTATGATTGTTTTAACACTTATAACGCTTTATTCCAGTGGGGTTGCTTCAGGAGGGTCCAAGGGGTTCAGGGGGACCAAATAAATTCTTCCATAAATCCTGCATGATTCTTTCAAGGGAACTTAATTTTTTATTATTTTTTTTTTTAATTAATATTATTTCAATTTAACGATTTTATATCTTGGTAAAATACTAAAATGATTTATTAGTAATATGAGTAATTTGTAAAAGAATCTTTAATCAAATGAATTTAAATCATTTCAATCATAATTATTTTTCAATAGGAGAATTTTAAAATGTTTAATTAGAATTTAAATTTGAAAATAGTTTTAAGCTATTTTTATTCTTTTTGTGGTTTTTCCATGAATTCAATGAATTTCTATGTATTTATTTTTCTATAAAACAGTTTTCTTTTTTAAACAAATTTATGTTTAACGAACACATAACGGTAAAGTAACTTTAATTTATTAGCTAAAAGTTAAGTATGGATTTTAGCATAATCTTGACTAGAGAGCATAATTTATATTCTGGTAATGATTTTCAAAATAAAAAACTTTAAAAAGTTGTATTACGAAGTCAAAAATTAAAATTTTTTCATTTAACGGAACAAAAATTTTAATTTGCAAAATGGAAAAACAATTTTTGAAAACTCCAATATTTTAACAGAAACAATTATAATTACATTCCAAATTCTTAAAATTCTTCAATGCCAAAAAATGTGCAAAAAATCAAGAGAAAATCTGCCAGAAAATTTCCTCTAAAATTCCTTCAAATTCTGTTGCAACTTTTTTTTGTGATAACAGAAAATGAAAGAATCTGCGAGGAAAAATGGAAGAAAAACGAAAGAAAAATTCTTCACAAATTCTTTCATTTTCCGGCCAGAAAATTTTTTTCAAAAAAAATTTTATGACAGATTTTGAAAGAAAACCCCAGGAAATTTTTCTCGTAAAATTCTTTCATTTTATGACCGGAAAAACAAACGAATTTGTCAGGAAAAAAAATTCCGCCCAGATTCGTTCCAAATTGCTGCTAGGGAAGAAAAAAAAATGTTTTTCGTTACACTTTAAAAGTTTCTCATTCTACCTTAGAAACGAAATGCAGGAAAAATTGAAAAATATATTTGTACAAAGAAAGGTAATTACCACAACGGATGCTGGCAATAAAACGTGAAAATTAATTTTTCTTCTCATTGCAGAAGATGTAAAATAATCTGCATTTTTTTATGATTGAAATGGAAAAGTTTTCCCCTTTTGAAGGAGCAGCAAACAAAGTGAAAAATTCTTGTTAAAATGATAGAAAACTTCAGAATAAGGGAAGAAAAAGAAGGAAGTAAAATAAGAAGACCGAAATAAATTAGACCAAAATAATATAGCCGGAAAACATTCCACAAGCATCATTTATATTTTATTGATTGGAATGAATGAAAAAAGTTGTACTTTAATGGATCAATGATATGTTTTGAGCATCGATGTTTAGTGATTATGATTGAGGTATTTATGTGGTTTATTCAAACTTTTGATATGTTTTTAAATAATGGCAGAATATTATTGATTAACATCTTATATTAAGCTAAATATGCGAAACTTTTATTTTAATCTAAATACTATTACTCAGGTGCTGTAAGTAAATGAGTCCTTGGATATTATAAGCAAATATTAAGCCCAAAAAATCACCCTCCAAAAAAGTTGCGAAGAAGATGAGAAAAGAAATTTTTTGGGAGAGAGGAAAAGTTATTAATTTTAGGTTCATTAGCCCCCACATAGACTTTCCTTCCTTTATTCAACCATCGTTTAGATTATGGACTAATAAAATTTGCATTTTTTAACTTACGAGATTTTTTATGTGTGGTTTTATTAAAAAAATATTTTATATTCCTTGAGTATGCCAAAGAGGATACTCACTGATTTTTTACTGATTATTATCAGAGGCAAATTTTATATGAAAAATTACGGAAGATGGAAATGAGAAAATAATGGCAAAGTTCTTTAAAAGCAACAAAAAATTTATAGTTTAATATTTCAAGAGGACTAAATAGCCGTAAAATGAGGAGTATAAGATTTTTTTTGATGACGCATCTTTTTAAAACACATAAATAATTCTTTAATGTAAGATTCATTTCAATTTTTTAATATTGTAGAAAAAGTTAATTGTTTCTTAAATTATAACCCATTATTAATTTGAATATTAGACAGAAAAAAAAAATTATACTTATTAAAAAATTAGCATCTGAGTGATGTTACGTGAGAAAAATCTGGAATATTAACAGCGCTAGATAACATTTAAATGCTATTAAATAACTCTATGGAAATAACTAGAGCAATTAATTAGTGACGTTGTAATTAAATACGAGAGAAACATTTGATGAAAAGTTTCAATTCTTTTTTTATTTCTAGTTTAAAAAGTCAGATCCAAAAATATCGTTTGTAAATATTGTAAATAAAATATATTATTAGAATGATTATAAACTCAATATTATTTTAGCAGTAATTGAAGTAATTATGATGTTTATTTTAGCAGGGATTGAAGTAAATATGATGTTTATTTTAGCAGGGATTGAAAAAATATAACATATAAATACTGTTTTAGAATAAATATTTTAAATCAGTTCAGTTTTATTTTTCAAACTTAAGAATGAATAATATTTTAAAGCCAATTTTTGCTTTTCTTATTTTAATATTCTTTAAATTTTTGTGGAGACAAAGACGATTGTATAAATTGGCATATCAACTTCCGGGTGATAACGGAATTCCACTTTTAGGAAGCCTTTACAAATTTATTGGCATAGATCATAAAAATTATTTAAATCAAATTCTTAAATTTTTTGATGCATCATCTGGATTTTCAAAGATTTGGTTTGGCCATCGACTTTTGCTTCTTAATGAAAATCCAGAAGATGTTTGTAAAATACTAAATTCTCCTCATTGTAATAAAAGACCACCGTTTTTCTACGATGCTTACATAGTGCGGGATGGTCTTGTTTTATCTAACGATGAAATATGGGAACGTCACCGTAAAGTATTAAATCACAGCTTTTCATCTACCAACCTGCACCAGTTTGTGTCAATATTTAGTGAAAAATCAAAAATTTATTGCAAAAAATTAGAAGATAAAGTTGGTATGGGCGAATTCAATATTTACGACTTTTCTGCTGGCTGTGCTCTTGAAACTCTTATGAAAAGTACTTTGAACTATGATAACGACTTTTACGAAAGTAAATATTTCGAGGAATTGGAAAGGTGAGGTATGTTTAGGTGGTTTGAATTTATTATAGAATAAAATCTTATTTATTTTTGTTAGACTAAAAGTTTTACTAATGAAGAGAATGTTTCAACCATGGCTGTCTAATCCAATATTGTTCAAAATGACAAAACTTTCTACAGAAATAAATCGATTTTTCAAAAGCACTTTGGATTTAGCAGAAAAAGTAATCGGTGCCAATCAACACTTGAAAACTTTTAATCAATTTAAAAATCATAACGTGATCAGTCAATTGATGAATTCCAGGAATAATTTTAATTATAATGAGATTAGAGATGAAATTGTTACATTCATTGTCGCTGTGAGAAGAATTTTTGACTTTACTATTTATTTATACAACTGGTTTTTTTTTCAGGGACACGAAACAACAGCACTCACCCTTTCAAGTGTCATTTTAATGCTTGCTATACATAAGGATATTCAACAAAAAGTAATTGATGAAATTGAAGAGATTCTCGTATCAACAAATGAATCAATTGATGTAAGAACTCTTCAAAAGCTTACATATTTAGACTATGTAATTAAAGAAGCCATGAGATTATATCCAGTCGTACCAATATTTGCACGAGAATCAACAGATGAGTTTCTGATGAATGGACACATTATTCCGAAAGGTGTCATGTTTGTATCATCAATTTTTAATCTTCATCGTAACCCTAAACATTGGGGAAATGATGCACATCTTTTCAAACCTGAACGTTTTGAGGATGAAAGTATTAAAAATGTTCATCCATATGCATTTATACCATTTACTGGTGAGATATATTATTTAAAAGCCTGAGTGATTTTTCCAGTACTAAATAAATTTTCATATTTTCATGTTTGTTTTTGAAAGGTGGAAAGAGAATTTGCATTGGATGGAAATACACGATGCTATTTAAAAAAGCATTTTTGATTGAATTTCTCAGAAATTTTGAAATTGATACGACTCTTAAATTTGATGATTTGAATGTTATTATGACACCAACAGTAGTTATTGAACAAGGATATTTGATAAAAATCCAGAAAAGGCGTACTTAGTCGTATGGAAACTTATAATAATTTAAAAATTATGATTAAAAAATTTATCTCAATTTATGAGCAGCACACTCAAAATTGCCAAATGTTCAAAAATAATTTTCGTCTTCTTATTTCATCATAATGAACGATTCGATTTCTTAACATTCTCGTATGCTCAGTTATCACGATAAGGGATAATAATAAAAATTTTATCACGTTTCTTATATGGTGCTGACTGAATGAAAATTATATATATGTAATGTACTTACTTACACATTTATACTAACTTACTCATTCTACAACACGAGAAAGTGCTTAACTGATCGTCATGTATAATACACAGCATTAACTTCCAAAATGAAGATAGCATATAGGAGGAATATATGTGAATAACATTATAGGTTTTTATGGTCATTCCCCGAACATGATGATAAAGCTTTATAGTAAGAATGAAAAAAAGGAACATGAAAATAAATCATAGAAATAGATCATCGTATTACACGAACAAGTGTAATAAAGTACTTGATTAAATCCATGAAGTTTAATAAAAATAAAATTGAGTTCATAAAGTATCTTCAAAATTCTTTTCAGAATGTGAAAAGTCGTCTTCAAAAATTTTGATTCTAACATGAACTCAATTTGAGTTGATTCCATTAAAATTTCAAAAGTTAAATTAAGTATTCCATTGGATAACAAACGCTCTTTGACCAAAACTATTATGGTTGAAACTATATTTTATAGCAAAAGATTAAGTTACTGCATGATATTTTCTCATTAATATAACAACTAAATTTTTTGTTTTTATGCTTCCTAATTCTCCAAAGGATACTTTCATAAAATAGAATTAAGAACAAAAAGTTCATTTTCAATCTGCTTTTATGACCTCTTATGCTCTTTATAACTTTACTGTCCAACAGAATGAGTGAGAAGCTATACAAAGGTTCCTTTATGTCTCAAGTGGGGTTCATTTTACATACATTTATCCCTTCTACCATTTGGAGATTAATTTCATTATTCTTATGGATAAATTGCTTTACAGCATATAATATAAATGTTCAGATGATATAAATAACAAGCATAAAAGCATTTTAACAATATGCTTGAACTTGTATCTTCTAATTATTTCAGGAAACTTTGATAGTGCAATTATTGATTTATGTTATTTACAGTTGAACTATTGATTTGATAAAGTTATTAAATAACTTTCGTAATAAATGAAGATAAATGTTTTGTCTGCAATAAGTTGACATTGATAAAAAACATTTTTCAGCTTTGAAGTAAAACTTTTTCTAAGTATCGGAAGTTCTAAAAATTAATGCAATTATTTTATTTCCTAGTTTGAATTTAATAATTACAAATAATCATAAAATTTTAATATGTAGGTACATCACAAACAATAAAACTGTAAAAATTCACCGTATTAAATTCTTACTTTGAAGAATCGTGATTTATTAAATTTCGCGTCAATTTTAATAACAGTTATATCAAGCTACTAATTGAGTAATAGACTAATACGTCAAAAGTTAAAGAGTATTGAATTTTACATACAAAATAGATAAAATCTTCTATATAGAAATATGATTGAATGTTGTGTTATAATCATTACACTTTCTAAAACTTGTTCAATATTCAATCATTTTTATTATTCAAATTCAAGGAACAGTAACACAAAAACTGTGTGGAAAATGTTAATAATGCTGATTCTAAATTTATTGAGATTATAGGAAAATAAAAACCTTTTCAGTACTAATTGAATATTCATCCCTTGCAAATTAATCGTTCATTAGTCATTTTTATTGCAAGAAGTGTATAATTAAAATTAACTAATTTACTAAATTGATTAAATCTGATCAAGCAAATGTCAATATATAGAATATTGAGTTTGTCAGAAACGGTTAGTATAACTTTAGATCTTTCCTGAATTAGACGCGACAATGAATAGATTTGTGATTAATATATTAACAATAGTTTTCATTGCCATAGTAATAATTTATTTAGTGTTTCGATGGAAAAGACGAAGGCTTTATGAGTTAGCTGACAAAATACCTGGACCAAATGGATTACCAATAATTGGACATTTGCATTTAATGTTAAAAGCAGATATGAGGAATTACTGTAAAGTTATTTTCAGCATGTGTGATAGTAATTTACCGCTTTCGAAGGGATGGATGGGACCTAAACTTACAGTATTAACTCAAGATCCTGAAACTATCCATGCAATTTATAGTTCACCACATTGCATGAATAAACCAACAATATTGTATAATGCTCTTTATACAAAGCTGGGTCTTTTGAGTGTTAATGGGACTATGTATGACAAGCATAGAAAGATTCTTAATCGATCCTTCAAACCTAGTATTTTACAACAGTTGGTTCCCGTTTTTAATCAAAAATCATTAAAATGCGTGGAGATGTTAAAAGAACAATTAAATAAAGGCGAATTTAACATGTATAGCTATACCGGAGCATGTTCCTTAGAAGCATTTGGATCTGGACAAATGAATTTTGATAAAAATTTCTACAAAAGTGATGTTCTAGATGCGTTTGAAGGGTGAGTACAAAGTAAATATTTCAAACTCAATTTTAAAATTCATTTTTTTTTTGATAATAGAATGAAACCTCTTATGATGAAAAAAATGTTCCGAATCTGGTTAAATTTTGAACCTTTATACAAAATGTCCCGATTATATAAAGATCTACAGAAGGAGTACAGTGTACTTGTGAATTTCAAAAATCAAGTTTTAAAGAAAAATTCCGAAGAAATATTAGAAGAAAAAGACGAAATTTTTATCAAACAATTGTTGGATAAGAAAAATGAATTTAGTGATGAAGAAATAATAGATGAAATTGTCATATTTCTAATAGCTGTGAGTTTAGTGAATAATGTAAAATTTAGAATTGTAACAACTTTATAATTTTCTCAGGGATATGAAACTTCTGCTCTCACACTTTCAACAATTCTTTTGATGCTTGCAATGCACAAAGATATTCAAAAGAAAGTTACTGATGAAGTAGATCAGTTTTATGAATCAGAAGATGGGATGATTGGCAGCGAGAATCTAACAAATTTTCCTTACATGGATTTAGTAATAAAAGAAACAATGAGATTATTCACAGCAGGAGGAATAATTGCAAGAGAAACAAGCGCAGAAGTAAATTTAAGTGGGTATACTATTCCAAAAGGAACAGTTTTGGCTATATCTGCTCATCAGATGCACAGAAATCCAAGATTTTGGGGAAATGATGCTAATGAGTTTAAACCTGAAAGATTTAGCCCTGAAAATATTAAAAACATTAATCCACATGCATATGCTCCTTTCTCTGGAGGAAGAAGAATTTGTATAGGTAAATATTACAATACATTATTAATATAAATTGATGTTCAATGATAATTTTTTAATCTTATCCATAGGTTACCGTTATGCTATGATGTTTATCAAAATTTTCCTCGTTCACTTTTTCAAAAATTACAATGTTAGTACTTCTCTTAAATTTGAAGAATTGGAGGTGGAAATGACACCAACATTAAATATTTGTCAAGGTTACAAAATTCAAGTTCACAAGAGACCATAAATAAATTCTGAGAATTACGAATATTTATAAGGAAATTCTTCAATGTGCATATTGTAATTAAACTAACAATTAATGATCATCAATCTATTAATGTGCTTATTTACACTATTTTCTGAATCAACGTTGAAATTAATTTATTCATTCATATTTTTTTTCCTTTACACATTTTACTTGATTTGATAGCGGTAAAGCAATTAATTGAAACTTTACATCTAAACTCAAGCAACTGTTATTTATTACTTAAAATTACTTTAATTACACGTTTCATTAATAATAGGTGTATTTTGTAATCGCCATTATTACTCTTTTGATTTATGTATTAAAATAGACAGACAAATCATTTATGAGCAATTGCTTTTTGATTCAACTTCCTGATGATACATTCTTAATGGTTTCTTATTGATCTTGACAAATTGATCCTTTGAACCATTATTAAATAGTTGTAAATGTACCAAATTAGGAGTGTAATGATTAAGTATATCAAATTTTATGAATAGCTTCATGATGTATTGCTAGTAATTAATTATTAGGACTTTCAAAGATTCAGTATTGTGTGTGATAGCATTTTATAAATTATAATTAATCAGGAATAGATTTATAGGCATAGACACTAAACAAACTTTTCCAAGTGAATAGTTGTGAATGCAGTAAAAGAGTCTATACCAGATTACCGGAAGAAATACTTGAATGAATAAAATTCTATGTGCTTGTTACTTCCTTACTGTAAGCTATATGATTTTTATTTATGATTACATACTAATGATTAATGACCTTTGCGTGTATGTTATTACTTAAGCTAGTTCAACATCTGAACTCGTTTAAATTTATGGAAATATAATTTTGTACGAGTTGTAGAAAATTAATATAAAAAAATAAAAATAAAAAAAAAAATCACTTAAAAGCTTTAACATTTTCTCCTACAAAATTGACCTGATTTTTTTAAACTTAACATTTTATAAAATGGTACATCATTGAAATTGCTTTCAGTTTTTAGTTTCATGTAGACATTTGGAATTGCTTTCTCTATTTGTTTCTAGATTTCAAAACGAAGATAGTCGACACATATGAAAAAGACGATGAGCTATGCATTCATAGATGTGAAAAAATGTTGCTTTGAAGTGTTTGCACTTGTCAAAGAAGTGCATAAAATTGTGTCATATGATATAATGAATGGAAAAGATTGTAAAGTACTGATCAAATGATAAGATTGTAGAAAGGAAAATATGCATTTAAATATCAGTTTTAACAGTTTCTTGTCAATTCAAATATGAAAAAAAAATACTTTTTTCTACTTTTTTTTTTAAAAAAAAAATCATTTATGTAGAACAGTATGACATAGATATCCTAAACAAGCACAAGAAAGTTTTCATTTTAATAATTCGCATCTCCATATTTTGAGATCTCCATTGAAATTAAATCCGTATTCATCAAGGCATGCATGAAAAGGCATGTATAATTTGAGAAACAATCACGTTTTTCAAAAAATACCCTCGATCCAACATCACGTCCAACATATTTTCTCTCGTTTTGCTGGAGCTTACTAAGTGAATTGCTTGGCGTGCTTTCAAAATGCCAATTTAAGTGGAGAAAAGTTCCTCTGTTCAACTATTTGCAGTATTTGCAACATTACGAAATATGATAATGGCGAAATGTAAATTCATTTAATTCATTCTCGGTTTCCAAAGTATTTTTTAATTGAAAAAAGCGTCAGTTTGTGTACGTATGTGCACACGGTGGTTACAATTCATGAATTTTCAAAGTAATTACACTTTTCCATGTCGAGAACTGAAAATACATTAAAGAAAGAAAAAAGAAGACATTTATCGTTTGGAACACGTTATGGTTTTATATCGTGAATGCATAAAATGCATTTTATATGAATGTATGGCACTACAATATTGATGCTTTCATTATATCACCGTTAAACAAGCATTTTACAAATCACGCAAAACCAACTGAGAACGGTATTCATCTGGATGCGGTCTGAAAATTTATTGCTATTTCTATTTTGCAATAGTAAAGACCTACGTGATAACTTAAATTAGGGGAACCTCAATGTCGTTTATGCTAGTTATTGTAATCTGATTGCCATTATTTGTAACTTTTAATTATGAAAAAGGAAGTTTAAAATTTTTTAACTCTGTACAGAAATAATACATAATAAAAACCGTAATAACAATCAATAGCTTAAAAAATTTAAAAAATTGAAAAAGAAAGCAAAAAAAAAAATTGAAATTTTCACATGAAGTTTTGCGACAGGAAAAAGCAGGCCCTACATGAGATGTTTCGATGCAAGAAAATAAATAAATTGGGCTCGGACGAAAACGAATTATTCGTCAGTGACGCTATGAATTATCGATTTATTTCTTTAACTAGACATGATTGAATAATGATTAATATCTTGATTTGTAGATAATTTTGTCTTCTACAACAATCATTATTCATTTTGAGTCTACACATTAACAGTAAAGAAATAAATGCATAATTCTTAGCGTCACTGACGAATAATTTTTCGGAAATCAACAAAATAATCCAAATATTTCTCTCAGTTTGCATTGATACAATCTGGTTGCAATCTTAAAACATAGTTTCACTGTTGCTGCAGCTTTCTGCATTAAAATATCATGACAAATCTTAAGGGAAAACAGTTAAATTAACAAAATATTGTTTTAACGGTTCCTTAAAATTTGAATTTTCTTAGTTGAAAAGAGAGAAAAAAAATAATTGAAAAATTTCGAAATTATCGAAATGAAGCGATTAGACTAGAAATAAAGCAGTGGAGTCATTTAATCGTTTCATGTGATTAAAAATAATGATATGTGATCATTAAATCACATTAAAAGTAACGAATTGCGTCAAAAATTGTAAAAAGATATTTCGAATTTTCGAAAGAAAAATTTGAATAATTTGTGACCGTTGAATTTTATTTCCTCATTTTTTCGGCCATGCCCATTTTGAAATAGATTTGTGTTCAACCATAATTGAACAGTTTTTCTTTTGCGTTCATTCCTTTGTTTATGCAAATGTAAATATACAATTCATTCCGATTGAATCACATAACCATTAAATAAAAAATATGTGCACATATCTGTTCAACAACAGAAATGTGAATCTTTTATCATGACAGTATTACATTGGATAGAATAAAAGAGTAATGGTCAACATTCATACATCTGTTTGTATTCGATAGTAAGGTGAAATTAAATGTAACCAAAATGAATATTGGTATTGGGTTGGAATGTGTGATTTAAATTACAGCCACATGATTTGTATCGGTATGAACTTTTGCTCCATCATGTGGCTATGCTTGTAAAGCAAACTCATTTATTTATTGTTTGTTTGCAAAATTAGATAGCTGTACAATTGATGGATGCTCTATACATTTTATGTAGATATAGCTTGAATAAAAATAAAGAATTTCTATTATCAAGTGAAATTTAAAAATAAAATAATGGTGCCAAAAGTAGAATGAAAATTATTTTGAACGTATTTTTTTTATTGACTTTTGCAATGCAAATGAAAAATGGAAGAATTTTGGGTAGAATTTAATAAAAATACGCGCTTTCGTTGTAAAATTAGTGATGTAAAAAATTTAATTTATTCTGTTCGCCTTTTGGAAGTAATTACAAGCTTTAAGCCCTGTTGAGTAGGTACGCAAAATGCATGCAATTTAATTAAAATGTATAGTCGTTCAATTGTACGCGTGTACTTAAAAGGAATAAGAAAGGCATGGTTAATGAGGGTATAAACCATAGAATGTGTCGATTCCCATTAGCACATAAAATTATATGTAGGCGTTTTTCGTGTATTGAAACATTTTTTCACCTTATTTTTATTTATAAGTCAAAAGCAAACACTCCTTATACCATAAGATGCTTTATAAGCTGACATAAAATAGCATAGAATGCGGCAAGATAAAAAAATGTAGATTGTTTAAATATTTTTCCGCAGAGTTTTTTTTTTGAAAATTTAATTAATCTCCATCGTCTGATGCAAATTTTTTTACTTTTTCTTTCCTTTTGCCTTTTCATCCTTAATAGTCTGTTCTGCTGTTTTTATTTCATGGTGCGGCTTTTGAATAAATTTTAAATATTTTTTTAGCTTCACTGCTGCTTGTTTACTTAGTGCTACTGCTGCTGTTGTTGTGGTTGCATGAATTTATATTTTTAAAGGGCGATCTTTTCAAATGAAAGGAAGCAATCTTATCAGTTTGTCTTTTATAGAAGATTAATTGAATTATAATCAAATTTTCATGAAGCTATAAATTAAAATTCGTAATGTTTTAAAAATAGAATGCGCTACAATTTTAATAAAGCTTAGAAAAACTTCATATTTGTATTCGCTGTAATATCTGTTAACTTTACAAAATATGCTAGAGGCTGTTCTGTCTCTCGCCTTTGGTATTTTAATTTATGTCGATGATGGAATCTGTGTGGATGATATTAAAATTTACCTCGCTATTTTAACGCTCTCTTACAAGATCCTTGGCTTTTAATGCGAATTTCTTCTTCATTTTTCATTACTTCTAAAAATACATAAACGACTGATTCGAGATGTGATGCTTGTGTTAAACGAGGAAGAAGAGATTTTCTTAACATTTTGTGCGCCCTCATAAAACTTGTGCAAACCATAAAATTTTTTTGCGCGCTCTTAATTTCTCCTTTGTTTCATTTCGCCATTATCAATTTATTCTCGCATTTTTGAAACTTTTACAATCTGTGGCAAATGATGGTTATGATACGAATCATTGTGGAATGTGTAAAAATTAAAATTTGATAAGAGAAGAAAAAATCTACGGAGAATTTTTAGAATTCTTCTATTTAAAAATAAAGCAGCTTTTGTATGGACGTTGACACGAGCTTTTTTGTATTAAGCTTTTATCCTTAAAAATCCACAGCATTATGCTGAATATTTACTCCAGCCATTCCACGTGTCACTGTCATTCATATAATGTCGATGATAAAAAATGTTTGCTTTAAAAGTTTATCGTTAGGTAATGCTCAAGTGACCGCATCTAATATATATTTCATACTCAATTTTTTCACCTTTCCTCATCCATATTTTCTGTGGGGTAGCATGCAGAGTACGCTGTTGATGAATGAATGGCATTATAATTATGAATATAAAATTTTTGACAGATTATCATAATAATAATAATGCTGGTGATTCATGCTGTTGCGGTTCATCTAATGAAAATGAGAGTCATTATTAGATGAATGAATAAATGAGGACCAAAGAGGATTTAATCCCAACCAAAGTACATCTATATAATATAACTTGGAGTTATGGATTATGATGACATGCAGTCAGTCAGTCATGTATTAATAGTCATCGTTATTTTATTTCCTTCCTTTTTTCAATGAGAAATATTTTTCATGTGATTTGAATATTAATGTAATGGAATGACTTGAATTTACCATGATTCTATACTTCCGCTGTACACAATTTACCTCAATTGTTAAAATGCAAATTTATCAATAGGTAGTATTCGGCTGAAATGGAAATTTTTCTGTGCCAATTGTAATAGAAACTGTTCACAAAGTGCTCTAATAAAATATTTTTATTGCTGTATGAATTGAAGAATTTTATTAAATATTTTACGATCGTAGGAAGTAACGATAAAATCTGAAAACAATTTAATTTAAATTTTTTTCAACTTTTAAGATCTTTTAAAATAGCAAAATTAAATTTTATTTATTTTGGCAAGCTTAAAAAAAGATTTAAGCAAAATCGAGTGGAACAGCGTGGGAATAGTGAATTAAATCAAATAAATAAACTGTTGTTATGGAAAGGTTTAGCGATGACAATTTCTATGAGCTACCAAAACATCGACCGCCATCATCCACCCTTTTTTCCCCAAATATTTGCCATTTACGTGGCATCACGCTGAGCCCACTCAATCCGGGTAACATTGCTAATTTACATAAGAAAACGCGAGACATAATGCCCGAGTGGGTTGAAGGATTGAATTTCCGATGTGCCCTGAATTTAGATGTTCATAAAACGGTTTGTATGGATTGGCTAATGGGCAATAGCACGCCAGGTGGCTTTCGATTTGGTGGCATGTATTGTCGAAAGGATAATGACAGCATAACGGTACGAGATTAAGAGATATGTCTTACGTGACACTTTACGGAACTAATTAGTACTTTCTGTACATTTCTTGTTTTTCTCTTTCATGCTCTAGAAAACACCAATAATAGTTGGCGATACAAACCCATCTACACTCGCTACGAATTTTCATATTCTGTTTCATCCGCTGCCGCAAATTAAATTAGAAACGAAAATACAGACGGGTAGATTTCCCAATAATTTAGATCTTGATGATACCATTGGAACGGCTGAATTTTTAAGCAAAAGCTCTACAATTTCATTAGCACTGTACAATCCGAAACGTGAAACGGGTCGCATGACAATTGGTTTTTTGCACAATTTCAATAAAAACTTCTGTGCTGGTGCTGAGTTACTATTTGAATGGATGAAAAACAAGCCTCAATATAACTTGGCTATTGCTGCTAGGTAAGTTTACTATCTGTACGCGGCGATTGTTTGTGCTTTTGTTGCTTGCTTTACAAGTAACAAATTTAAAAAAAAAAAAATTTGCTGAAACGCATCGAATATTTTTGAAGCATGTTTGATTGATGCATAAAATGTTTTATAAAAACATAAAGTTAGCTTTTTAGACAGACTGGAATTTTGGGAAGTTTTCAAAATGCTTGTTATTTGAAATGTTCGCCAATTAAAAATGTTTACGAGCTTGTTCATCCTAACATTAAATTGCAATTTCTGTTGTGTTTGTGTTGCACCGCTCATGCCGAGGGAATTTCAAATGTATGCAAATGGAAATCTGCAGGCTCGTGTTGAAGTTTTTTTCTGAATCTAAAATTACATTGACTGTTACGAAAAACTCTCTTTGCTCTTTTTGCATTCTTCATATATTTTTTCCTCGCACTTTTTCATCATCAACTGTCAAAGCTTTTTTTTTTATTTTATTTAAAATTTGTTTGAAAACCTATATACACCAATATTTGCCGATTCATAAACGGATTTTTCCCATTTATATTTTCCTATTCATACAGTACAATTTAAATGCAATTGATCCTATGTCATGCAAACTAGCATTTTTACTGTAGACATTTACGATATCATTGCAGATACTCTGAAAAGAGAAATTCAATAGCTGCATCGATTTCAAACAGTGCATTGGACATTAGTTTATGGCATCAGTCAAACGATTTATTGCAATTCGGTGCCTCATTAATCATGGATAAGCGTACATCGAGGACGCTTGGATCACTCTGCTATCAATATGAAATGAAAGATACAGTCATTAAGGGTTTAATTGATTCCGATTGGACGGTTGGATGCACGTATACTAGGTAAGATCAGCTATTTTATTTGCGAGTATTTAAAATCATTTGTAGGATGTAATGAAAATATTTCTTTGATTTCTTTGGTTTTTAGTTACAATCAAGTTACAATGGTTACGCTTGTCAGTCTAATTCAATTGAAAACCATAGAAACCCTTAGATCATATTGATTTTATCTCATCTATGTAAATCTATACAATTGTATTTTCCATTCGACCTATTTTATTTCATCCACGAGAAAGCTTTTAATTTTGATAATATTTATGGATCTTTTTTTTTCAATTATGCCTCTCACCGATATTAAATATTTCTTTTCTTTCATTTCCAGACAATTGAAAAATTTAGCATCAGCCATTGGTTTCAGTATTTTATTCTGCATACCGACAAATAAATTTCACTGTGGCTTAAAATTTGAATTAAATTCTAATTTAAAATAGAAAAAAAGAGAAAAAAAATAAATGATGTATTGTGGGTATCATAAATTATATTCTATCTCATTTTGATACTTGATTGCGTTAACCACGTAACGCACATCATGAGCACACTGTGGTAAATGCGTAAATTTAACACAGGGATGTTGAAAGAAGAAGAAGAAAAAAATGAAAAATTTTATATCGTTTTACTCAGATTTTCACATTTTCAAATAAATTACCCCCTCTATGACTATATAGATGCTATTTTTTGTCTACCCTACCTTTACTTCCTAACTCACCAATTTCATCGTACTAAATTTTTTTCATACATTCCTTTATTCTTAACACCGGTGTGTAGTACATTGTATAATGTGAAATGAGAAAGTTTTGTATGAAAATTTTATAAATTTTATTCAAATCCACAAATGAAAATGAAAAACGTGAGGGAAATTTTTGATTCAGACTTGTTTTAAAATGAAGAAAAAAACATAAAAAATTTCTCTTTCGCAACAAGAGAAGGCTGAAAAGTATAGTCAAGTGTGAAGAGCGGATGTATATTATAATACACAGAGTGTTGTTATCGCATAGAAATCATCTATCTTTGGTTTGCTGTATCATCAGCGTGTGTTATATTGTATCTCGCATATTCAGGAAGTGATTTTTGTTTGCTCATTTTTTAGACAAGAAAGTTACACTGAAGGAAATTGATTTTTTTTTTTTCAGATTGATACGTACCAAAGTTTAGTGCCAAAAGTCTGAATATCTATTTATCTTTCCAATTGTTTGATACTGTATGTTTGATAAAAAGAACTAAAATACTTTTTTTATAAAGAAGTCAAAACTTTATCACTTCCTTAACACCAATACAGATATTATTCTCAGTGTTAGCATAAAGAACTTTTTCAATTGCTTCAACACGAACAAGCTGCTGTTGCTGATATTGCTGTTTGAATAATTTTTCTTCACCACTTATATTCTGCACGATTTTTTACAATTTTTCAAAAATAAAATATTTTTTTCACGCTCTAAATTTTTCTCATATATTTCTTTCTACTGCCTTCTATAAGCAAAAAATAACTTCATTTCATTTCTTTATTTTATTTTCTTCCAAGTATTTATATTTATTTGAATCCTTAACATTGATGACTCTCAAATAATGGATGATGCTTAACACTACAGAGTGAACTTTACTCTTTGATGAAATCAAACTATGTTTAGATAAATTGATGATGGAAAAGGCAAATTGATAAAAAGTTCAAATAGCATTAAATTAACCTTCCTGCTTTTCTCCTTTTTTTTCTTTTTTTTCAATTTATTTATCTGCACTTGGGGGAAGTTGAGATGAGCAACATGAAGAAAATTATCACAAATTTTGTATCATCAAGCAAAATGTTAATTTTCATTTTGTCTGTTCATGACTAATGTCTATAGATTTTAACTTCCACGCATAGCATGTATTTAGTTATGAAAGTAAATTTCAAAATTATGAAATAAGAAATAAATGCGCTTTATTGAAATTACTTAGATAACATTTTTATTTTGTTTTGTTTTTGCTTGCATTCAGCATCGGAATCTGAAACATTTATTTTTTTCTTCTTTTATTGAAATACACATCGAGAGCAGAAAAAACACTAGTCGTAGTCATTTGAGATAAGCACTTTCCTCATCTCATATCGAATCTACTTTTTATTTCGTTTTCAGCATTAGAAATAAAAAAGAATATCAAGCAAAAAAAAAAAAAAATGAAATTGAGAAGGGTGATTGCTACCAATACGGTAATTTATCGATAAACATTTGTGAAAGGAGATCTAAATGGAGCATTCCTAAATGATACAAAGTAAACGAAAAAGAAGAAAAGTCTTTTTCTTTTGTTTCACTAACTATAATAAGGTTGTAAAAATGTGCTAAATATTTGATGTAAAAATGTGTTGTGATGATGTCGAATTTACACTTCATGGAAAACATTGATTATATTTGGATGCAAATATCTCTTTAATAATTTAAACAATAGCTTAAAGCTCTTCAGATTTGGATTTCATGAAATAAATTCATAAATTGCATTTTCCACCCATCTTTCCTTACCTAATCTATGCTCATATTTCTTGTTTCACTGTAGTGGTAACCAATATACTGTATAAAATAAACTTTATTCAATTTTATCCTTATTTCATTTTCCCTTCTCTTTCAACTCAGTAATTTATTTCAGTATCGAATATTGAGTGTTGATGTGCAACTGTAGGCAAATGTGCTGATTGATTTCTTTTCTTTCCGTCCCTCAATTTTATTTCTTCAAGGACAAATGAAAATAAGAAATGAAAAAATAATCAAATGACTAAACCTTTTGGACTGATATAAACAGCATGAATTGGATTAGGAATTTAAAAATGTTCTAAAGTCTTGATAGTTGAAGTAAGTGAATCTGGAAAGCTTTAAAGTTTATACGAATTTTTATACGAATTAAATCATGCAATCAAAATTCGCGCCTAAAATGTATGCAATCTATAACTCATCATTTTTATTCATTTGCGAATATTTTTAGGTTCTATTAATTTTGAATGTTAAGATTTACCATAAAATTTCAATTTCTTTTATTTATCTTACAAATTTGTGTTATAAATTTAAAAGAATCATAACCCATAGCGTGAGGATTATTTAATTGCTAAATGGTCTTAATGACGATAAACAGAAACTTTTCCGTTAAAATTACGTGTTGAAAATTTTTGATTTCTCCTCCCTTTTTGTCGAGTTTTGTATCTGTTTCCTTTCAGAAAAGATGAGTTTTTAGAAAGAAAAAAAAGAGGAGGAAGAAGAAATAAAAAATTAAATGCGGAGGATTTTCTATGAGGAAAATGGAAAAGTTTACCACTCATTTTTTTCCATCTTCTTGCACGCCGAAACGAACGACAAAAAAATAAAATGTTGGAAAGAAGAAGATTCAAAAGTTTTTGAAAGAAAAATTTGTTTCCTATCCTATTTTCACCGTTGTTGTCATGAGATTTTTTAAAGCATCACATTTTGAAATCTTAAGTAAATAAATCTTCATCTTAACTTTTATTTAGTGTTTGTTTTTTACAAACTTTTTATTTATTTACTTCCTTGGTAATTGAAGAAAACGAGAAATGGATTAAATTTTGAAACTAAGTATGCAGCAGGTCGATGAAGGAAAAATTCTTTCAATTGAAAGGAAAGTTGAAATGGCCAATTTTGTTTGTTTCAAATGTAATGATTTAAATCTTTCCTGAAATTTCATTAGATGCATTAACTTATTGAATTAGGGAAATTTACGAAGAAAGTTATTTTTGATGAAAAAAATTTATTTACAAAATTAAAAAGAAACTTAAAAAATATATCGATGAAATCAAAATAAAACATTTTTTTGTAAACGTGTCGATAATGCCAAATCTGAGTACTTAATTGAAAAATGTTTACAATTATCAAAAGCTTATCTTCGAAATATCACAAGTTTCAAATGTCTCTTCCGCATCTAGAATTAGTTGAAAATATTATTGAGTTAATAAACGAAATTGACAAGTTAGACTTTTTATATCTTACATTTGATTATTTTGGTTAGTTTGTCTTATTCTTGAGGCATCTAAATATTTTCCGATAAGCTCATCTGCTCTGGCACGAATCGGAGAAGTCAATGTAAATGATCTTGAAAGAAGCCAGAATGATTCTAGTGATCTGTTTTCTGGGAGATCAAAGCAAGACACAACGAATGCATAATTAACGTAATCAGTACTGAGCACCCAATAGTTTGACAGATTTGGTTCTAATTTAAATAAAAAAATAAGAATTAAAAAATTTTTTTTTTTATTTTTTAATTTAAATCTTAATACTTACGATTATCATCGAAAGTAACGTTGAGTTGTGCTCTTAATGGTTCTTCATTGGGAAAAGAGATTCTTGCGATTCCTTCTGCTTCAATTCTGGTTGCATTTTCAATAACAAATGCGGTATTGAAAACATTAATTGATCCATCTGGATTCAATGTATATTGAGCTCTAACACAATCACCACCAGCTTGAAAAAATTGTTCATATCGTTCTATTTCGTACCAAATTCCAAGATATGCTGCTGGTTGAAAACCTGTCTTTACACCAAGTTCTTGAGGTGTACGACATGGTCTATCAAAAATTTCTGCATTTGCAAGAGCAGCAAAAGCTAAGATTGCAATTAAATATTTCATTTTTCTTTGACTTTGTTATTATTTTTTTAACTTAATGATTTCGATGTCAATTTAGTTTTGATATTTAAGTCCTCTGAAACTCAAGTTTTTATACCAATAATTTGATGCGATAAGACTTTATCGTCCATGTGCCTTTTATATGATTAGAACTGGAATGATGCCGAGTAAGGTTCAATTTTTTTTTGTCCTATCATTTCGTTTATAACCAGATTAAGCCACTTCATGAAAATATATTGTTTATACTCACAACACTCTTACTCACATTTTCCTTTGCACGCATGACGTAGAAATATTTGCGTGTCTGCAACATTCTCATTGTAACGAAGAATGATTACAAAGCGTACATTAATGAATTGGATCTCATTAAATGTGTCATGCAAAAGTTTCTATCCTTTTGTTTTTTGAGAGGAAGTGACGAACGCATGCAATGTGATGATGACAAGTTTGTTTTTCTTCCACTCTTAGAACAAGTCCTCATTATCATTGTTCAAAAAGTTTTTCTTTCAATGAAGAAAATTTGCAAGTCTGAATTAATATAACGACAAAGTTTTTGAGAATTCAATGTGTCATTAAAGCTTAGTTTTTTTCTTCTATGATAAGCATATGAACTTCTATTTTTAGTGAGATAAAAAAACTTGAAGCATCCTGGAGATTCAGCACGAACATTATCACATCTATTATTTTACATCATTCGTTAGTGTAACTCAAGAAATTTCTAATTCACTAATTTATTATTTGATAGAAAGATGAAAGCTTGGGTAAACTAAAAATATCTTTGACAAGCACGTTCAGAGATTTTAGTAAACATGATTTATTTAACTATTCATGAAAGGTGAAATGTGAAAGATGAAAATATTCAGAATTTCATATTTTCTGATTAATGAAATTATTTCCATGGGAAATCATATCTTTTACCGATTTTCCACATTATCAACACATTTTTCTTTCTGTGTCTCATCATTTCTTTCCTCTTCTTACAGTTTTCTTTTCGGAACACTTAACTCACATGGGCTTGGCCGTTTTTTCATTAAGTGTCAGAAATCGAATATTTTTGGCATTTTTTAATTTTCCTGGACATTTTGCGAATTATTTTATTAGTGGATCTTATAAAACTCCTGAAAATGCACATTTTGGTATATAAATTACAATATATCATGCTGTAATTAAGCATAAAAACACAAAAATATTTCGGTATCTGACACTGAAAATTTTTTACCCTAATTTGATTTTTCACACAAAAATTTGGAGAACTTCATGAAAACATAGTTTAAAGAGACAAATTTTATACTGATATGCTCGTTTTTATGTTATCTATATTATGATCTAGTAGAAACTACTAAAATACAAGTAAAAATAAGTTAAATTAATAATTTTTCTAAAAAATTCTTTGATTTAACCGACAAAATTTGAATTTTTGTAAACAACAACGAAATATTCGAAAAATAAAAAATGAGATAAATCAATTATTAAGAAAATTTGAAGCCTGAAAATTGCACAATAAACGGAGAAAAATTTGTTGTTTCAATTAAGCGTCTCGAAACAGTAATTAATATTGTCTAAATTTTGTTTTTTGTGATTTAATTTTTCATCAAATTTTGAATTTCAAAAAACCGTTGGAATAAATGTAACAAATTTTTCGGCCAAGCCCACATAATTTTTCTTCCTTAAGCTTTTTTTTCTGCATAGCTAGCTGAAAAAATGATAAAGAAAATAGAAATTAATCTTTTAAATGATGATTCATAGAAATGAAAACTACTTTGAAAATGAAATTGGATGTAATGAAAGACAAATGCTGGAAGGATATTATAATATTTTTTATATTCACACATTTTCAGCAAGGTTGTTTGAATGACAAAAATAACTTTTACATTGATAAATATAACTATTGATAAATATAAAACTCGATTATTTTTGTTATCAGCAATTAGTGTTTATGCGATATGAAAGTAAATATATCTGGTTATATAAATTCTATAAAATTTGTTCCTGAGCAACCACAACAATTTTTGTGTTATCTTAAAAATGTCCAAATATGGAAACACGTGAGGTGGTTGACGAATAATTGTAACGTCATAAACAATTTTCTCGAACATTCGGAGAGCTTATCAATTTCAATTCAATGATGTTATGAAGTAGAATTTAAATTAGAATTAACTTAATAAATATGCTTGTAGACTTTGACGAATATGCAGGAGCTTATAAATGCAATGACAAGCCAGAAGGAAAATTAATTAATTCACTATGCATAAGAACATTTAAATTAAGTAAGAAAAAGTTGACGCTTTAATTGATAAATGCTTCGATAGAAGTGGAATGAAATTTGTTAATGTCCAGAAATTCGAAATCCACATATTATTGATCTTCCTGATTTAATCAATAATCTTTTGTTTAACTAAATTGAACAAAAATTCAATGCTGATAAGAAAAATAAATTCCATTTTTTGTTAAATATTTTAAGCAACCAAAAGCTTAATTTCAATTTCAGACCAAACTTTAATCAGAAAGGAAATGTTATAAAATCAGTTTGAAAAGAATTCCTTATCACAATACGTGAGACGATAATGAGTCTAAGAATTCAAGTTGGTCTCTATTTATTTATAACTTGTAATTTTGAACTTTTGTTCATTCTTCAAACATCAGGTGATTATGAGTCATACAAAATGTACAAAGTTTCAATCAAAACAACAAATGTCCACAAATTTCAAACATCGTAATTAATTTCAAATGAATGAATGGCGAATAAAATTAAATTACAAACTTCTTATAAATTGTAGATATTAAAGCAGATAATTTTTACGAGAGGGATTTTAGAATAATTTACCTTATTGTTTGTCGTCCTATTTTACAATTTCAACTCAAGAATAAAAGTTTTTAAAACTTATTTATTTAAATTTTATTGTATTTCTAATTTTGTATTGTAACATTCATTATACCTAATTGTAAACCAAAATCTAAATGTTCAAAAAAAATGTTTATATAGATCACAAAATGGCGTTTATTGAAAAACATTTTAAATATCTCAAGTTCAATTTAATTTTAAATACATTTTATAAAACTAAAGTTTAAAAATTATTTCAAAATATAAAAAAAATCAAATTTATGATCCTGTTTTTGGCAAATAATTGTTCTTAACTTATTAAATAAGTATTACAAATTTAGCAATGTTGATTTTTAATGATTTTATTCAACTAATAAGTAATAAATACCTAACTAATATTGCAATAAAAAAAGAAGAAGCAAAATATTTCTCATGTCTGCTCTCATTTATAGTCAGTAATCATTTCGCTTGCCCTTGAACTTGTTTTCATTTTCTCTCTTTATAACCGGGATTAAAGTAGACCGTTTGCTGCATTTCTCGTTCAAGTGCATGCTGTCGTGCTAAATAAACGATTGAACCAATCAAAGCTGCGACATTAACAATTGTTGTAAATGCAGTTGCCAGTTTTAGAACAGGAATTAGCATTGGAAGAAATGCAGCAAAAACCATGTACGGTGTAAGAAGAAGAGGAACTCCTAATTGTACATAATATCCATGCTTTTTCCTCATTCCTGTTCCTTTTTCCTTTTCGTCTTTTTTCATATCACCTTTCTCATCAGTTTTTACTGTTTCATCTTTTTCTTCTTTTTCATCCTCATCATAATAATCATCAGAATCAACATCTTCTGATTTCGATGCTTCATCAACTTTTCGACCACTAAAACTTCCATTTACAATTTTTTTCAGTGAAACTTCCAAGTCATTTCCACGATTTGGAATAATTTTAACTAATGTGTTTGGTATGAAATGTAATTTTATGGGTCGATTCTTAAAAAATCTTTGGAAACCTTCCGTTAATCGGTCATTAAGATCATCGTCACTCAATTGTGTAATATTTTCTGGAATTTCTCTGGGTAAGCTATTCTCACTTCTAAGAATGTTTTCTAAAAATTCACTTGTCGAGTTTGTCGGTGCAAATGAATAATCTCGTGATTCCAATCGCAATAATACAAAGTATTTAAGACATCGTAGAATATTAAACCGTTGGATGCATCTATAAATTTGATTTGGCAATGAACCTTTGATGTAGGCAACCATACCGTCTTTATTTTGTTCACACTTTATAATTGGAGTGCATATTAAAATGACAGATATTAAAACTATAAAGCACTTCATTTTGATTGAAAAAAGCAAATTTTTAATATTGTTTAGACCACTGAAGACTGGCTAGAGAAAAATCTTCTTTACACTTCAAGAGCAGACAGAATACTGAAACAGTTGTAGCAGAGAAGAACCAATAGACAAGTGTAAGATGTGAAGTTGCGAAAAAAATATTCTCTTAATCCAAAAGCTGATGATCTTTTTCTTTCCACATTCTTTTTACTTTCTTCTTTCTTATGCTTGAATTGATGTTGCTTTTTTGCTTTTCAATGTTTTGCTTCATAGAACTTGTTAGAAAAAACTATAGTTGAATAACAGCCGTAATATACTTTTTTTTCTCAAAATTTCTTATTTAATTGACATTATTTGAAGAAGCATCGACTACAAATGAGATTTTTATTTAGGTACTTTATTTCTTCTTTTTCCTAATTTTTAGTCGGAAATTTCCGAATTGGCAGTTTTTTTTAAAAAAAAAAAAATTTATAATCCATGTGCTGATTTAAAAATCTTTTCGTGCATTAACATAACGCAAATTCTTGATGAACAGCAACTTCCGTGTTATTTTCATACTTACCTATAAATTTTTAACCAATTTCATAGATAATTAATTACAGATTAGCTCAAGGTGAATTCAATTGATCTAAATTCCTCTTTAAACATGTGCACATAAATTGTTTGTTAATTGATTGTTCGAGTGATGATAGTTATGAAATAATAATAATTAGCCTGCTTTATTGGTTCTTGAACATCGGTCAACATTTTCCATAATATGTTTTGAATTGTAATCAGATAGGAATTATATGCTAATTTAAAATATCTAGTTCATATTATCATGATTTATATCCACTTTCAATGCGGTTTGCATTTGACATCCTTTTTAAAAAATCATTAAAATTGTATTGATAACCTCATTGTGTTAATATTAGAAACTGAAATATGGAGTGCAAATGATGTGTAGTTTTACATTTATTGGCATTACTGTAATCTTTATTATATTAATATATTAGATATTAAGATATTAGATATTAATTTTTACCTATATTAAAAAATTCTTAGTTGATAAGTATAGTTTCTAGGCTTAGTTTTACCAAATCTTTAAGCGGTTTGTGTTAAAAATTAAAAATCATAACCAAATGCTGTTTGACAAAATTGATTATTGATGCGTTAAAAATTATTTTAAGAAATTGAATATTTATTGTGGTAGTATTCATCATAAGCAGACAAATGTTCAAAATTAGGTTGATAATTTTTTTTGTACTAAGATCAATGATCTAGTTTTTTGGGAAATCAAATATAAATTTAATATAAAATGAAATTTTTAAATTTCCTAATCAATGCATTGTTCTACAAAAATGGATGTACAGAGATGCAGAAAACTGGGTAATTGATACACATTTCATGCACTTTTATTTTCTTCATGTAACATCTCATTGCACATATGTGCAATGTTTGAATGGACATGATCAATAGAAGAAAAAAAAAAATGTATGCGGTGTAAACGGTAAGCATTGTAGGGGAAACGGTTTCTTCTTTCTCATGTCTGTCTGCATTAGATACATCTTTTTGTCGGTAGAAAGATGCTTGGTTAAAATTTTTACTCTCTTCTCGCTACTTGTTCTTTCTTCTACAACGATTGCTTCAAACCATGAGATTAAATTTCAAATCAGTTGTATTCTAAACGTCACACTGAATAGACTGAAAAATCAACTTGTTAAAATGTTAAGTAAAAGCTTAATGTTAGTTTTTGTTCTATTAATTATCCAAAGTGCAAATTCGGCAATGAGAAAATCATGGAAATCATCCGCAAATTTCGATAGTAACACTCCTAAATTCACTCCTTTTGAAAATTCTGTTATCAATGAAGGAACAGAAGAACCAGCAGTTCTATTAACAAAAATTAGCGCCAAATTAAAAGCACACGAAAAACATGTAGCAGATCTTTTTAATAGCATCAAAGAATCACAAAAAGCTGCTCAAGATTTTGGATCTTTTGCTTACCATGTCCCGGAAGTATCGTCTGAAGAAGAAGAAGAAGAATTTGACAACGAAATTCCGAATAAACTTCTAAAACATAATCTGTCAGATGAAAATGATGATGAAGATGATGGAGAATTTGATCTTGTTAGTAACGATGATGCCACGGAATATAAAGTCGGACAGCTAATGAATGTTTCTGTCAATTCCAATGATGATATAGTTAAAGTAAATCTGGATCAACAATCCTTGAAGGAAATTTTCACAGGTAATGAACGTGACAAATTCTTGTAAAACATTTTTAAAACATCCTTAAAATTAATCTTACATTATTCTATAAAGGTCGTGGAAGAAAGAATAATATGCTGGAACGTGTAGCACCTTTGTTCGTACTACCATTCCTTATACAAGCAGCAGTCATTCCATTCATGTTAACAACAATAAAACTATTTCTGATGAAGTCATTATTTGCTGGCAAAATAGCAATACTTTTCTTTTTACTTGGAGCTTTGAAGAGTCATCAAAATAATATTTATATGAAGTCATTGCAAAATCCTCCATTTTTCTTAAAGGATTATCCATCTCCTTACTTACCTGAAAGAAGAGTAGAAACAAGTTTTGATGGATACAAGTTTGATGGATATAAGGTTGATGGAAAACCCGAAGCCTTTATTAATTAAATTGCTCATTTTCTTCAAAACTTATTACTGCATTTATTATTGTTATTCTTTCTATCATTAACAACTCTTGTCATTTGGTTTATAATAAACTTTGGATTGTCTTATTTGCTAATCTTTGATTTAATTTTTATTATTTGATTGTTACATTTACATACATATTACTCCGATTTACTATCGATTTGAATTTTTTATGAAGATTCAATCATTTCGATCACGATCATGATCATCAATTATCAATGCTTGTTTTCAGTTTTTTCACAGTATAAACCAAAACATTCATTAAATATTTTTAAATTTGTTTATTTAGCTTATTTAAGTCTAGTATTAGGAGAGACTACTATCAGTTGCATTCATTCTTAAAAAAATCTAGTAAAATATTAAAATGAAATTACTAATAGCTTTCTTTTTGTATCAATTGTTGGCTACAAATGCAGAATACATTTTTGATCATCCATGTCCAGATCGTCCAGTTATGCAAAATTTTAACATTAATAAGGTAATACTAATATAAAATTGAAACTAGTAATGAAGCGGATCACGCTTCATGTGCATATTCACACCGTTCCAAAACTCTCAATCGGGTCATAAGATTGAAGATTAAGACTCAATCGGGTCAGCAAAGCTTCGCTTTGCATAAAATTGAAGATTAAGGCTCAATCGGGTCAGCAAAGCTTCACTTTGCATAAGATTGAAGATTAAGTCTCGATCGGGTCAGCAAAGCTTCGCTTTGCATAAAATTGAAGATTAAGGCTCATCAATAGCAAAGCTTCGCTTTGCATAAAATTGAAGATTAAGGCTCAATCGGGTCAGCAAAGCTTCGCTTTGCATAAAATTGAAGATTAAGGCTCATCAATAGCAAAGCTTCGCTTTGCATAAAATTGAAGATTAAGGCTCATCAATAGCAAAGCTTCGCTTTGCATAAAATTGAAGATTAAGGCTCAATCGGGTCAGTAAAGCTTCGCTTTGCATAAAATTGAAGATTAAGACTCATCAATCAGCAAAGCTTCGCTTTGCATAAAATTGAAGATTAAGGCTCATCGGGTCAGTAAAGCTTCGCTTTGCATAAAATTGAAGATTAAGGCTCAATCAGCAAAGCTTCGCTTTGCATAAAATTGAAGATTAAGGCTCAATCGGGTCAGCAAAGCTTCGCTTTGCATAAGATTGAAGATTAAGACGCGATCGGGTCAGCAATGCTTCGCTTTGCATAACATAGAAGATTAAGTCTCCATCTGTTCATCAAAGCTTCGCTTTGCATAAGATTGAAGATTAAGACTCCATCGGGTCAGCAAAGCTTCGCTTTGCATAAGATTGAAGATTAGAACTCAATTGGGTCAGCAAAGCTTCGCTTTCCATAAGATTGAAAACAAAAGTTGCTAAGAAAATCGAAAATTTTCACATTTGGACTCAATTTTGAAGCACTAATTGATGTTTTTGGATATGACAATGTGTGGACGTCCTTTAGGTCTATTTATAAGCTACAATAATCACAACTTTCTGGAATTTTTAAGACTGAACTGTAAGTACAGGAGGGCGAAACATCCCAAAAATGTCGATTTTTTGAACTTTTTCGACTTTTTGAGCAACTAAAATTAATTTAAAAATATTTTTGTTATTTTTCCATAAAAGTTCTTGAACTTATTGATCAAATACAAAAAAGTTTACAAAAATCCATTTATACAGTGAGCCATACGATTTTTTTGAAAATTTTATATTGTAGAGGGTGTACTGGTGACTAAAAAAGTTTTTTTGTATTTTTTCTCAACAAAACTTCTTATTTTAGTGATTCTGATCAAAAAAGTTCAATTTTCAATTTGTGTGAAATTTTTTAAATGTATTTTGCAATAATCGGCTAAAATATGCTCAAAAAACACACTATTTCGTTAGTTTCTCAGATCTATCTACATGAATCAGCACCAATATGTTAGCAGCACATTTGAGTGATAATGCGCACATTTTAAGACATTTTTGACAAAAAATTATTTTTTCGTAATTGAGTTGTGCGATTAACAAACTTGCTGGTAAAGTCACACCACCACTATTTTGCGTCGTGCACCGAGGTATCAAAACCATTTTCAATGCGGTTTTTTGTATTTTGTAGATAATTTTGAGGCCAAACTTTTCACACCGAACAGTTTATGAAAATTTTGAGTTTTGGCGCCAAAAAACTAAAAAAACGATTTTTCAAGTGTATCGAAATCAATATATTCACAACGTGAAACGGTGTGAATATGAACAGTTCAAAAATATAATAATCTTAATTCAAAAGATTGCTGGAAAATGGTATAGTGTAATGCAATATGAAGATGCTTATACTTCAAGTTTCTTTTGTGGTTATACGAATTATTCAGCGCTTAATAACAATGCTGTAAAAGTAACATTTTGTGAGCTACAAGATAAAAAGTATTCATGCTTGACTGGAATAATTTCTATCATGAATCCAAGAAGATCGATACCGGAAGGACGTGCATCATATGCATTCATTGATAATCGTAAGTTTTTGATTGAAAATTTATTTATTTATTTATTTTTTTTATAAATTAACGATTTAAAATATTTCTAGCTGAAAAGATTATCGATGAATTTAAATATTTGTCAGTAGACTATGACGACTACGCAGTTGTTTACAATTGCAGAAACATTGAAGGAAATAAATCAGTTCAAAATGTGTGGGTTGTGTCGAGAACACCAACGCTAAGTGAAAATGCAAAAGTTAAGGTTGATGCTGTAATCGATGAACATTTTGACAGGAGCAAAATTAAAAATGTTGATCAAAGTTCAGATATTTGTGATGTATAAACATAAAATGTGAAGTCTGAGTTTTGCATTTATTTTTATTGAATCATATGATACTTTGTAAAGTAAATATTTTTACTACTCTCATATTATTTAATACGAGAAATTGTAATTTATATACTTGGCAATAAAAAAAGCTTTTACATAACAAGTAAAATGATAATAATAACCTTGGGAGCAAAGAATTTAAATAATAATAAATATTTTTATTAACCACTAGTTTAGTCTGAAACTTCGTTTTGTGAATATCGCACCATATGATTTAAAAATGATTTTCTGCCTCATATTGATTTTTGGTCTAAGTTTGACATCCGCACAACATATTGCCAATAATCCTTGTCCTGACAGACCAATACAGCAAAATTTTAATTTAGAAAAGGTGAGTTTTTAAAATTTTTGAATAGTTTAATCAATTTCGAAATTATTTATTGAAGAAGATCCTTAATGAACTGCAACATTTATTTCTCAATGTCACTAAACAAATAAAATTTAATATTCCTAACCTACGCAATATTTATAAAAGTGTATGATTATCAGCAAAATACAATTATTAATGTTTGACAAATTCACATTACTTCCTCTCATTTAGTATATCTCACAAAAATGGTATGGAATAATTCGTTATGATGCTTCGTTTGAAAAAAATTGTAGCTGCTCAAGAGCAATATATACACTTAATGATGACGGATCTGTAAGAGTAAATAATTGTTGTAAGAAACCCGAAGGCAATGGATGTGCTATTGGTAAAGCAATTTTAAGTGATTCTAATCAAGTGAATTTAGAAGGAAAATTGAATGTAGCTTTTGGAAATCAGAGTGCGTATTTTAACAGATGCTTATTTACCTGAAATTTAATTTTTTTTTTCTTCAATTATTATTGCAGCATTGACAAAATCAAATTATTGGGTTTTATCTACAGACTATGAGAATTACTCTATCGTTTATTATTGCACTAACTTGCCTCAGAATAAATCATTACAGTTTGCTTGGATTCTTTCAACAAAGCCTAAACTTGATGAATCAGTTTCAAATTATGTAGATGAGTTAGTTGAAAAGTACTTTGATAGAAGTGCAATGATTACTGTTAACCAAGATGAATCATTTTGTGAACCAAGAGGCTAAGTTTTCTTGAATTTATTAAATAAATTTCTAATCTTGTAATATTAAATCAAAAATGATTCACGAATAAAACGAATGAATGAATTTTATATTTTGTGTTATCATATTTGTAGTTTAAAGGTCAAATTATTACTTCATGAAAATGCAAATGACATAAACATTTATAATATGTTCAGTTGTGTTTGGGAGGTTGAATTTAATGCATTATAATCAAAAATGAATTTCTTAATATTTTTAACAATTCTGCAAATATCATTGGCTGAGTATCATTCTGATTCACCTTGTCCTATTCGACCAATCCAACAAAATTTCGATATTAAAAAGGTATTGCTAGTTTAAGAAATTTAAATTTAAATGTTAAAAGACAATGATTTTCAATAGATTGCTGGAAGATGGTACACAGTAATGAAGTATGATGATGCTTATGGATCAAGCTTATCTTGTGGTTATGGAACGTATACTCAAATTGATGAAAAATCAATAAAAGTCAATGATTGTGAACTGTCTGATGGAAAATATTCATGCCTGACTGGAATAATATCAATTGATGATACAAACAATAAGCCTTTTGAGGGTCGAACTTCTTATGCGTATTTTGATAATCGTAACTAAATGTTATTTGAGTATTTTTGCATTTTTTAAAAGCTCTTTATGATTTCTATTTTAGCAACAGAAAAAATTGATTTTTTTAAATATCTTTCAACTGACTATGATAACTATGCGATAGTTTATGAATGCAAAGAAAAGCCAAATGGAAAATCAACCCATTATCTTTGGGTTTCTTCACGAACACCAGCCATGTCTGATAGTGTAAAAACAACAGTTGATGAAACAGTTAGAAAATATTTTAATCAAAATGATGTAAAAGTGGTTTTGCAAAACGAAAGCATTTGTGGTCCTCGCAATTAGTTTATTTGACATTTATGAGTGTCGTTTTTAACGAAAAACAAATAAAAAGAGAAAACTGAGAGTATTTCAGAGAGTTTTTTTCTGTCAAAAAATAAATTTAAATTAAAAAGTTTCAGATTGAATTTTGATTTGGAATTTAGCTGACGCACTCATCAAATAATGAAGATTTTATTAATTTTAATGTTCGTTAAAGTAATCTTCTCTGATTACATATCAAATTCTCCATGTATTGATCGTCCAGTTCAAGATTATTTCGATATCGAAAGGGTGTGTAATGAACAGCAACTAGTTAGGTTTTTATTATAATAATTTTTCATATTTTTCTATAGATTTCTGGAAGATGGTACATGATTGCTAAATACGATAGTGTTTATGAACAAAGTACTGATTGTAATTACGGAGACTATGAAGCTATTGATAAATTATCATTGAGAAGTTCCGATTGTGAATTGGTAAATGGGACTTATCACTGTTTCAAGGGTATTTTCAAAACTGAATTATCAGATAAGTTTCCTCGCGGTTTCAAGTATTCTTACGTTTTTACAAACGACCGTACGTATTTTTGGATGAGGACTAATATTAAAAAATAATTTTAATTAATTCCTTTTACAGAAACCATGCCAAACGATGATTTCAAATTCTTATCAACAGATTTCACAAGCTATTTGACATTGTATGATTGCAAAAATATAGATAATGGAAAATCGAAGAATTTATTTTGGATTATGTCACGCAAAACAACTATCGATGATAGTGTTAAAGAAAAAGTAGATAATTTAATTGACACGTATTTTGACCGTAAAGGACTCATGACTATCAATCAAAATTCTGATCTTTGTGAACCTCGTAATTAAACTAGATACAGAGCAATAAAATATATTGAAAATAAAATCTGTTGATAAATCTATTTTTTAATTCTTTATTTCATCTTATTCTCTTATTCTCATTATTCATTATTTAAGTATTGAGAAATCCTTACCTGTTTGAACAGCTTTTAACACAATAAAAATCTCTTCAATTAAACTGAATAAAAACTTTTTTCCAAAGACGCCAATAGAAACTTGTTCATTATTGAGTAAATAGTGATAAAACTTTGTTTCTTGTGTAAATTAAAATTTTACATTAAAAAATTTTATTCGTGTTGAGAATCAAAATGAGAACTTAAAATAAGTTTTTCATTTTTTAAACGAAAAAAAAAAAAAAATAAAGCTAAATAAAAAAAGTTGCTTGATAAAGTTTCCCAATATAAAAAGATTTTACACGAAAAAAATATAGTTAAGGAACTCAAGCGATAAAAACACAAAGTTTTTCACTTTACTTGCTGTTGTTTTTTCAAACATACATTTTGCTGATGATGCAGATAAATTTATCGCTGAAAATGCATGAAAAGGGGTGGAATCATGTTGAAATGAAAAGTTTCGTCAATTAACGTTCATATGATGTTAGTTTTGAAAGAAGAAAATTGCCAGGAAGAACGGATGAATAGAGAGAAAAGTAATTAAGTACTTGAAAGAAAAATTTGACGAATAATGAAAAGTTTTTGCTTTTTTGAAACCATCAACGTTAATGATAATTACATAAAAATGGGTTAAATTAAATATTTTTTCTGTGTTGGGAGTAAAAGTGTTACCTGGTGTTGACAAAATCAAGCAAAGACGGAAGTAGAAAATCACTGAAAAGAATTAAATTTAGATTAAGGAAGGAAATTGTCTTTATTTTTTTTAAAGTACAATTTTGAATCTTGAAAAGCTCCATACTTTTAATTACTACTTAATGCCGCTTGAAGGCTTATTTAAAATAAAAAGAAATTAATTCAAATAACTTCAATAAAAATGTTGATTAGTGTTAGCAATTTGTAAAAGTAATGTTGCCATTAAAATCCATTTGTTGTCTAACAGCTTTCATAAATGCGCTTTTTATTCAAAAATTTGTTATATCGTTCATAACATTCTTTGAAACCAAAATATTATTAATTAAATTAAAATCATAATTAAGGTAACGTAAATCTTAAAACGTTATAATAATGAAAATACGGAGCACTATCGTCATAATAAAAACCCCCTCATCATAATAATAAAATTATTTTCACAAACAAATTCAACTCGTTAAGAAAGTGACTGGATTTTCATATTAATTAGGCAAAGTAAGAAGAAGTGAATTTTGTTTTTCTCAAAAAAGTTTTGGCAGACTACATTAATGGAATATGATGAAAAAGTTTTAACTAAAATAAATCCGTCAATTTTAATTTTCTAGAGCTGTTTCTAGTATTTAAAGCTCTCTTCTTTTCGTTTGTTTAAATTAAAACGAAAAAATATATAGGTAACTAGAAATAACAATTAGAAACTTATTTAATACCTATCTAAAATGGAAATTGAAAACATCAATTATTGCGACATTTCAATAAAAAAAATATTTGTTTAAACAAAAACATCTTCAAATAATTTAAAAGATTAAATTTTAAATCTTCATTTAATTTAAAATAATAATTTAAAATAAGGATATATAATTTAAAAAAATCAAAAAGATAATCATAAAAATACTGTTCAGAAGCTTTGAATTAAACGATTAAATAAACTATTTAACAATTTAAAAGTAGAAGTAATTATTTTAAAATAATTAAATTTTAATGAGAGTTTAAATAATATGTATTAGAACATAAAGAAGTAAAGGTAAGAGTATAACACATTTTGAGTGAATAGGCACAAAAACCTTTTTACTTCTATGCTTCACCTATTCCTCGTATCTCCTTAATTGAAATTTGAATGAAATAGTTTTTAATGTCGAGTATGAGAAGGTAATATCTTCTTTGCAATCATTATGATGTGATGAGATGAGAGTTTTGAATATTATACGTAATTAAAATTTTCATAAGTATGTAGAACAGATATTCTTCAAAAACATTAGTATCACACTTTAGTGATTCCATCCTACTTCAGTAGGTTTTAAAACGAGAAGTAGTAAAATTAGAAACCCCAAATTTTAAATGAATACAAGGATGAATTCAATATGATATGTGTAAATGACTGAGGCATGGGTTAAAACATTCTATAACCTGAAAAACTATTTTAATGAATTTGAGAGGAAAAATTGTTTATAATCCATATACATGTTATGAAAACTTGTTGTTGAGCTTCTACCTTTTAAATCCAATGGATATGGGAAAGGGTAAAAGATTATATGCATAAATATGTTAGTTTTATAGCAAACAATATTATGAGTAGAGATATATGTTTGTATCATTTTTGGGGAAAAAAGAGGGATGAATTGTTGAACAAACACATGAAAAGTTATGAAATGACAATAGCACAAAAAGTTATTTTAATTTTTTTACAACAAAAATTGAAATGAAAATGAACATATTTACGTGTTGTTTTTCTTCTCATTCCAACAGAGGATCGAAAATAAAATTTAATAACAATGAATGGCAACAATGATGTAAAAATTTTAATTAATTAAATTTTGTATACATAAAGTGCTATTCATCTGTACTTGTAAATTTTAACTTTCATTGTTATTCGCAGTCAATTTCGAGGCAGTAAAAATGTGATGACTATTGGAAAACTAACCAACAACTAAATTCCACATTTTAATGGTCTAATAAAAAACAGTTTTCAATCCATACAAATAAATCTTTAAAATTTAGCTTATAATCATGAAAAGTAATAAATTCAAAATGCTTGAATGATTTTACCATGATGGAAAGTAAATGAGATAATGTCAACCAATTCATTAAAATCCCTTTTGGCAAACATTATATTTGCATAGCTCTGGTTATTATTATTTCAGAGCATTATTTACGATAAGCAAATAAGGCAGAAACATGAGAAGCATGACAGAATTGTGTGTATGTGTGCAAACAATTGAACGGAAATAAAGCAAACATTTTCAGCACATCAAATGTGTTCAATTCTCTCAACCACCGAAACCTGAATTTATGCCATCAAACTATCGTATGCTGTCTTGTTACATTCAGAAAATGAACGAAGTTTTGATAAAGCATCATCAGTTGTAGTTAGTTTGGTGTGGTAATGTTCTCAAATAAACTCAAATGACATTCAGAGTACACTTTCATTTGTTGGTTAGAGGATTGGCACAAGGAACAGATACAGTCAGGCATGTGAAAATGAAGGAAGAATGAGGATTAAAATATTGAAAATCTGACATTAAACAGCAATACATTGTGACTACAGAAAATTTAAACTCTAAAGACAAAGAGCAAATATAGACATAAAGTTCATGTTTACTTTGTAATGAAAAGTAGAAGGGAAATTAAATTTTCATCCAAACTATGTAACAGCTAAATTGAAAGTTTTATTTGTACATTATGGAAACCCGATTAGAATGAACGAGACGGAGATTTCTATGTTGACAATTCCACTTGTAGTTGTTTGAAGTGATGACAAAATGAAGCATTGAAGATAAGATAGAGGAAGAGGATTCTATTGATCTTAGCCAAGAGTTGTTTGAGAGTTGTCAAGGATTTTCTCTCTCAGGCACACAAACAATGTGTAAATATAATATGTTTTAATTTATATTGGTTCAAAGTTTTGCTTCTATAAGATGAACAGGATAGTCATCAGAATAATTTTGGGATGTTAAAAGTCCTAAGATTTAAATATTTACTCAATTTGAATATGTTCATAATCTTTCTTTTTTAAAATCTACAAAAATTCATCATATGCATAAATATTCTATTTATCTGAAATCGAATTACTAAAAACTCTGATCCTGAGAAAAAAAACAACACGTCTTACAAAGAAACAAATAAATGACTAAAACATGTGTGAGAAGTAGAAGTTGGAAGTGAATACATAATGGATTTAAACCAAAAAATATAAATTTTCTTTTACAAAAAGGAAAGAAATTTTAAAAAACTCATACAGTACAGTAACACAAAAAAGAAGTGATGACGAAGAACACGATGAAAAAAGTCATTTTATGAAAATTCACCACGTTCTACTTCCATTTTCCTTTCGCTGCTTTTGTGAATGGTAACGAGAGAGAAAAGAAATGTTTTAGTTCTGTGCTTCTAATGACAATTTCTTTTATTACTCCTATTTATCATTGTAGACATATACCAAACACAGAATAGCAGCAGAATAACATTTGAGAGTGAATGGAAAACATACAAAACAGTAAGTGCAAATAAAAAAAGAAAAAGAAAAGATGAACACTTTTCACACTTACGAAGAATTTTTTTTATTTCGCATTTTCATGCTTATTTTTCCATTTTCAACCACAGACATACATACAAATAGACTCACTCAAGCCACATACACATGCTTCTTATTTACTACTTGCATGGAATTTATAATGTGAGAAAAGTACTGTGAAAATTTTCATCATTTCTCTATTTTACAACTTTTTACTTTTATTTCTTATTTCTAGCGCGTGTTTCTGCTCTTGAAAATGCTTAAGGATGTTGTTGTTTAGATAAAGACTGAATCATAATTTTTAAATTCTAAAATACTGAGATACATGTTGGAATAAAATTCTCTTAAACTTTTTGTTTCCATTATACGAAATATAACAATCCATGAGAATGAAAAATCTTGAAAAACATAAACGTGAAGTAGATTTATCATACTCTGATTCCATCAAACAAGTAAAATTCATCCTTTCCTACATCAAAAGTGATAGCTTTGCTCTTTTAAATCTCCATTTATTTTTTTTATGAAATGCTTTTTGTAATGGTTGATTCTAAAGCATGAACAAATTGATAGTAAACTTGAGGTTTACTCTTAATCTTAAATTATTCTCTTCGTGATGTTAATTTTCTTTTGTTTTTATTTTAATGAAATTACGGAGTTCTTTTTCATCTTCACTATTGAATTGCATGAGATGTATTAAAAGAGTCAAAAAATGAACTTTACGAAGAATAAATTAATGAAGTGGATTTATACAGAATGAACATCGTATTCAAAAACTCTAATTAAAAAGAGCAGTAATATTCATGCTTTTAAATTCACTTGAGGGATTTAAAGTTAGAAAAAGTTATAAAATCAGAAAATTTAATTTGATTTTTTTTCGAATTAAAAACCAACATTTTGACAAATTTGATATATTGTAATGAAAATCGTTTCTACTTACATCTAACATATTTTCCTCCCTTAAAATTTTCTAACCGACATGAATAGATGAAGAGTTAAAAATAATTTATATCATAAAATAAAAATAAAAATCAGGAACAACTTACAAAGAAGAAAATTTGTATAGCATATAAATCAAAAGTCATCCAGTAGCAAACAAATGAAGCAGTGAGAGAATCTAATGAAAAAGTAGAAAAATTATCCTAATGACTTCTGCTGCAATGAAAAATGTTGTAGCATTAAATGAAGATTTTTGTTGAGATGGAGACGGAATGGAAGGAAAGAAAGGAAAAATTTATTTTATTTTGTACAACATGGTGAAATGAATAATGTTCTTGACTGCGTAGAAAGTATCATTTTTTCCGAGACGGATATTCATTGTTACTCACTTTCTTCTTGCAATATTTCTTGAGAAAAAAATGTGGACATTAGTTTAAAGAATTCATTGCAGGTTATTTGCAAAATTAGTTGTTTTAGGTCAGTTTTTTGTATCAGTAAACTTTATGGGTATCAAAATTTTTGTAATATTATCCAAAATTTACACATTTCTAGCTTATAATTTTAATAGATTCCCTATTATTTTACATGCGCGTATGTAAAGAGAATTTATTTTAATTTATCTTGTACGTGAATGAAGCTCACGAAAGAATGTTTTAACCCTTCCCCTTTGACTTATGCAATTAACTCAACATCTCTACCAGAAGTTCTCAAAAGTTTCTTTACAAGTAATTTTAATTGGTAAACCATTTGTTTTATTATTTTTCAACATAAAAGAAAAATCATTAAGTGAAGAAGAGAGCAAATTATTTAAAATGTTGCAAATTAAAAAGAACAAATAGAACAGAAAAGTAATTTATCATATTTTTCGCATCCAATAGTTCTTAAAATTCTTACTGTTTATAAACTTGTAAAAATATTTATGAAAACAAAATTTAAATAAAAAGAAAAAATATTTAAATTATGTAACTTTTAATGCATTCAAAAAGTTTGTGTTTTTTATTAAAAAAGTTATAATTATCATGATGTAGCAAAATTATTTATCGTCCATACAATAAAAATTTATTAATTTCAAGGAAATTGTGTAAAACTTTGCAACTTGATTTTCGTAATAAATTATTGTGCATCAATGAATCGCTTCCAAAAGTATTCCCATGCCGCTCAATAAATTTTCATTCAAGAAAATTTCCTTCCGCAATCAGCAGATGTAACCGTTTAAATCAAAATTATGTAATGTAATGGCTCCGAGGAGGAACAATTTCCATTTAAAGATCCACAATTTAAACAACACAAATTCTTGAGGGAAATCATCATTAATTTACAAGTGTTAGGCCGTAAAATAAGCACAGTATTTATAAACTGCCCAACTAACTCGAAAGAAAAACAACTAGAGTAAAAAGTTTCATTTAATGACTCAACGTTAAAAAAATAAGAGAGTAGAACAAAATGATTATGATGATGGTAGGCAAACAGATGAATGAGCTGAAATGATTAATTGAAGTTCATTTAAAGGGTTGGGGCGAGTAGAAAAGGAAAATTGATGGAAAAAATATTTTTTTTTTATGTTCTTTATAATTAGTATACAATTTTACCCGCTTTGCTACTTCCATCAAAATGAATGGCATCCAAAAAAGGTTTGGTTATGATTATTATTTAAAAAATACTTATTTAAGAATACAGTATCACTTTAATCCATTAGAAACTGTTTTAAACAATTCTGGATGAAGCAGTGGCAAGATAATTAAACTCATTAAAATTGAGCAAAGAATCTGAATAAAGAAATCAATTTGAACATAGACAACATTAAAGTGGCAACAAGTAAATGTTGGCATTAAAAGAACGAACATCAAATATTTACCATCAAATTGTTAACAGAAAAAAGGCTCAAATGAAAAGGCTGCTGATGATAATGATTGGTGCAGGGAAGGATGGTTGGTGTACTTATCGACAATGTAGTGGGTTTTATGTTTCTCTTTCTTGCGGTTAATGGCAAAAAAGGATCCAAAAATAAAAGTAAAAGGGAAAATATTTGGCATAATAGACAGTTATTCTTAGAAGTGAAAGTGTATTATTTCCGGTCAAAGTTCAAAGTTGAATGTCAAAAGTGAAAACAAATGAGACATAACTGATCAGAAATAAAACTTGTCTTGTGGTGTGAGAAGAGTAAAAAGTCTGAAAATAATTAAACTAAAAAACTTTTCAATTAATTAATTTTTCAGATTTTTATTATTAAATCATTTTGCTGTGTTTCCACAATGTCGGTATGCGGTGAGTACATTTTCAAATAGGTAGGTATGTAGACTAATAGACTGAAAGTACTGAGTATGAGGGAAAGAGAGATTGGTTTGAGGGTACGGTCATAAATTAATTATACAGTCCAATATAATAATCATGCAAATTTATTGAATTCGATGCATGAAAAAGAAAATTCAAAAAAATATTTTTTCCATCGTCGTTAAATTTTACTTTATCCCTCAAACTCCTTGCACTAAATACAAGATTGATTTACATCCTACCTTCATTTATTGTTCATTCGATACTTTTGCATTTAACTTTTAAAAAATACATGAAAATTATTCATATAAAATTTAAATAAAAACATAATAATTTACAATACACAGAATTTTTATACAATTTTAATATAATTAATACGAAAATTAAAATTGGGAAAACATATAAATTTAAATAATTAATTAATTAATATGCAGCACTATCACTGCATTATTATTATCATCATCAATTTATTATACAATAATTTATATTGACTCTGTGTGCACTTTTATCGTGTACAGGAAGTAGAAATGGATAAGTTCAAAAGGATCTCTGAAATTTTCACAGTTTTCCGAGACTATTCCGAGAGAAACCGAGAGCAAGTTAGAATTTTCCGAGACCCTGTAGTTTTGGAGATCTGGAGATGGCCCAAATCGTATAATATCCTCGCGTACTTCCCATAGGATATTTTTAAAAAATCACCGAAAACTAACAAGTTATACATTAAAACACATCTACTTTTTCCGAGAAGATTCGAGAGCTAAAAATTTTTACGTCTCGACTTTTAGTTTTCGAGATATGAGGATTTGAAATTTTTTAGACGAGTTTTGCTTGAGTCAATAAATAAAAATTCCCAAAAATGTAGCTTATAATAAAAATTATACATCAAAACGCATCTACTTTTTCCGAGAGGAAACGAGATGCAAAAATTATTTTGAATTGATTATTCTCTTTTGAGTTATAAGGGTTTGAAGTTTTCGACGAGTTCAAATTATTGCCAAAAATTTCTAACTTTACGAGAATGAATTTTATATTACAAATTATATATCAAAATCCATCTACTTTTTCCGAGAAGTTAAGAGAAATAAAAATCTTTTGAACATTATTTTTGAATTTTGAGTTATCGATCGTCAAATTTTAGAATAGACCACTACGAATTTTAGAAACTTTCCAATTTTTCGAGAGCAAGTTTTTATATGACATGTTATATATCAAATTTCTTAATTTTTTAAGAGAAGTCTAGAATTAATTATTTCTTAAATAATTAAGCGTTTATTTTTCAATTATACGCTTCTAGACATATGCAATTTTGTGAAACTTGAGTAGGTAGAAATTGCAAAATAAAAAGTTTTTTAAATTATTTAATGTTAAAATTATAATTTTAGCCTTTTTGGATTGAATTATTAATTCATATATTAAATATATATGTAGGTATTTTATTAAGTTGGTGAAATAAATTAGAAATAAAAAATTGAATCCTGATTCTTATACACATGAATCAATAATTTAATCCAAAAAGGCTAAAATTATAATTTTAACATTAAATAATTTAAAAAACTTTTTATTTTGCAATTTCTACCTACTCAAGTTTCACAAAATTGCATATGTCTAGAAGCGTATAATTGAAAAATAAACGCTTAATTATTTAAGAAATAATTAATTCTAGACTTCTCTTAAAAAATTAAGAAATTTGATATATAACATGTCATATAAAAACTTGCTCTCGAAAAATTGGAAAGTTTCTAAAATTCGTAGTGGTCTATTCTAAAATTTGACGATCGATAACTCAAAATTCAAAAATAATGTTCAAAAGATTTTTATTTCTCTTAACTTCTCGGAAAAAGTAGATGGATTTTGATATATAATTTGTAATATAAAATTCATTCTCGTAAAGTTAGAAATTTTTGGCAATAATTTGAACTCGTCGAAAACTTCAAACCCTTATAACTCAAAAGAGAATAATCAATTCAAAATAATTTTTGCATCTCGTTTCCTCTCGGAAAAAGTAGATGCGTTTTGATGTATAATTTTTATTATAAGCTTCATTTTTGGGAATTTTTATTTTTTGACTCAAGCAAAACTCGTCTAAAAAATTTCAAATCCTCATATCTCGAAAACTAAAAGTCGAGACGTAAAAATTTTTAGCTCTCGAATCTTCTCGGAAAAAGTAGATGTGTTTTAATGTATAACTTGTTAGTTTTCGGTGATTTTTTAAAAATATCCTATGGGAAGTACGCGAGGATATTATACGATTTGGGCCATCTCCAGATCTCCAAAACTACAGGGTCTCGGAAAATTCTAACTTGCTCTCGGTTTCTCTCGGAATAGTCTCGGAAAACTGTGAAAATTTCAGAGATCCTTTTGAACTTATCCATTTCTACTTCCTGTACACCTTTTATCGGCACATATTTATGAAAAGTTTTTCTTTTTTCAGTACGATAAGAAATTTTCAAAATAAAAATAATAAAAAAAAAATTCTGAAAATATAATTTTTTGAATATTTTTCCATTTTTACAATCGTTTATAGTTTTTGCATTAATCTTTTTTTCTTAATTCAAAATTATTTCCACGTTTTCTTCATATTCTAATCGACTAGCACAATTTTTCTTATTTAATTTTGATTGACTTTTTTGAATGATGTAGAAAATTTTGTAACTCAGAGGATGTGATCATAGTTGTAATAAAAACTGCAGAAGTAAAAATCTTTTTTAAAAAACTATAATAAATTTTAAAGTTAATTTTATTTATTAGGTATTTATTGAATTTGCTTCTTTTTTTAGATATTTATTGGATATTTACAAAATAAAATCGGTTTTATTTCTTTTTAAATTTTATGAAACTTTTTTTTATATTTTTATAATTCTTAATAGGAATTCAGTTTTAAACTGGTTTTGTTCCTTTCATTTTATTTTATTTATTTATATTCTTCTTATCTTTTTCCTGTATAAAAGCAATTGATATGATTCAGTTTTAAATAGGTATGTATTAAAAATTTTCCGATTGTTGCACAGATTTTATTGTTCAAATTTAAATTTTATTTTTTAATTATTGAAATTTTTTAGCAACGACACAATTTTTAAATTTTAAAAGTTTATAGATTCATAATTCTATTGTTTTTATAAGATTTAAGGAACCTTTAATTTTTAGTTTTCGATTTTTACCACTCTCGACACGAATTGAAGTCAATGTTAATTCTGTTGTAAAAATTACGAATCAGTTCATGTAAATTATCCCTTTTTGAACTTTGTTGTTTTGTTTAAAAAAAACAAACTTCAATTATGTGATTCAATACATGATAATTTGGGTTTCTATTGGAACAAGTTAATTAATTAGCATAACTTCATTACGTATTAATTGCTGACATATTTTAAATGTGAAAAGCAAAATTGACAATTTTACTTGCTAAATAATGATAACAATGTTTTAGCAACTGCATCAGATTTGCTCAGAGAATAAATTTGGATCAATTTAATTCGATAAAATTTTCATATATGCTGATGATTAAGTGCTTGTTAGCAACACAATTGAAATTCATTATATTTGCATATATTGAATAAAGTTGAGAGATGTTTTAGTTACTAATTATAAATTAAAATAGATGTGGAATAATTAATTAGTTTTGAATAAATGTTGTGGTCAATTCATGTTAAGTTATGTAGCAAACAATCGATTTTGATGTGTTTTGATTAAATTAAATATATTTAATTTAGGAAATAGATGGAAATTTTGAGAGATTGTTTAAGTAATGCCTTGGGAGTAATCAATTAATTCTGTAATATTAAGGATGTAAAAAGTTAAAAAATCATCTCGAGGGGGGTATAAAAATTTCAATTTATAAAGTTTTATGGCAACTGTCGAGAATAAAAAAATTATTTACTTGACAAAATTGTAATATTCCGACAGACTTCGCAATGGATGATATTGAAATTAGATTTTTTAATTCGCTTCTTTTCTAAAACAAATCCATGAAAAAGCTCATGAAATAACAATTTAATGACGATTTGAAACTGTTCTTATTTCTTATGATATTGCCTTGGAGCATTTTACTTGTAAAAATCATTTTGTTTTTATTCCATGACTTAAATTAAGTGTTTATATTGTTTTTTTTCTCTTTCATTTTCATTCTTTAATCCCTCGATGATTTTTAATTCTTTTCACCTCTTTTTATTCATCTTTCGTATAGGAATTAATAGAAACAGTCTTTTGTCTTAATCCTAATTGCTTTCTATATCATCAAGCTATCTTCACATCATCATGTTCTTCTTCTTATTCAATTTTATTATACTTTAAGTTCTCTTTCAAGTTCTTGATTTTAATCTGAGAAAAATCTTTATCTTCATTATTATGCTGCTTTTTCTTTGAACTTCTCCTAAATTTTTTAATCTCTTCATTATTTTTTTTCTCTTTCTCTCTCTCTCTGGTCTTTTCCTTTATTTCTTGTTGACGTTACTTATTAATAGATTATGTGGACTTTGTTATGTCGGCACTCATCAAAAAAGAAAATGATTTAGGTGGCAACGAGAAGAGATTAAATGAGCTTCCTTTCATAATAATCATGAGGAATTAAAAGAAACTTTATAATTATTACAAATCTCTCATAATAATAATTTTTGTTGTATATTATAAGGTATAAAGGAAAATGATCATGAAGTAATATCTGTGCATACAAAATATCAAAAATAATCTTTACTAATTTGATACATGTCGCATTTGTCTGCATTATTTACTTTTCTAGACATTTTATGATTGGCTTTCGTCGGAAATCTGACATTGCTAAATTTTAAATATAGAGATAACAAACATTATGCTTCGAGCTACAAATTGTTTACAATGACTATCGTTTCATGTCAGCTTAGCCTTTGACGATACCTACAACAAAACCGAATAAATAATTAGAACCTATTTTTGGTATGTTTCCGAAAATTTTTTGACGATCATGATGATGATGAGACTCTTGGTTCATTATTAGCAATGATATTTTGCCTCAAGAGCACTCGTAAGTATCATCTGTTGCTGTTGTTTCTCCTCTAACTGTTGATGTTATGCTGTCACCGTTCTCATTATTATTATTATTAGTAGTTCCACTGCGTTTTCTTCTATTCCAAAGACTATGACCAGAATTTTGTGTATTTTGAGAGTAGCCTGAATCGGAATTCATGGCACCAGTTGTAGATGAATTATAAAGCGGTTGTTGCGGATTATTGAGATTATTTAAATTTCTAAACGTCGTAAATTCTGGGAGCATATATGGTTGATGATAAATTTGATTCCTATTATCAGATGATATTATATATGGATCATATACCACATTGTCATGATATACTGGCTCGTGATAAAGGTACTCGTCATTACTATTTAAATTATTATTATTATTATTATTACTAGAATTATTGTTATTGTTATGTCTACGGTCAGTTCGTGGATTTGTTCTTGATAATCGATTATTGGCATCATTTCTATTTGCAGCCATCATCATGATATGTTGTTGTGGCACATAATAATTGGCATTTGCTCTTGTTTCTGTGGTATTGCTGTTATTATTGTTATTAATATTCTGATGATTATGGTGATAATTTCGCATACTATTTCGATCTCTGAATATTGTTGCCACATTAAGTGTTGGAGTAGCCGCTGAAAGCTGTGCATTTATGCGGTTTCGTCTTTCAACCTCACTTTCGATGCCATAATAATTATTTCTACCACTATTTCCACCATTATTACTATTATTATTTGTATCGCCATCGATATGATTTGCATTTGAACTACAACTAATTGGATCACTATTGCTTGCTGCTGACGATGATGAACCGCCTACATGATATGATGATAATGGGATCTCATCACATCCTGATGAATTTAAATTATTCATACTAAAATTATTTGTTTTTCCTCCTCCACCACGCTGATGATGATTATTATTTTTTGATTTACCACTACTACTGCAGCCATTATTCGGTCGTGATGTTCTAAATCGGAAAAAGTTGGACATACCACTACTATTATTAATATTATTATTAACACTGTTATTTCCATTTTTATCATTGTTTTGACTATTTAATGTATTATGATACAAATTATGATGATGCAAACGACGACTATTTGACTCATTACTTGAACTAGAATTTTTCATATTTGGTCTCATCACATTACTAAGGTTATTATTACTATTATCATTTGACGAAGCTGATGATAATAATGAATTTCTTTCTACACGGTTCCGTTCCATGTACATTGCAGAATTTTCATTACCATTGTTACTACTTGTTGAGCCAGCACCATGTTCTTGATAAATTGTTGCTACAGTTGTATTTTCAGAAGATGATTTATTTAAGGAACGATCACCTGGAAGACTTAATTCATCCTCTGCAAAGTCCTCATCGGAATGCATTTGTCGATCACAATTTTGATATCTATTATTGCCACGATGCTCAAGCTCTTCATAAACATTATCGTTTGAACGATAAGGTTCAGGGCCTGGAGATGAACAAATGAATAAAGGCGGTGAACGTTGAATTGGATAACCACTAGGATAATGAATTCCTTTCGAATGCAGCATCTGTAATTAGAGGAAAAAAATTGTTAATTTACATTTTAAATAATTCAAACTACAAAGTTAAGAGGAATTAAAGTACATAATGCTGTCGTTAGATAGAAAAAATGATAAAAACTAAAGCAGTTTAAAATCTAATGAAAAAATCCTCGTTTGTTCTCTTGAGATTTTTTTCTTTACACTTTCCGTTTTATATATTTTTCATTCTCTTGCTTGTTCATTCTCCAATTTAACGGTCATATAGTTTTACAAATAGCATAAAGTCCCTTACTTCCATTTCTTTCCATCTTCCTCAATTGAATCCCTTTAGATCGTTAAAAGAAACTTTTTTTTTTTATACAAAAGAAATACAAAGTAAATTGCATCTTCAGTTACAAGAGTTCACTTTTCATTCATTCACAATATCATCAAAAAGGATTGGAATGATGCAGAAAGTACATTGTAATGATAAGAGTGAGAAAATTTTTTTAGTTTCCTGCATTACAATAATGCAGTATTCACGAGTATTCACTCATATTGTATTTTTTTTGGTAAAAAAGCTTTTCAAATTTACCTACATTGAAAAATTGTAAACACTTTATGGTGTGGAGTAATTCAATTGTATACAATTTAAAATGAATTAGAACCGTCAATGGTATTGAAGTCCAATTGAATGAATTGCTAGTCAATAACTAGTGGCTATATTTCATTTTTAAAGCCTTCATATCAATGGATTAGCTAATGGTACTCAAAACTTTTTATTTCACAAAAATCATAATCCCCAAAAACTACAAATATGTATGGTCAGTAAAATTTACATCAACTGAATTAATTTCTAGTGCATTATGGAGCAAACAGATAGAAATATAATAAATAAATAAGATAAGGATAGCATTAACCGCATTGAATTTTCATCTTGTTATTCAAAACTTTTCCTCTTTAATTCATTCAGTCATTTTTGTTATTTTAGGCAAATACGAATGTCATGCAAAATGTTTATTTCCGTCTTTATTTCATTCGAAGATCTTCGGAGAAACTTTTACTCCATTCATTCCACTTCCTCATCAACATCCGGCAATGATAAATTGTTTCAAAATCACAGAGAAGTTTCTCCGTCTATGGAATGAGATGATATTCATTTAAAAATAGTTTCTTGATGACTTAAATTCTCATGATTGTGATGATGAGGATTTAAAGTGAAAAGATGTGATTAAGTAAGAAATGAATGAATTTAAGATGAGTTTGTCAAAAAAGGAACAAGGAGAAAGGATAAGTGGCAGGATTTATGGGCACATAAAAAGTAGTTTTAACAAGTTAGATAGTTTTAGAAACTGGAAATTAATGATACATTTTGAAGATAATTTACATGAAATGATGACTTTACACTTACAACCTATTCATTCTTTCGATATTAAATTCGGTCTGTTCCAAAAAAAATCTTATGTTTGTTAAAAGATTAAATTCAGACACAAAATAAAATTGTTTACCAAATTCATTCCAATACACAAAACGCACGAGCTATAGAAACGTGTGCTCGTTTATAAACGTAAAAGTATCAAGAACAAATTATGCTAATTTTCAGGATTATAATGCTGAAGAATAAATAAAAATAATAATTCACATAGGCAGCTCTAAATGACATTTTAAATTCTTTTGTGATGTTCACGCACAAATGTGAAATTTAAAATTAGCAAAACAGAAAAAGACAGAAAGAGTAGCATATGGCCATTTAAATTCGTGTGTTTATGCCTGCTGCATAAAGTCGAGATTTATACTTAAGCACTTTCGTCTATTGCATCAGTCTACGGCAGACACATAAAGTCTCATATAGTGTGGATTTATATTCGCACAGAGCTATATATACATGGGGGAATATAGCAAATGTGCTTTATAGAATATTGTAAGTTAGGACGATGAATTATAGACAATGTCTGCATTGCTGTTGTTGCGTTTAAAAATTTTCTTTGCTGCATATTGTTTTTGAGTAAAATTTATTCTATGTGCTGCCGTTCTTTCTTTCCTTTTTTGATTCTTTAAGGGGCACTTGAATTATTTTTAATGGATAAAAAAATAAAAACTTTCAGATACTGCTGATGTTGATTATGATGAAAGAATAGTGAAAAATAAAGAGGAAAAAGTCATCAACAGCACACGCTTTTGAAAATTAGTTTCTGTGAATAAAACAAGAGGAACAAGTTGAAGTTGGAGGACAAAAAAAGATAGATGTTCCTTCTGGTTTTGATGTAGCCGTTATTTGTTATTTGTTGCCTTTGTTGCTGCTGTTTTATTACGCTTTTGCATGAATTGCCTTACTTGTTCCTCTGTTTTTTTTTTTATATTTTTTTTTGTTTCTTCAAACTACACGAAAGGAATTTTTTTCATTCTCATCTTGTTTTAAGCCATGTTTGGAAGCGCTATAACGTTTGTTCAACAGACAGACACAGTTTTTTATTCAACTTTTTTGTTTATCATGTTTGATATCCCATTTGTCTCCACCTTGCTTTATGTTCATTTTTGGATAGTTTTTGTAGCTTTTTTCTCTTCATAAACACGAAATTTTATAATGTTTAAGAATAATGCAATAGGACACATAAGAGGAATAAAAACTTCGTGTACAACGACTATTTCAAGTTGCTAGGTTTTAGTTGCTGGAACTTAGGATAAAATACAGAAACGTAACTAGTAATGAAGCGGATCACGCTTCATGGGGTATATTCACACCACCAGTAGAACTTCTTTCGATTTCAATTAGAGAAAAAAAAAATAATTTTACTTTGTCTACTGATTTATTTATAATCGCAAAAAAACTTATCTACCTGATTAAAAAAATTTGCCTAAAATATTTAAGAAACTTTCTATTCACTTTTAGTAAATAACATAAAATCTATATTAGAGCTCTGCAAATATTCTTCATTTTCACTTTTTCATTATCTTATGAATCGAAAGTCTGGGAACAGTTAGGGAAAATTTTCACACCTTCACTTGCTTCGTTTCGTTCAGGATGTAAAAATTTGTGAGTTTCGCTCAACCACCCTAGTAACCAAAATCGACCAAATGTATTCCATTCGTGTTCCTAAGGAAGGTCAATGTAATACATATGTAATACTTTGGTTATATGGGCAAGTTTGAACTGCGTTCAAACTATATGTGTTCGAGCTTCGCTCGAACATTTTTCCTTTTCATTTCCTCATTATCTTTTGAATCGAAAGTCTGGGAACGGTTAGGGAAAATTTTCACACCTTCACTTGCTTCGCTTCGTTCAGGATGTAAAAATTTGTGAGCTTCGCTCGAACATTTTTCCTTTTCATTTCCTCATTATCTTTTGAAACGAAAGTCTGGGAACAGTTAGGGAAAATTTGTGAGCTTCGCTCAACCAAGTTTGAACTGCGTTCAAACTATATGTATTCGAGCTTCGCTCGAACATTTTTCCTTTTCATTTCCTCATTATCTTTTGAATAGAAAGTCTGTGAACGGTTGGAGAAAATTTTCACACCTTCACTTGCTTTGGCTGTTAGCTAACATCATATTTAATCGTTTTAAAACCCTACATCTGTTCAGCGCGCATTTAGCACTATAACTAAAGTACAGCCTGCGTCGGCGCCGACGAAAAATTTTTCGGTTTTTCAACTTTTTTGTTACACTGCACATGAAAATTTTTTTGTCATTATAGTGTGAATTATACCTTAAATAATGCTTAATCTAACACCGAAAATTTGAAATCATTTGGTTAAGTTATGTCTGAGATATTAAAGAAAATGTAAAAATTTTTGCATATTTTGGTCAAAAATGGCACATTTTCGTCCACTGTGCCTCACTGGAAGCATCTCATGACCCCAAAAACTATACAGCAAATCTATAGACTGTTTCCAACCAGACGCAAAAAACCCGAAGTCTTAATATTGAGTTGGAGTCGAGTTATCGCTCCGATTAACTAACTAACTAACTAACTAACTAACTAAATAACAGAATATGAAATTTTGCGATTTCTCTTGACTGTAAGCACCAAATGAGATACGGTTTTCACTGTTAGATTGGTATTTTCAGGCACAGACTTTCCACCATAGATAGTATGGGATAAAATTGTAATCCTGAAGCAGCAAGTTAGAAAATGTGGTTTTCAGTTTTATTCAAAAGCAACATATTCACCCAAATTGAAAATTTGGTGTGAATATGATAAAGTATGGTTTCGGGTTTTTTTGATAGAATTTGATGTATTTGGATGTTTTTAGGTCCTAAAACACTGAATATGCTAAAAAAATTTCATGATATGCGCATTAAGGGGGTATATTTAGGCAAAAATTCAAATTGACCTAGTACTCATAGGTTTTATTTTTATGAGCTGAAACTTTGCATATATCTTCTGTGCATCTATATCTCTAGACGTTTTTGGAATTATTCCATTTGGACTTAATATTGAGGAGAACGAGACAATTTTGTGTCAAAACACGAAAAATTTTTCGGTTTTTCAACTTTTTTGTTACACTGCACATGAAAATTTTTTTTCATTATAGTGTGAATTATACCTTAAATAATGCTTAATCTAACACTGAAAATTTGAAATCATTTGGTTAAGTTATGTCTGAGATATTAAAGAAAATGTAAAAATTTTTGCATATTTTGGTCAAAAATGGCACATTTTCGTCCACTGTGCCTCACTGGAAGCATCTCATGACCCCAAAAACTATACAGCAAATCTATAGACTGTTTCCAACCAGACGCAAAAAACCCGAAGTCTTAATATTGAGTATGAGTCGAGTTATCGCTCCGATTAACTAACTAACTAACTAACTAACTAACTAACTAACTAACTAACTAAATAACAGAATACGAAATTTTGCGATTTCTCTTGACTGTAAGCACCAAATGAGATACGGTTTTCACTGTTAGATTGGTATTTTCAGGCACAGACTTTCCACCATAGACAGTATGGGATAAAATCGTAATCCTGAAGCAGCAAGTTAGAAAATGTGGTTTCCAGTTTTATACAAAAGCAACATATTCACCCAAATTGAAAATTTGGTGTGAATATGAAAATATTGAATGAAATTGACTGCAAGAGAAACAGTAAATTTTGTTATGGTATCATGTCTACAATATGTTGAGGTTAGTCCTGCTTCTGGCAATCATATAATTTCTCTTCCACTTTGTGTATTCGATAAATTATAGCTTTTCCTTCTTGAAATTTAATTATTCTGCCTTTTTGTGCACAAATGAAATTATAACAACTTTTGGTAAAAGGAAATCTTCACAAAAGATTTTTTTTAGCAAAAAATAGTTTTAAAATAACATCCGTACAACATCAATAACTTTTTGTGAATTTTTTGAAAAGGTAAAAATAAAGTTCTTACCACAACAATGGAAATTCCATTCCTTTTCCATTTCAAATCTGAACGAAAATGAGAGAATATTTTTTTTTGTAGTGGCTTTTTCACTTCAAACTAAATTCTGTGCACTAGTAACTCCACAAAAATGCCTTTTTTATGGAAAAATGGAAAAAGAAAAGAGATTTTATGGTAAGAGGTTTTGCATGTGAGTATTTGTATTTCCCAATCATTCCTTATCCAAATTGGCATTGCTCTTAGTTCATATGTATGCATCTTACTTTTCATACAAATTTGAAAAATTTTGTATAAAGCTATAATCTCATATTTCATTCCCCAACATTAGATGAAAAATTGAGAAGAGAAAAATCTCGACTTTGTGGATTCTTTATTCTTTTCATTCCAATTTCCTTCTTTTCCATAAAATAATGCTTAGATTGGTTAGATAGTGAATTTATGGTAAGATTTTTTTCAAATGAAAAATTTTCGGAATGCTTTTTATCTAACTTGCAAGCAAAAGAGAATTTAATTTATTTTTGAACATAAGTTAAATTTTATTATAATAAAGGGAAATTTGTGGACATAAAACTTTTGGTTAAGCCAGATTTGCACATGGCTTAGAAATATGAATATGATAATCTTTTGACAATTTCCAAGAGTAAAGACTCAAAGCCAAGTGATGATTCTGTATTATAAGCTTAATTTGCTTTCATGAGTGAAGAGTTAAAAATGAAATTTTAGATCTTTAACATTATCACACCAAGAATGGCTATTTTGGATTGAAATCTAATATTTATTTTTTCTATTTGTATTTATTAGGTGTGGAAAGAGTTAAAATAAAGCAAAAACTAATTTATTGCCTAAATTTTATTATTTTTTAAATTAGGTATTGTAGAAGTAAAAAAAAAATACAGAAAAGTAAGCAAACATGCAAGTACGTGGGATAAGCTCGGTGGTAATGCATTTCATAAGTCATAAACATACATCACAGAATATGTAAAATAAATTTTGAAGTAGTGCATGCTTAACAGTAAAAAATGTCTTTTTCTCTCACTATGACACTTTTCATATGCAAAAATGAAATAGGAAGAAGAATAAGAATTTTCGTCGCATATATGGAAGGTGGATGTTAAGTAACGTGAGACATGCATTCGTGTGTTAGAAATGAAGGTGGGTTGCTTTACATGACACATGAAGAAATTCATTCCCATCTCTCTATTCTTTCCATTATGTTCCATTATAGCTTTTGTGTCACATAATCTGGTTATGTTCTGCCTTCCTTTACATTCTTTTTTGTACATTTATGTTCAACTTCTCTTCCGCTCTCTTAATTTTTTTTTTTTCGTTCAAAAAATGATTCTTGAATTTCTTCTTTCTCTTCTTAGACATTGATGATACTCTATGTGCATGGCACTGTCTGCACTTTTTCTTATTCTTTCCTCTTTTCTCTTATGTTGTACTTGTGGCGAGGAATTTTTTCATGTTGGGTTTAATGTACCTTTAGGACATTTAGAAAGGAAGTGGTTTCATCATGTTTTTAGAAAGAATTTCTTGAAAATGGCTTAAAGGCGATGATCAAATTTATTTTTAATTTTTGAAATATAAACCGTCGATGAATTTGTAGAACTTGAAAATATTTTTATTTTATATTTTATAATACTGAGTGTATGGATTGAAGAATATGATGATGAACATTTATTATTCTCTAAAAAACTGAAAACTTTAGATATGAAGTCTGTTATCATCGCAAAAAAATGTTTCAAATTCTCATTCTTTACTTTGCAAGAAGTCTGAAGAAATCAATGAAGAACAAATGGTACGAATATAAAAGATTTCTCTTCTCCTTTTTTTAATTTCCGGCTTCATTTATCGTATTCTCATCATCACCAATATTGTCTATGTCGTTGTCATCTCGCGAGTAATATAAAGTATATGAGTACGGAATAAAAAGTTGCAAAAAGGTAGGAAATTAAATTATAAAAGAAACCTGCATTAAAATGATGTTCACATGTTCACATTTAATTCAATTTATATTTTTTCGTGTTCTTATATCATAAAGACATGACATAGAACAGGAATTGCCATTTTAAAGTGGGAATGTAAAAGACTCGAAATTCATTTCTTCCCCATTGTTGTAAGCATGCATGAACATGGGGATATGAGTAGACAAAAAAAGTAAAGAACAGGAAAACCTGACATAATATTTAGACAGAAATGTGTCACAACATGTCAAAATATGATATGACATTATTATTGTTGTGTGTATTTTTAGTTTTAAAAAAGAATTTCTTCTTTCATAGATCATTCATCCATCCCCATGTATAGCATAATTCACATCTCCAATTTCAATTTCTTTTCATAACCAACATTTTTGTTCATAAGTGTTGGCTGCTATTCACTTTTATGTTAAGAAAATACACCACCAGTCGTTGGATATTATTAATTTATATTCACATGAATGAAAGCAAGACATGACAACAGAGTGTGTATATGTATATTAAATATGAAGAGAAAAAAGGGTTTCTTATTCAAATTCATTCATCTAAACACAATGCGCATTATTTAAAGAGAAGAAGCAATAAAAAGCAAAGAACAAAAATGAGAGCATTTTTTAGTCATCTACAAGCAAATTATAAAATTTTATACGTTGCCTTTCTTTAAATTTTTGGATGTCAGCTGTCATTGAGCGTTGAAGCTTATTCTTCTCATTTTCAGTTTTTTTTTTTGCAATCGAAACTGGTAGTTTCAGAATAAATGGGGGAATGCTTTTAACGGCATTTACGACTCATTTGAATCACCGATAAAGCAAGTCTGAAATTTGATCTTCAACACTAAACAAAATTAAAAGAAGACGTGAGTGAAAAAAACTGGTAAAGCCAGAATATATGATCGATAGTGTGAAGCTCATACTTTTACATGATGTATCTTTTGATGAAAAATGAAATATTTTTTTTGTGAAATTTTTGACGTTTCTATTTATTGAAATTCAAGTACTCTCTGCTCTCATTCTCCTCACATTAAAGTTTGTTTTAATTTTTTTTAATGCTGTAAAGAAATAATCTAATACTTCTTTTAAAACTTGATGCAAATTTCATTAAAGGTATTTTGTTCTAAAATTTAAATTATTTAGTAAGATATCTTTGGCTTAATATCATAACTGTAGTCTGAAATTTTGTGGTTATTATGTGGTTATTAAGATGAATTAGATTTTTAAGAAGCTGAAACCACTGTTTTACTCATACATTTATATTTATAAACAATTCTTATCTATCGATGGTAATTGATCACTCTTGGATGCTTCATATTTCATCTCCATTCATTCATTTTTTTCTTTCGTATGCTTTTGATTTTTTGCTCTTTCTCTTTCTCAAATTGCTTGTTGTTCTTTATAGCTTGCGTACATAAATATGTTCATATATCTTCTATATAATACATTTATATTCAAGCAGATATTTTGAAACATATCAAATTTCAATATCATTTTTTATTAATCATAATAATGACGATGGAACGACCAAACGACGATGTATACATCATGTATGTATAGACTCTTTAGAGCAAAGGAGAAATGAAAACGGGAAAAATAAAAATGAGCAGAAAGAAAAGAATTTCTTGACTGTAACTTTTACCAACATTTAATATGAAATATTGATGCGAAAAATACCTTTAACATAAAAGGGCATTAAAAGAGAATTGAAACTAAATATTTTTTCATGTTGTAGCTCAACAAATTCAATTACTTCCAATATAAAAACCAATTTCTCATTTTCTTTCTTCTTTAATGAATTAACTTTTAACGAGTTTTTCATTTAGTTTTCAATGCAGAATGTGATACAAAAAGCACACTAAAACTGTTGTGAATGAGTGAGTAAGATGATGAAAAATTGCCATAAAAAGATTAAAAAAATATAAATGAAAGAAATGTGAAGAAAGGAGGTAGTCAGCGAAATAAATGCAATACCAATTGGTGTGTATTACAATATTGGTTTTCAATCCTTTATTGGCTTTATATCAAATTATAAAATTCTCTTGAAAAATTATGTTGTTTGTTTGGTCAATTTATTGGCTCAATATGTCCCTTTCTCATTGTATCTTCAATTCTTCAAATTACCAAGAATGAGAGACAAATTGATGTGTATTTAACGTTCTTCAAATTCTAAGTGAATCACTTTTATATTTTTTTTTTCAGTCATAGGACATATTTTTCTAGTCTAGAAATGCAAGAAATCCATTTAATGAGAAAATAACGAATTAATAACAAGAGTTAAATCAATTTGTCTTCATCACTAACAATGAAATGAAAAAAATTGTTGCTGATGTTTAATAGATTGAACTCAGACATGCAGAAAAGGCAAAGACTGAAGATAGAAAGTTATCTAATTAATTGATTTTAATTGCTCTGAGAATCGTTTTACTGATATACAAGCTTCATTGAATAGGATACAAAAAAAAAACGCCTGTATTGAAGTTTGTGATTATTCTTTGTTTCATTTTTTTTTTGTGAATGACGATTGAAAGTAGAATAAAAAAATTCAGAGTGCCATGTTTGAGGGTCTGCTTTAACATTTTTTTGTTTTCTTTTTTGTTTCATTTTCATTCCTTTGACAACCAAGAGGCAGCATTTTTTTGAGGCGGTATGTATAAAACCACACTGAAAGAGCTGATATTGCTGCTTGTGATATTGCTAAATAATGACAAAGACAATGACTTAATACACCACAACTTGTTCTATATCTCACTCGTTCTCTTTGCCATTCTTCTCATCTTATCTGTCTCCTGTTTTTGTGAATGACGACGACATTAAAAAGACACTTAAAATTGATTCTTGTCTTTCTTTCTTTGATTCTTACATTTAAAATTGTATATCCGCACATATATGTAAGAATACACACATTTATCCAGCATGCGTGTGTCTTATTACAACAACAAGAACAACAGATAGATACACACATATGATGTATAAAAAAAGAAGAATTTTGATTGTCATAAATAAATCACTTCCCTGCCAGCTTGCCTTGTTGAATGAGATTCTTCTTTTTGCGTCATGTACAATATAGAGCAATGAATGACAATCACAACGGTGATGCTGATAATAACGATGATGATGATGTTAAATAAAACAAAGACAAATTTAATTTTCTCTCATCAAAGAAAAATTAATGATAAAAAAAATGTCTTTTCACGAATTTCTTTTTCTGTTTTCTTTATTTTAAAAACTCACAGAAATTCTTTGATTGTTGTGCAAAAACCCACACACCAAGAAATAAATTTATAGACTACATTGACTAAATGACTTAATTTTCCAATAACTTTTAATCGGCTTTCATTATTAGTGCGAACATAAAGCAAAGCAGAAAATAAGAATATGATTAAATAATTGAATGAATGGAATGGAATGATAAAGGAACATAAACAAATGGGTTAAGTAAGAAAATTTTAGATTCGTTGTTTTGGACGTCTTTGAATTATTGTCTCTCGGTTTTAAAAGGTTTCAAATTATTTCAACATTATTGTCTCTGCTTCTTGTTAAATTTATTATATTATTCAACCACAGTCATGTGTGCGTCTCAGATTATTATTTATTTTGTACTTACTACGGTAATAAATGAAACCTCGCTAATTTTATTATTTTCAGCTTTCGTAATAATAATGATGACTATATTCTGAGTAAATGTGTGCACGTTATATATAATATATTATGTGAATATTCTTTTTGCAATAGCAGTTAAATAGCGGCAATAAGCTTACGAAGTTATTAAGACATTAATAATTCTCTTTATGTTTTCAACATTTTTTTTTTCAAATGTGAAAAATCTTACAGCAGTTACTCTAAGATATATACTAGAAGAACATTTCGACAATAATGAATTTTTGTTAGATTGATCATAATAATGAGTACTTGAAAGTATTTATTAACAGAGAAATAAAATTGTTAAAAACTTTATTAAATCATGAATTGAACAAACTTTGAATCAAAACTATATATTTTAACAAAATGTACAAATGTTTCCACAAACGCAAGAGACACAGTTAAAGTAGTTAATGAAAATGTCGATGAAAACGACATTTTATGAGCTCATAAGTTTTCTATACTCTTTCAACATCATAAGTTATTATAAATAATAATATTTTTCAGTGTTACTGCTGAGCGCCATTCACTTATTTTTACTACGGTTTTGAATGCTAATTTTTTTTTGTTCCATCATATAATCGTATTAAAATATTTATTGACAACTTTTGAATAAACGTGTTCAATATTATGGCATAAAGTTTTGGGAAATAATTCTCGTGCCAGATGTTGTCACTTCCCATCAAACGAGAAAGCATTATGACTCAACAAAATGTAAATTTTTTAATTTATTTTTTCTCACCTCAGCATTTAACGGATGTTGTCTCATCACAAGTGGTCTATGATGTCCCAGATGCATGTCGGGATCTTCATATGTTAGCGATTGTCCTACAGGTATTACACTTGGGTCTAATGCATTTCTTGATGGTGTTTTGCATGGTAAAAAGTTTTGAACTTTTCTTTTGTGTCTGAAAATAAATAAAATGAAAAATTATTAGATTATTTTACTTTGGAAGGGTTTAAATGATTGTTCAATATTTATTTTGAATATCAAGCTATGAAAATAACAATAAAGAATGGATGCAGCAACAGGATTTCCCATTATAATCGATCATCTCATTCCTATATATCGTAATAAATTCTTTTATGTTGTACTATATTCACTATATTCACTATTCAATATCTATTTCGTACAACACTGACTAATTTTTATTCTGTAACATGTGGCAAAAGGCTTTAACACAGAATCTCATTTCATCTACCACTGGTTGCTTTCTTATTTTCTTATTTTTCTACTTCTATTATTATCACCAACCAAGCTTGTACTTTATTCGAATTATTCGCTGTTCAATGAAATTTGATATCATACGTTAGCGTTTTAATGCGGATTATAGGAAGAAAATTGAAAAAAGTAAAGTGGGTTGGCTGGAAGAATAGGAAATTGCTCATTTTTCAATAATTTTTTTTTGATAAATATATGCACTTTATCATTTGAAGAATGATAGGACAGATACTAATGTAAGCAGTTTTATCGATTCTTAAATTTGAATTCTTTATTAAGTCTCTAATGTAAGATGGTAATGTATTTGACACCATCGATGCTATGAAATTTCTGAATAGAACAAAAACCATTCACTCAGAAGCAATTCTTTTTTTAAACTTATTATATACATTTTTTACTTCTTATCAGTTTTATGCATTCATGACATGTCAAGTTTCGTTTAAATATATCCTCCATTCATATATGCGAGATATGCGAGATTTTTTAATGAAGTTGTTACGATTTTTTGTTCTCTTTCCTCTTTCCATGTCTGTTTGATTGCTTCACATCTTGTCATTTTTCTCCTTTTCATTTTTTTCGCTTACAATTTCAATTGTGAAAGAGCTCAAGCTCAAGTTGAATGAGATAAAACAAGAAGAAAAGAAAATTTAAATTCAATTCCTCTTTATTTTATTTGCACACAGTGGAGCAATTTGAATTACTTTTTATTTTTATATTTCTGAATGTATATTGATAATACTAGGTGAATCAATGTTCTATTGTGTTTACGTAAGAAGATCATAGAGAATCGAGAGATGTTCTAAATTTATTTCTGACAGCATCTTTTTTAAAATGAGGTAGCAACAAACTCAACTTTTTGTTACTTTAAACTTGTTTATTAAGTAAAACAAAATGCGTTCCAAGTTTAAGTTAAACTCTGCAGCTTTTTCTACATTATATGATCCTTTCAGATTTCATTTCATTGCTTTCGTTTTCATAAATTTGATTTCATTCTTTTTTACCATAAATAAATTATTCATGCTTTTCTTCTACTTCGTTTTTAAGTGAAATCCTTTTATTGACAACAAAAGGAATTTAATCATCTTTTGAGATTGATATTTTGATGACTACATTGTTTTGTGTATATAATGATAATGCTCAAAAGCGTGTATTTCGAACATTGTAGCTTCAAAATTTCATTATTTTGATGAATGTAGATATAATCAATTATTTTATGCTATATCAAAGAGTTATTGAATCTCGTTGATGATACTTCGAAGTCATTTGATTGCACGATGTAAAAAATTTCCAACAAGGTTTATTTAAATGTTTTTAGTGAATCTCCTTGTATTTTCTTTAATAGTTCGTTAGCAAGATCCGAATAAAAAATTTAAGTCAATAAAATAAAAAAAGCATAAGATCCAGATATTTTATATAATTTTTGTAAGATTCTCTTAAGCCTCTCTATCTTTTTCTGCCTTATCTCTTTTAGGTATAATCGAATTTGTAGTTGAAAAGGAAATTTCTTACTAATGCGATTTATGCCATTTTCGTTCTTGTATAATAAGTATGTTATGCTTAAGGTCCATTAAATTTGTATTCATATTGGAAAATAAATTGATAGAAAGAATCTCTTCGGATGTTTTTGCTCTTATTTTTATTTTAAAAATACATATAATAGGAATAGATATGCATGCAAAAGAAGCAAAAAAAAGTTTAAATGATGAGAAGGAAATCAAAAGAATAGTAGATAAAGAGATAGAAGGAAGCAAGAAATGGTCCATTTGATTGCAAATAAGGCTGTAATCAAGATCCATTTCTGGTTTTCTTTCCATTCTTACCATTCTGCTTCATCTCTCCACTAACGATTTTCAATATACTTATTGTTATATTCTCATATTCTTATTTTAACCTTCTTCAGTGCGTATGCCCACATTCTCTTCTCGTCTATGGTTATGAGAATGGCTGATTATATCTCATTATATTTGGTACACAATTGAAATGAAAATAAAAATGTAAAAAGAAATATGCTTAAGAGAAATACGAATCGGTTCGGTCTGATATAACTTTATTATTATTATTGGCTTGTTCATTCTTTTTTGGCCTCTACATATTCAGTATTCTATTGGAAAAAAACACCCCCGCAAAACTTTATTCTATATCAACAATTTTTATACATTCTTTCTGCTTTGTTTTGTTTCACAATCCATACATGAGTCAGGCAAAAATTTTCTGCATATTTTGACCATAATATAAATTAACAATTTCCTATATTTCCTTATACTCTACAAAGAAATAAAGTTAAGGATGTCATTAGAAATAAAAGTAACGATTGAACGGCAAGCTAACCCATTAAATAAAATAAGATGTGATTTGTATCAATTTGTATCAATATGAATAGTTGAGTATAAAAGAACTTTCAAACTGTTTCAGTTCAAATCAACAGAAAAAATGAGTCAAATAATTAACTTACTTACTTCGAATTAATTTTTTTGTAAGTTTTTTAAATCTTTTATATATTTTTTCTATTCCATTTTTTTTATTTGCGTTACCTTAATCCAGAAGTCATTTAGAGCAGCAATGCATAAAAGTTAATGGCTCGTGTCATAACTTTGATAAAGTTTACCGTGACTTATTGAAGTTGGAGTTCATATTTATTTCGGAGAATACTATTGTATCGTATATTATAGAATAAGAAGAGAATGAAATAATAAAATCAAAACCAAATCGCATTTTATAACGATTATATGGTTTTATTGGATTGATGAAACATAGAGAGCATCAATATCATGATTTTCTAAGGTTTAAACAAAAAGAACAGAGTATTGGAATCATTCAATATATACATTTATTTTTCATTTCTGTCTACCCCTTATGTACGTATACATTGCTTAGAAGAGATTTTTTTTATCTATTCTGTGTTGAAATAATATTTTTTTATGATTTCTTTCATTTCAAATACTCTGTGATGTGATGAATCTCAACAATCCATCGATCTCTTTTCTCTTTACAGTCTTGTGCGGGAAAGATGATGATTTTTTGGATGGAAAGGCATCGACAGAGAAGGGGAGGAGGAATTAGATAGATAGAAATCGAAAATAAAAAGCAACATCCATAAAGTATTTTCAACATTTCTTTTCTTCTCGTGCTTTTTTTTCGATTTGATTTGATTCCCAATTTCGTTGATTTATTGCTCTTTGCTTTTATATGGCTGATTTAAAATTGACTTTTTTTCATCACTTGAATCGACTCGAACGGCGATGTATACAGAGAATCATAGATATTCTTGCAATATAAAAGCAGCAAGACTTTAAACAGAAACATGCAATGATATGTTATGACATCATCGACAGCAAAAAATTCATTAAAATTGTACAGCATCAAACTTTTGACTGACTTTTATGAGAGTTTTTTATGTCATCGACTGAATCTTTCAATGTTTGTGGTTTTGAGTAGAGATAACTGTGAAGTTTAATAGGCAATATATAAATTAAAATTAATGTTGTTCTGTTGATTCTGAATTATAAAGAAGAATTTAAAAATCTGATATTTTAGAGTTAATAAAGCAATTAAAATAATAAAGTATACATGGAAATGCAAATTGTGATATTTCTTTTAAAGTCTGCATTCTAAAATAATATCATCATTAAAACGTTGAACAGAATAAGCATCAGAATGAACATGTCAATTATCAACATTTATAAAAAAAAAAAATGAAATATAATTTTTCAGTTCCTCTACTATACAAAACCGCTGCAGCTTACTTGCTCATTCCAGTTGTCAACAATTCATTTAAGTCAATCAGCCACCAATCGAGATGTACTTGGCTGTCGATATCATTTCAATTTTATAAGTATAAGCAATGTCTCATTTCTTTCTTATTGCATTTTTTTGTTCTTCTACTTCCATTTATTTTGTGCAATGTAATGTAATGGAATGAAATGACATTATCATTATTATTATTATGAGTCGAATTGACTTGAAATGACTTTTATGAATGTAATGAGAGAATTTATTGAGTAAATTGAAATGCTGCAGTTGATGTGAATACAGATAGAGTAAATTGAATTGTCTTTATGGCTAGATCCCTAACAGACAAAGAGTGTGCTCAGAGCATGCTTTCTAAGTCTTATTTTTTTTAAAAGAGCTCACTCAATTAGCGTACTCTTTCATATAATCAAAAGGACCTCTACGGTACCTCAGAAAGAACATCTCGAGAGCTCGCTTTTTTTGCTTGCAAGTTTTTCATGCAAGTGAATCTTGAGAGCATGCTTAGAGTAAGCTCTACTGAGCACACTTTATTTTTACAAAAAATTAAAAAAATTACAAAAGTCCTCGTGTTTTATATCGAGGGACTTCAGCGCATTTTTGACGCAGCGATTAGCAATTGATTAAATAGAAAAGAATGTCGAGTTTTAAAACTCTATTGCTGTTTCATTAATCATAATGCATTTCAATAATAAGTTTAAAACTAAAGATCAAAATTCCTTTAAAATTGATTTTTATAATGTTCAATGCAAATAATAGCTTTACGATTTACCGGTTTTTTGAAATTCAAAATTTTCCATTAGCGAAAAATTTAAATTTCTGAACACATCCATTATTTTTCAAATTTCTAAACGCACTTATATTTGTTTTGTATGAAAAAATTAAATGTTAATTAATTAAGGTGTATAAAAGAAAAAAATTTAATCCGAAATAACGGTAAAAAAAATTTCAAATTTTTTAACGGTTAGAAAAAATTCAAACTTATCATCAGCATAGCTTTGCCCTGCATTGTTTACATATTTTTTTTGAAATATAAAATCGATGAATTAAGCTATTTAATGAGTGTTTTTTGACTTTTCAATAAAAACGGCGGGAATAAAAAAATTCAATGAAGCTATTAAAACAATTCCGAGCTTGCTACGAAGTCTAGATCAAGAGATAATTGGGACCCGAACGACCGAACGACCGAACGACCGAACGACCGAACGACCGAACGACCGAACGACCGAACGACCGATCAAAGTGTATGATTGAGCTTCCTTTTTGAAAACAAGTTTTCAAAAATGCGCTAAAAAAATTCATGCTCAGAAGAGCATACTCTTGAGCACGCTCTTAAGATATTTATATTTTCTTGTTTATGTGATTTTTGAAGATTTGAACCTTAAACCGAGGGTGTCTTAATGAAATTCCTATCATCTATTTGCTGTTCTATTGCCTTTCGAAATTGATATATTTAATTCAACAAAAAACAAATTTAAACTTTCCATACAGAAAATTTTAGCTCTTGTAATAGTAATTTCTGCAAACGCTTGTGAAGTATAAAACAAGCAAAAATTTAGCGTGCTCTTAAGAGTTCATTAAAAAGCATGTTTTTTGCGTACTCTCCTGAGCATACTCTTAAGAGTATGAAAAAGAGTACGTTAAAAAAACTTGCATGCAAGTATTGCTTCATAAGAGTTTGGTTTGAGTACGCTATAGAGCCCACTCAATAGCGGGATCTTGGGAGTTGATTAAAAAACCGTTCTCTCGACCATGCTCTCTAGACAAGAGCATGCTCTTTGTCTGTTAGGGGATATAACAGAAATATAATAGAGAAATTCTCTTGTTCACAAATGTACTGTACTGATAATTTGCTTTACTCCTTGTTAGCTTCGAGGTTACTAATTTTAAAGTGATTTTATTCAAGTATTCAGAAATGTTACTTTGTCAAAGAATACCTTCATTTTACTAATTTAATAAGTTCATATTGGAATTTTCTGTTAGATATTTTGAATGAAGATAAACTTTGCATATATCAACAAACAACATTTGAAAAGTCCCAAAAGAAACGAATTTTAGTAAGCAATAAGAAAATATTGATTTTTCAAAAACTTCCGATAATTTTTTTTTAATTTTGATCGTAATTACTACGTATATCTCATACAACTTCCTTCTGATAACTCTGTACCATCTGAATTATTTCCTGTGAAGATTAAAATCATTACGAGACATGACTTCCTTCATATAATTGCTACCATGCTACTGATACAAATTATTGATATTGAAACTTTTAGCAACATGCCTTACACTTCATTCATTCTTATTGGCACGATTTATGAGATGCTCATGCTATCTTATTGACACAAAATGCTTCTATATATATATGTACTATGTTATTAAAACATATATAATATGAGCGGCCTCGCCGAAAAAAAATTCTTCGTCAGGAACGCTCAGTTTTTATCAATTTACTATGATTTTTTATAAGAAAACATTCTGTTTTATTATTTTAACTTATGTATTTCTACGAGACGAACATTTCGATACCAAATTTATATCAATACGATGCTTAATTTTGTTGAAAAATCAATTTTATTGAGCGTTCCTGACGAAGAATTTTGAGGAAAAAATAATTTTTATTTTAAAAACTGTTAATATCTCTGCTGTTACTGCAGTAATATTCAAAGTTTTTATGTCAAATTATGTGTAAGTGCTTGCTTAACAAATCAAAATATCAAAATTAATTTTAAGAATTGTTAAAGCATGAGAAATTGCAAATATATGTTCAAAAATCTGTAACGGTCGACATAAATTTGAATTTTTCAGTTGACTAAAATTTAGAAAACTTTCTAAAAACTCTTGATTTAAGCAATAACTCAAACATTTAATAGCGTGATACTATAGCTACAAATGAATTCATTATAATCCAATACTAAGATCATCAATATCATATTGATTTGAGCTGTATTTCACGAAACAAACATTTTGTTACAATTTAAATTTGAAAAAACCGTTATTCTGAATTCCTCAATTTTTCGGCGAGGCCGTGAGATATGTCTGTTTGATGCATATGTACATGCATGATGACGCATTTTATCATCTCATCTTTTTATGTCGTTTGCAATGAACATATAAAAATTTTCCTTTTTAACAACACAATGTGTTGAAGATGATGCGATCATAATGAATGGAATGTGATGTAATTTTATGTGTTATGTTATTTTATGCTACATTATAAACATTTAATAAGAAAATTAATTTATTGGGTAGAAATTAAAAAGAAATTTCGAAGATGAGAAATATTTTTCTCAACAGATTAGTTGAGAATCTCATTTTAAATATCAAAACAGAACATTACGGGACTTAATTTTATGGTGATACATCACTAGATGTGCTCTATGTCTCATAGTTCTTTTTCGTTTGAAAAAACATGTGTTATAAATGTAATAAATTTCGTATAAACGATACTCTTACTGTCTCCTCTTATGTTCTGTCTTGTTGACTTGTCTTTAAGTTTTTCGTTCTCTCTTTTCTCGTGGCTGTTGAAAGACATGAAATGGGCAGGCAATCGAATGAGTGAAAACATGAAGTAACAATTTTTATATATTCATTCTTCTTCGCGGTTTTTTTTGGAAGACACTGACTGTACATCTGTCTTTAACCTTCGCCAATGATAACAAACCACACGAACGATGTAGAAAGAAATGAGATTCTGTTTTTGTTAAACGATTTATGATCGTGTGACTGTTAAAACATTTTTTGTATTCAAAATAGCCAAATGCTAACCACACTGCCGAGAATACTACAAAATGGATGTGAATGGACATATTCAAGTGGGGTCCATAATACATTTTTTTTTCGATACAAATGAAAAGGAATTCTTCGATATTCATTATATTGCGGTTACTTTTGTCCATCTTCTTATTGCCTACAAAATGTTATTTTCATATTTTTTGCCAATAAAAGGTGTGGCTAAATATGAAAAGGCTATAATGTATTTGATTTCTTGAATGATTATTTCTTAGTTTTCATCGAAATTGTTTCTGACTAATTGGAAGAATCGATTAAAATCATTAAAATCCAATTCGTTCTATTGTCTTCTAATTCTAGCAAATCGATATTTTTTATTCTAAGAATTCAATAATCAAATTCATCTTATTGTTTTAAAAACTGAAAAAAGCTTGAAATTAGGAGTTATTAAATCATGAGTTTATGATTTAATTCACTTTATGTCTCTGATTCCCATCTGTTTTGCAATGCTTAGCTCGTTAGATGGGTTGTTTTGTACGGAGGTAAATCATTAAAATTGCAGAATGAATCGTAAATAAAATTTTCAAAACAACAAATTACTAAGCAACAAAAAAGACAATACTGAATTCCAATGAACTCCCAAATGTGCTCTTAAAAGAAACAAAGTAGAAACCTCATAAACACACACGAAACATTTGGAGGTCGTAAATTTTTCCTTCTTCTCTGTTCATTTTATCTATAACAAAAAATATGTACATGAAAATTCATCAAATTTACGATTGAGAAATTCTTCACAATATCATTTCATCTGTGTTGATGGGAAGTGATTTTGAAAATATTTATCTAAATTATTACGGTAATGATATAAAAATCAAAATAAATAAATATATAAATCTCATTGAATAGCCATCAGACATGAAAAGAGAAGAATAACCGAAAAGAATGAAAGTCATGTCGTCAGTGTTGTATAAGCGTCGCGTTTTCATGTCATTTAAATAATTTATATCAACCAAGCTCAAATCAGCGTGTCATTTCGGCATTTTTCTCCGTCTACTCTGGCTTCATCTAGAACTACTTGAGGGCATAAAAATGTGTATAAGAAGTAATTTAGAGACATTTCTATTTATGTGGAGCTAAAATAAATTTGAGAGAGACTGAAATAAAATAAGTAAGCCGTTGGCAGTTCAATAAATTTATTTAGTTTCTTCTAGTTCCATCATTCTTTGTGAATTTTCTTCCTTTCTTCTTTTTTTTGTATAGTTTTTTTTTTGTTTATTTTGTGGCGTGCAATCAATGTCTGATTTAAGAAAATTTATGTGAATATTTATACTTCATTATATTGAGACACAAGGCAAGGGACATTGATGAGATGAGAAAAAGAGATCTTCATTGAAAGCGAGATTCCATGAAAAATGTCATCAATCTCATCCTTAGGGGATACATCGTGCAGAAGATATGACGACATTCAATGTTTAACAAATAATAAAATTCTCAGACTGATATCAATCAAATTTTTACACAAATCTTAAAAATGTTTTTATTTTTACTACTTCAAAATTACATGCAGTTTAAACTGAGTAGACCTAGGTCATTTTTTATGTTATTATAGCTACCTTTCAATTATATTAAATAGAAGAAACCACAATCTGCCACAATCGTTCTATTCTAGGACTTAAATTTTATAATCCTTAAAATAAATAAATCCTCACAGCAAATTTGTTTTCTTATTCCTTACACTTTTAACTTCTTCTTTAGTTCAATCGAATGATGCACCATTATGTCTAGGTACCACTTTTGTTGATAATTTTTTATTTTTTTCTTCTTTATTTTGTTACACTCTGTGGCATATTGTGTGGATAAAGCAGGAAAAAATAAGAAGAATCAAGCAAGCATTTTATTGAGTGGTTTTTAAACATATGTCACCAGCTACGTCTTCCTTTGTCATATATGTTTACAATAAATACATACTACACATAAGTACATTGACGTTTTTTTTATTTAAAGAAATGAGAACCTTGAAGGACTTTGAGAGAAATAAAATGTAGTAGATATATGGATGAGAAGCTAAATTGAGAAGGGAAAATGACATTTCCGAAGAATTGAGATGAAAAAAAAGAAATTTCTTCAGGAGATTCTTGCTGTTTGTTTAGATTAAAATTTAATTTCTTTTTTGGAATAGGACAAAGAAGATTTTTTTGACTTTGGATTTATGAGAAACCTTTTATTTTTGCTCTTTTTCCCCAGATTTTGAGCAACTACCTAAATAGTTTTGTTATGTTTTTAAATAAAAAAAGATCCTTAATTTAAATAAAAATACAGAAAATGCGCTAACGAAATGGTTCAAAAGAAATCATATTCACACCAAATTTTCAATTTGGGTGAATATATTGCTTTTGAGTAAAACTGAAAACCACATTTTCTAACTTGCTGCTTCAGGATTACATTTTTAACTCATACTGTCTATGGTGGAAAGTTTGTGCCTGAAAATACCAATCTAACAGTGAAAACCGCATCTCATTTGGTGCTTACAGTCAAGAGAAATCGCAAAAAAACGCATCTATAACGATAATGGGTTTGACTCAACTAGTTTATCCACGAAAAAATTACAGAATAAATAAGAAAAACACCAATAACTTTGAAACTATGGTATATTAGAGTTTCTAATTTTTGTATTATATATTAAGGTTAAAAGCTAAGCAAATATAACCTCTTATTTATAAAAATATTCTTTAGTTTTTGAGATATTTTAGCTTTTACATTTCTTTTGAAAACATGATTGATATTGGATTATATTATTTAAATTTGAATAAATCGTTGTTTTCTTTGAATTTAAATAAACCTTTAGAAAATTAGAAAATTTTACAAAATTTATAAAATATTATTAAATGCGTTGAACTGATGTAGGGTTTTAAACAGAGACCGAATTTTATAAAAAATTGAAAAAAAATTCCGAGTTTTTATTTTTCAATGAGTACAATGATTACTAAGTTTACTCTTGAGTTTTTTCTCTAAACCAATTTATTTGCTGATTCTCATACAAATTTCTGCATGAATTAAGCAAAAATTTAGAACCTTATTAAACATGTTGGATGTAGCGGAAGAGCTTGGTCACAAGGATTTGGACCCCCTCTCTAAAATGTCCTGAAACGTCCAGAAATGAAATAAAAATTTTTTTGGTCAGTTCCAGTCAATAGGACATAGCCAATTTCTTGTGTTTTGAGTTTTGAATGACTTGTCGTCAAAACTATTGTTCATTATGTACTTGGTTGAGCGAAGCTGACAAATTTTTACAAAAAGAAATTCTACTGGTGGTGTGAATATACCCATGAAGCGTGATCCGCTTCATTACTAGTTTTAAACTTGATTTTGTATACTTTGTGACAATGTAATAAGAAAAAATTTCATCAAAATATCTTGTTTATTCTTTAAAATTCTTCAAATATCTTTCATACTCTGTGTTTTTCAGGTTTTTTGTCATTCGGTTAGCGCTGTGAGATGATTTGTTTTGACTGTTTGCTAAAATTGAGGTTTATAACTCATGATAATAAAATTATGAATTTAATTGGATTGCTTTTACAAAATTATACAAATAATTAGAATACTTAATGTAAAGGATGCAAAATATCCATGAAAGTTTATTGAATGATAGTCTGCAAAAACTTATTATAATAAAATGGAATAAATTGATTATGGTGTACTTATGAATAAATTATTAAGACTTTTTCCGCTAGCTATACTCGAGTTTTAAAGAGATTTATAAAGAACTTCTTTAGCTTTTCCTCTCATTGGTTTTCTTTGATAAAAAAAAAATTCTTTGCTAAGAGATGCTCTTGTTCTTATTCTTTGAAAAAAGTTTTCTGATTTCTTTTCTTTTGCATTATTAAATAAGTCCCATCATGTACATAATGGAGGTAAAAGTATGTTTTATCATGAATGAGATTGAATATTAAAAGGAAAAGTGTCACAAAAGTTTTTCATGATATTGCCTTTCTATTTCATGAATAATGTCAAAGTTGGAAAAGAAACAATGTAAAACAATGAAGGAGGAAAGAATAAAGTTTGCGAGTATTTCATCACGTCTTTGAGTTTATTACAATATTATAGAGAATTTAAATTTCTTGTTTGTGAAAAATCTAGAAAAATTTCTATTTCTATAAAACCCTATTTAAAAATAAATGGATTTTTGATATCCGCGAAAAAATTTCTTTAATCTTTAAAATTGACTCTTGTACTTAAAAATGTTCAAAGGTTGTCTGAAATGTTTAGAAATGAAAAATATAAAATATAATTTTCATTTTTTTCCTTTAAAACCGTAGAAATTTTTACATTATTTTGAGTTTTGATGTTATTTAAATGGCATCTGTAATTTAACTTAAATTGCTTGAGACAGAATGAAAAAGTGAAAATTTCATAATAAAAATCTTTGTCATATCTTTGCGTAGAGTAAACAGCATAGCATAAGAGGAAAGAAAAAATTAATTGTGCGATGTGACAAAATAAAAAATTGCGGCACTGAGTTATTTTGACTTCAAGCAAAATAAGAAGATTTTTTATAAAGTCACAAAAATACGTCTAAATCCACATATTTATTTATTTATTTGATACATATGTCTTGAGTTTTATCACTTTTTTATGCTTCTTATTTCATATGTATCATTTACTGTTTGCGGTACGTTCTTATGAAATAATGAATGAAAATGACTGAGTGGATGTATGGAAGTCATTAAGCTAAATTTATATAGTTCTTTGCCTATTCGGAAGAAATAAGGGTGTGATGAAAAGCCATGAAGGATATATTAATTAACCAATTAACTCTTTTGAGTCTCCTACCAATATTTCAAAATATCTGTGGTATACGCTAAAGACAAATCTCAGGAATGTATACAAAAACAAGCTTTATAAATAATTTATTTGAACACTGTACATGTTTACACTTATATATGTATGATATATGACAGGCTGTTGTGACAAACACATTGCTTGGCTCTTTATGTTACTTAAGGGGGGCATGGAAATAATGAAAAGGAAGAATAATTTACTTTTATGTGTAATAAACTAATAAAAATTATTGCTATACTTAAGGATATTCGAGTAGGATATTCTTGTTATATTGTAAGATTAGTCGCATTAAATACATAATTAGTTGTTAGATGATATGATGGCTTCTTTGTGTAAATATTAGTAAGGATTTTTAGATAATTTATAATGCATGAATGTCTACTGTAATAAAAGGCTAGATTGTCGATAATGGGATTATAGATCCATGGCCATTCAACGAAATCATTCAAAAAACTTTTGTGGAATTAAGGAAATTCTGTTTTGTTAAATTTTTTCTTTTTGCTATACTTTTTACAATTTTAGAAAATGTATACAGTCATCAAACTTATCTATACTCATACCGTAAAAAAATGATCAGAATATTTTTCAGTTACTGCAAATAAAATATGATGATCTTGTTCCATCGTAAAATTTGTCATATCAATAGTCATTAAATTTTTAGTATTAATCAATTAAGACGTTATTTTTCGTAAAATGCTCCACCCTATTTATGTCATTTTTAGCATTCATAAAGGTTTATTTGTCTGAGAATATAATACGTAATTCTGGATATGCTATAGTGATTAATAAAAAAGATTATATCATCAATTAAATTTAACATGATTTGCTCCTATCATCTTTAATTTTATAGGAAACATTCAATCATTTAAACATCAGTTCCCCTTACCTCATTCCATTTTGCTTTCATTGAAATATTTCATTTAAAACATGAGAAAAGATTTTCAAATCAGTTTAGCTTCAAAAACCTATTTTAAAATACTATCCAAACAGACATCTAAGTCCCATGAGATGAAATTGCTCAAACAGAAATAACTAAAAAGGGAAGTTTTCATTAAAATGAGAAGATTGAGATTGAAGACTGATATAGAAAATCATGCATAGTGTCATTTTAAGATTGATAATCATAATCCGCATCCTCATTTCACAGTTCTATTTATGTGAATTAAGTGTTTGTACTTGAATTGAACGTGTGCATTTGTTTATTTGTTTATTACATAATAAGTAGAAAAGAGGAATCAAGAATTAAATTGAAGAAGAGAGATAAGCGCCTCTCAAGAGTACTCAAACTCTCTTTCTGATAATGACAAGCACACAACTTATGTATGTGCATACACGCAAAAGATTCATCAACAATCAACAATTGACGGTTGAAGATGGATTATATTTAATGATTTTTTAAGTTTTTGTGTTAAAGTTTTTTGTATGCATGAAAATGAATTAAATGAGGGTTTTTAGGGTTCACTGAATTTTAAAGGATTTTATATCCTACAGTTTTAATTAAAAATTCACCCCTTTTAAAATATTATAAGATTTTAAAAAAGACCCAGAAATTTCTACATACAAGGCGTGTTATGTTGTGACAGAAAATTTTTCTTTTTGCCAAAACCAATAATGAGGAGATGCTTACTTATTCATAATTTTTCACTTCTCAGTAGTGCCCTTCCCATCCACTTGTACACACACCCTTTTTATCAACATCATTCATATCCTTTTCATGCAGTTGTTGCTGCTGATGCTATTTCACCGTTACATTCAACAAGATGGTTAAAAAATATATGAAATTGCAGAATGAAGAAAAATTACATTCATGACATGGTGAAGCAAATGAAATTATTCCACCCTTTTTACTCACTTGTACGCATTCTGCATGCTGTGATATTTATACTCCTATTTCTTTCCTCGTTCTATATTTTTTTTATTATTCTTATTATTATATTTTTATCCCCCTTTAGAAATCATCTCTGCCAATTTGCATGTAAATCAATCTTCATCATTTTTTTAAGTCTCGTCTTTTTTTTCCTCGTATTATTATGCAAAGTCTTCTCAATGAACTTTAAAATCGTAAGCATTCATGTGTACTCTAACATTGTAATGCAAATAATTAGCATCATTGTGACAGATTGGAAATAATGGAAAGAAAATCCCTAGATGTTCAATCTGTAATTAATCAGAATTTCAGTTTAGTTTCGCATTAAATTGTGGTGATGCATATTCAGCTATACGAATGGAAAATTATTGAAATTAATATCGAAATAATCATCCGAAAGTTTTTGATTGTATTATTAAACCTAAAGCCATACTTTTACCAGTACTCATCTTTATTGATTTTGAGTTCATTGCAATATGATAAACATTTATCGTATAATATCATGAAATTTCCATAGATGATAAAAGAATGATATCAAGGAAGCATTTCTTCTGATAAGTTACACTAATTATGAATTTTATATGGTTTTGTTATGAAAATTTAATCTTTTTCAGTTTAAGCATCAATGAACCATAAAGAAAAGTATTCAACATTATTTTCTAGCAAATATTATGTTTTATGCTCATAAAATGCCTTCATAACTTTTTTTTAAATTGCATGAAAAATCATGTGACATGAAAAAAAATTCAAATATCATTTTTTAAAAAAATTTCATCCTTTAATTTTTTTTTTCTTCATTTTATTTCCATTTTTTCCCTCTTGATAAAATTTTTTCCTTCAATATGTAGCTCATACCATTCATGACATTTCTTGCTTGTGCATATTATAACATTCTACATTCAGAATGTACTGTACCATGCAGTTTTTGTTATGAAAAAAAGAAGTGTCGAGGATAAAAAAATCGCACATATTGTGCAGTCAGTTTGAAAGACCCGTCAAATAGCAATAACAATAGAATTATGCTACACATATTTCGAAAAGTATCTTATGATTAATGCTTACTTCCCTTTCAAACTTCCTTTTTGTCTTTCGACTTATTTATTTTACGTCTTCGCTGCATGAAAAGAACAAAAATCTGCAGTAGTAAATAAGGAGAAAAAAAAGAAACAGAAAAACTTTTTATGTCATTGAAATATGCTTCAGATATGATTACTGTCGATGCGGATGAAATTCAATTTTTACTTTTTTTCATTTTATCCTATAAAATACCCCATGTGCTGTTTCAATGAACGTAAAAATGAACACTAAAAACGCATTTTTCACAATTTCCGCATTTTCCTTTTCCATGCATGTACATACACATATTGTGGATAAGAATCACAAGCACAGCAGAAAAAATATATATTGCCATTCTATCATAAAACATGTCATAACTGAGAGAGAAGAATTATTTCTTTTATAGAATGTATAAAGTGAGATAAATTTGTATTTGTGTTGTGGATCTCCTTTATGATATCCAGTTGTGAGACTTTTAATGCTTTATAGTGTCACACATCGCATCGTGTACGTACAATTGAAAAAAGGCAATTCCGGCATGTTGTGAAGAGAAGCAAAACTATGCAGAGACTGAAAGTTACTAAGTGAATCAAGGAGAATAATATATAAAAAAATATTTTTACGATTATGTCATTGTTTGACTCGTATATGATAGTAAGTAAATATGAAGAATGAGACTGACAAAAGTATGCGAAGGATTTATTTTTAGATGATGGTGTGATGTGACAGTGGTTTAATAGATAGACACATGTGGAAAAATGTGGCATGTGGATTGATTTTGTAAAAAGGGTAAGGAACATACATCTCTGCGGTTCATCAACATAACCTTTTTTTTCTTATTACAATCATTCGAAAAGAACTTTCGTAAAAGAAAATGATTTCAGTATAGTTTTATTAATAATCGAAAACAATTAAAGTGATTTTCGCAAGTTACTTGATTGAATTTTCCATCCCTTTTCACATTCCACATATTTATTTTGTTTTTGTTCATAAACCGTCAGCTAAAATATCTATTATTTTATGTATCTATGCATAGTCATATAAAACCAAATAGATGCGATATATGAAGATAATGTTGAGTTTTTAGTGGCATTTTGAGCCAGCATAGATAGAGAAAACAAGATAGTGGCGAGAGGAATGATGATGATGATGATGATGACGATGGTGGTGGAATAATGCACACACAGCACATAACATTATGGAGTAGTGCAGACATATAAACATGTCGCATGCGATAGAAGAAAACTTTTTAGTATCATGATCGTCATAATCTCTGCAATATTTTTTTTTTCAGTAACAGTAGTTTTAGTATTCTACATGACTAATATGAAATAAGTTGACGATGATAATGATGAGTGAGGATATGATGGAGAAGATATTTTAGTAAGCTATATATTCCAATGCTGACGATGGTTGCAAATAGACAGAAAAACAGAAAACTTCATGACGCAAACATTTTTTTTTTCACGACTTCAACATGATGTGCATATTCATTAATATTATGTGTGTATAGATGCCAGCATCCCTCAACTAACATACTCCGAGATTTCCCTTTTTAATGCTGAGTATTAAAGAATTCACAGATGACGACCTGAGACTTGCTTTTACTATTATTCTTCTTATGCATAGCATAAGCATTTTTGACTAGTAATGAAATTTTTCGAGTTTTTATGATTTTTAATAAAGAGAAACCGAGAGAAATTTATGAAATTCATAATTAGATACGCTACAAGGATTTTTATATCACTCGGACATATATAAAAGGGAATTTACTAGTTTTTGTTTAATTCGTCTATAGAAATTCCATTGCATGAGCCGGTTAAGATATTAAATTTGTGAATAAATAAAAACATTCATCATGATACTTAAAACTGTGAAATCACAGTGTCGGTATACAATACGTCCTCGGTATGACTTAAAAGCATAAATCCCTAGATTTATGAAATGAAAATCCCTTTTAGACAGTAAAGTTTTTATTTAAAAATATTTTAAAAACTGTTATAGAAAAATATTGGAAAAATATAAGCAAAGGCAGATAAGTTTGTATGTGTTATAGTTCGACATTACTAAAGCAGCAGTCTTTGATATTAAAAAGAATTTTATTATTTTTTAATTATCTTAATTTTTAAACTATTAAAAAGAATTTCAATTTGAACGTGATTTAGATGTGATAAATAATTCAACATGTCTGCTTAGCCAAATGCATTCAATCTTTATATTTTTGTCTACTTTGAACTACCAAAAATTTATAAAATGCTGATAAAATGTCTATGTGTACAGCTACACAAAAAGAATTTTTAATAAATATTTTTTAACCATTTTCGATACGTCATTCACCGACAATATATCAATATCAAACAGCCTGCTCTTCAAGCTGAATGAATGGAACAAGAGTGAGAGATGAAAGGAGATATACATTAATTTCAGATGATTTAAAAATCATTAAAAATTATGAAGAATTTTAGTCGTATAAAAACATTTTATTGTATATAATAATATGAATATTGCTATTGTTATTTTTGTGGGGTCTGCTAGATCCTTTCTTCTTATTCTTCTTTGTCATTCCACTCTCCGTTATCATCCACTTCTTTTTGCTTCTTATGAATGTACATATCTTTCCCCACAAAACCATATTTTGTACATTTCTTGAGATTCAAATGTTGTAGTCAAAAAATTTATGAAACATAGAATTTTCAATTTAACTTATTTCATGCTCCTTTTTGTACACAAGATTTTCATAAATATTGAATGCCTTCTTATTTAAGCTAAAAAAGATAATGTTTATGCGTAGATTTATTTACATCATGTCATATTATATGAAAATACATTTAATATATTTTAAAAGATAAGAGAAAAAAACGTAAGGATATTTCTTTAGGGGAAATAACAGCTTTTGAATAAACATCCTTAAAAGATATTAGGTAGGAGGAGAGAGTGATGGTTATACAAGATAGCATTATACAAAATGTATACAAAAATTATAAATATGAAAATGAAAATCCTAAATTTTTTATGATTATTCTATAATTCAATTTATTGTCTTTCAGATTTTATTGTATTCATATTCATAAAATTTATTATATTTTGACCAAAAAAGCTACTCGTTCCACACCGATTTTGGGATACGTTTTTGTATGAAATGAAATTTAATCAAGAAATTTAAACGTATTTTGATGTTTTTAATATTTTAAATTTTTTTAATGCATTCTCTAATTTCATGTGCATGAGTATATGATTTAAAATTTGAGAGGTTTGAGTGAAATTAATAAAATTTAAATAAAAGTTTTCAAAAAATTTCTTCAATATTAATTGGATGATTATGACTTAAAATAGTTTTATTTGCCGTAAAAATTTAAAAACTACACAATAAAAAAATATACTGTTATATTTAATAATTTTCAAATAAATTAAATATAAATTTTCAGACAGAGTTTTCCAAATTTACCTGAAAGATTTTTTTTAACAATTTCTTATTTTACTAATCAAATAATTATTAATTTAATTTTCTTGTTTATCTACTCAATCATGATGATATGATTTATAATTTTCAAACTATTCATGTGGGATTTTTTTTTTTTTTTTTTTTTGTATTAAATAATCATCCACTAGGGATTTAATTTTTAAAAAATTTTAAATTTTAGAATAAAAAAAATTACTAAAACAATAAGTTAATTAAAGCATTTCCTGGACAAATTACAGTAAATTACTCTATGTCATCAACTTTTGCAAATTACTACTTTCTTGAAAATTCTCTTACAATGAAAATATAGGAGAAATTGAAATATTCATAACATCCAGATTTTCATAAAATGAAGATAAATTGCATTTTTGTAGTGGTTTTTACTTCAATGAAATTTTCATTTTCTTATTCTTAAAAAATAGACAATGAATTAACGAGCGCTTGTTATGCAAAAGATATTAAAAGAAATGAGAAAATTGTTAATGCTTCTCATCTTAAACCTCAGAATCTTTATAGTCATGATAGTAACAAATAAGAAGAAAAAGTCTTTTTCATTAAAATAAGAGACGCATTTTACGGTTTAATTGAGCTTAGCATCCAAATTTCAGACATGTTGATATGCTTTCAAACTACATTTGTTCCTTTTTCGTGCTAGGAAAAGCGAGAATGAATTAGTTGCGAATCGTAAATAATAAAATTCCATGCCAAAAATAGTTTGCAGCTTAATTCTTACTGAATGAATGAAGGAATGTTTCACTTCATCAACAATGTATAAATAATAGTCAGAAAGATAGATATAATAATAATGTGCGAGAAAGTCAAGACAGAGATTACGCGAAGGATGAAAAGTTGAGTTCAATTAACATGGTAATCGTGCAAGGAAAACTTTTTTGTATATGACTGCTATTGTTATCGTTAGTGCATTCTTTCTAACCTTAAGCAACATCAGTATTTTCAGCTGAAAATCCCGGGGATTGAATGAATGAAAAGGAAGGAAAGTAAAGTGGAGCTTAATGGAAAAGATTTTAGTGCTTGTTGACATGAAAAAGTGCATTGTATGAAAATTCCTTTCCAGCTCTTCGTTAAAGATCATTTCAAAGGAATTTTTTGTCATGAATTTGTATTAAAAATTATTGTTGAAAAAGTACTAATAAACTTTTTGAATTCTTTTTGAGTAAATTAAGAAAATAATTTTCTTGCATAATATTCAAGAAAAAAAATTGTGATTGCAATTATTTTCAACACTAAGCATACGTCAGATTTATTTTTACTTTTGATAAACAGATAGAAGAATGTAGAATTGACTCAGGAAAAGTTTTAAAAATAGAATTTTCTCTTCAATATTGTCATGTTGAATATTTGTCAAATGACAACAAGAAGATTTAAAGATAAAGTCATTCTGTTCATTTTGTCAAATACCATTTATACTGGCATGATGACTTACATGTGTTTATATTTAATATCATGATACATCATATTTTAACTTATCAAAGGATTTTCAAGTCAATTTCAGTTCTATATTTCATATATGTGCACCATACAAAAGCGAAGGAAGGAAAAGAGAAAATTGAAAATGTGAAAGAAGAAAAAATAAGAGATGAAGTGCATCATGTAGTTTAATTTTATCAAGTCGCTTACAAAAAGGGATAATCTTCCATCACAATCATTCTTCATTTGTCTTCGTTTGACATTTTATGAGAGGAAGGGAAATTAAATTAATCGAAAAATTGAGGAACATCAAGAGCAAGAATATGAAGCGGATTTAACTCAAGGATTGGAATTTTATTGATAGATAATAATTATTAGATACAGATTTCTCATTGTGCATCTTTAGGTTACAACAATGTTGTTCACTTCTGACATTTTTACCTTTTATATTATGAATGATAAGTTAGGGGCCGTTCACTTATTACGTAACGCTCTGAGGGTGGGGGGGGGGGTCGAGAGTTTGTTACGGTCTATTGTTCTCGCACCTGATTCTTTTGTTAAAAACGTTACGGAGGGGTAAAAAACCCGAATTTTTGCGTTACGTAATAAGTGAACGGCCCCTTACGAGTTTTAAAAAAATATGTTTTTTTCCTTAGAAAGCACCCTGTCTTTTGTTAAGGACAATTTTATTCTACTCAAAGATTAATTTTTCGTAAATCGTAACCATTCATGGATCTTACCTATCCATCTACTTAATGACATTAGCCAATCCTTCTTTTTTTTCACCATCTTTTGTACTTTGTTTAGAAGGATTTTTCTCTCAATGAAGAGGATAGGGGGATTGTGTAATAAAAATATTGCTGGTCGGTTGAAGATTATTCCCTTCTATAAATCCTCTATGAATAGACCTTCTCCTTAATGGAGGATAATAAATGACATAAATTTTTTTATCGTAAAATAGGAAAAAAGGAGAATAAAAAGAATATAGCGAAAAATCTCTGAAAGGTTTCGTAATTGCATGGTAGTGACTAGCAAAAGATATGAAGGAAGAGAGCAACCTTAAATTGCACGTCATTATCACTAAAGAAATAAAATAAAAAGATTTTCATTCTCTTATTGTTAGAAGTGAAATTTATGTAAAAAGTATGTCCACGGTATTCATACGCGATGAATGAAAATGCTGTTTTGATAGAGAAGAAGCATAAGAAGGTTGTACAATATAAGGAAAAAATAATGAGCACTCATTAAAAAAATTTAATTGCTTTTGAGATAATAATATTAATGATTATTAAATTCTGCAATTCGAGATAACATTTTAATGGCAAACAGTCTTAAGCACTTTTCATTTTTTTATGCTCGCCTTTTACATCTCAAAAGAAGAGCTTTGCCTTATTCGGACATTATGTTCCGCTTCCTGAAGTTAATGCTTAAGAAAAAAATTAACAGCTTTTCCTTCAAACATTATTGTGTGTTATTTTCCATTCTTATACTTCCGTTCTTTTAAAGTTTATAGCATCATCATTATACATTATTGCTTTTACATGTATGTATCGTACTATTTTATCTTTACTGTCGTCCAAGAGAATGAAGGGGAAACAAAATTTTTGTCACAACATAAAAGTAGATGAAAGTTTATGCATGCACATGTATATGTTGATAAAGTCGGTGGTCATAAAAATCTCACCATCAACAGCAACAATAATAAAGTATGAAGATATTCATTCATGAGTGAATGAATGAATTGAAGCCAGACACATACATTACTCACTCCCATGAACTATGCAAATATTGTGGAGCTACATGTTCATGTTTATATGAGCTACAAGTAAAAGTTTTTTTAAGTTTACAAGTTGTGTAATGGATTTTTACTGTAAAATTTTCATTTATTTATTTTTAAACGAATTGACAGTAACATTTTTATTATGGTTATTTAACTTAAATAATAAACTCATATGACAAAGTGACTGAAAAATTATTTTATTTATGTGAAATTCCAGTGAACAAGTAAACAACTCATTCCTCCAAATAAGCCACATCAGCAGCTATTATGAAATTTATGTACTCTATGTGCGTAGATACCTTCCAAATTTTTGCTGCTCATTCGTGTTATTGCATATATCAAAAAATATTATTTCCATTGATAGTAGCCCCCGGAACCTCTCTTATTCATATTTTTTAAATACTTTTTCAACATACATTTTTAAATGCAATCGTGTACTACATGTTTAATTAAAAGCAGATTAACAATGTTGCAAACCTATGGCTATTTTTCCTTTTCTTTTTTTTTTAATGCTCTTTTTTGATTTTTTTTTCATAAAAACACTGCATACATATAAAAATGAACAAAAAGGGAGAAAATCGTAAATTATGATGTTATACATTACACTGCATATTCAGAATCATGATAACATGATAATAAATGTGGTAATTCCATTGTATGAGTTTTCTACTTGTTCATATGTATATAAAATACAAAATTTTACATTTTAGAGGTAATAATGCATGATAAACTTGCTGATGCGAGTATTTGTTCTGAATTGATGAACAAGCAAAGTTCAAACATTATGAAAATCGACAGTATATACTTTTTCATTTAAATCTTTAAATTTTTACTATACCGTATTAGAATTGTATGTGAACTTTAATTTTTGATAAAGTTAAATTGACGATGAAATGAAAATTTATTTTTTCACTCGAGGTTTATGATAGGCATTTGAGATACATACTTAAGAAAAGTTTGATAACAAAACTTTTCAATTAAATTTTATCGAAAATTACAAAATATAAAAAAAATTTTTATTTTCGGAAATAGTCAAGTTTTAATCGAGAATATTTTTGAAACACAAACTTTGTAAACATTCATATAGAGTTGCACATAATTGAGTTTGGAAAATGTTGGAAGAATATTGAAATGAAAAGGAAAAAAAAATTCACATCTCATTTCGTGTTGTTCCTTAAAATAACAAAAAATCTTTCTAGTTTGCAGACTATACATACTTTTATATGGTATAAGCATAAGTTTCTTATTTTTCTTTCACATGATTTTCATCGAAGCAGCAGGCATTGGCATTTGGACAACATATGAAGAAGGCAAACCTTATACAAATGTCTAAGTTTATGTGAAAGTTTTGAGTTTCATCAACACATTTCAATGGTTTTTTTCTAGAGAAACATGAGAAACTTTTTTTTATTCCATAGCCTTTTGCACATTCCTTCCGAAAAAAGAACAAGAAAAAAATGTGATCATATAGATGATGATGATGATGACGAGGGGGATATTCAGAAGTATAGTAAGGTAAAACATTTTTGGACTCTTGAAAGAAAAACATCAGATTTTATTCGATATAGCAGAAATTTCTACATAAAGTGAGTGGACAACCGGTTAGAAACTTTTTTATTTTTAGAATAATTCGTATTATTCAACTCAAAACCTATTGATGTTATACATTTCTGGAAAGGTATTAAAATTTCTGATCTAATGGTGTGAAAATTTTTGGAAAATTCGCAAGTAAAATAGTCACTTTTAGTAAGAAACGCATTTTATGACTTGCACTCGATAATGTTTTGCTTTTTTCTCTGCTTAGGATTCATAAAACTTCTTGTAACTTTGCATACTTATTCTTTATTAAAAAATGAATAAATTTTAAAAGTTTCAGATTTTTCCAAGAAGCTTTTCACGAGTTTTCCTCACCTGAACTTTTTCATACAAAAGTGAATATATTTTAATAACTAGACATTTTAAAATAAGATTGTTTATCAAGTTTGATTCCATTTTTTATTACCTTTCCATTGGTATATTTCAATCTAGGATTAATCAAAGGATTAAAGAGAAATTAATAAAAAAGTGCTGAAAATGTATGAAAATTTCAATGAAATTTTTCCATCTTGAATTTTGTTTTGCTTTTTCTAATTAAAATACTTAACTATATTTAATGTTTTATAGCTTTTTAGAAAGGTTTTTGCTTATACTTTAAATTAACATAAATGTCACAGCACAACTATGAACACAAATAAAACTGTAGGAGCTAGAAGTAGATAATAACAAAAAAATTTCAAATTTCAAAAAAAATTTTTTCAAAAATTCTTATTTAAAGCTTTTAACTATTAAGTAATGATTGAAAAGCATTATTTATGTTGTTTTATAACATAATAAAGTTATTAAACTCAAACTAATAGGATAATAAAGTCAAAATTTGAAAAATACCAAAAAAAAATTTTGAAATTTGAAATTTTTTTGTTATTATCTACTTCTAGCTCCTACAGTTTTATTTGTGTTCATAGTTGTGCCGTGACATTCATGTTGATTTAAAGTTTAAGCAAAAACCTTTCTAAAAAGCTATAAAACATTAAATATAGTTAAGTAGTTTAATTAGAAAAAGCAAAACAAAATTCAAGATGAAAAAATTTCATTGAAATTTTCATACATTTTCAGCACTTTTTTATTAATTTCTCTTTAATCCTTTGATTAATCCTAGATTGAAATATACCAATGGAAAGGTAATAAAAAATGGAATCAAACTTGATAAACAATCTTATTTTAAAATGTCTAGTTATTAAAATATATTCACTTTTGTATGAAAAAGTTCAGGTGAGGAAAACTCGTGAAAAGCTTCTTGAAAAAATCTGAAACTTTTAAAATTTATTCATTTTTTAATAAAGAATAAGTATGCAAAGTTACAAGAAGTTTTATGAATCCTAAGCAGAGAAAAAAGCAAAACATTATCGAGTGCAAGTCATAAAATGCGTTTCTTACTAAAAGTGACTATTTTACTTGCGAATTTTCCAAAAATTTTCACACCATTAGATCAGAAATTTTAATACCTTTCCAGAAATGTATAACATCAATAGGTTTTGAGTTGAATAATACGAATTATTCTAAAAATAAAAAAGTTTCTAACCGGTTGTCCACTCACTTTAAAAGTTTTGTATTTATGAGGAAATAGAAATTCTTTTTTTTTATTATAAGGGTGGTTACGGTTCCAAAAATAAACTTTTTCTTTGGGTTTTTAACTTTTTTTCTCCCCAAATCATCAAAAATTTAGTTATTATCATTTAACCTTCATGAAGCACATTATGTTGAACACATACAAGGTTTGTAAAAATGTGGCAATATCATCAAAACAACAAGAAACAAAGTTTTTTTTCCCCATTCTGCTTTATGTTTCCATGGAATAAGAACAACAAAAAATGTTTTTGCTCCAAAATTTCTTTCTGAAATATTCGCCTACATAAGCAAAAATAAAAGTTAAGTTACAGGAAGAAATTTATGATTATTTTGTTGGTTTGTTGAATGAAAAGGTAATAAGTTTTTGATATTTATGTTACAAAGATATCTTTTAGGTTTAAAGGAATTGGACTAACATAGGCATTACTAACTTTATCGCTAAGCTTTTGTATAACAAGAGCAAATTCAATTGCTTCAAGGACATTCATTAAAAAAATTAAACATTTCCAAACCAACATTTCCAAATAATAAGTCAACCTAAACTGAATAAAATATGGTCATATTACCAAGAAATGAAGTCAGGAATTTTCGATTAATAAAAATTTTTTTTTTTTAAGAACTCAAAGAAATTATATTATAGATTTAATGTTACGATCGTAACTGTCATCGAAATAATTAATTCAATATATAGTTATGACTAATATGTTAAAGTCAATTCCTTTAAATGTATCACAATAAATTTGACTAACCATCAATCTCGAAAAATATCAAATATTTACATGTATACCACATGACTAATTGAATTTTATTGTTGTTGAAAATGAGTTTTAATCGTCGCCATAGATCCATTGGCTCAGTTACAGTCGGATTATTAATTTCATTTAATTAATCATCATTTTCGTATTATTCAGACAGTCACGGATATATGCAAATCATTGATTATGAATAGGAATGGCTTGTTGAAAGTGTCAGGGGGATGGAAGTTATTAGTTTCTGCATGATGAAATACTGGTTTTTGCATGATTTGTTGTTTATTAAAATTAATTTTATTTTATCAGATTTTAATGTTATTTGAGTGGTAACAAGTTTGAGATAAAAATTATTATGTCTGTGTTTGATTTCAATATTTATTCGAATAAAAATTCAAACAATATCATTGAATACTCTAATGTAAATTTCAATTAACAATTTCTACATAAATTGTTTTAGTAGAAACGTCTAAACAGATTTTGTTCCACTTAAAATGATGACTAGTTGCGGTTAGATAATTTTAATTCATTGTGTATCTTAAACGAACAGCTTAACTGGCGACGACTGTGAAATTTTTCATAGAATCTACACAATTCAATTATCTATTTCAAATATAATTCAATGCATTGCAATGAATGAGCCGCTACACAGCACCACAATAATAATAATCAGAGGGCGAAGCCGTCTTTAGTCGGCTTTAGTCGGCTAAAAGCGACTTTAGCCGGCTAAAGCCGGCTAAAAAAAAGTCACGTTTTTTCTTAGCCGGCTAAAGCCGGCTAAAGACGGCTAAAGCCGACTAAAGCCGGCTAAAATCGGCTAAAGATATGATTTTTTACTTTTGAAATATAATGAGATTTAAAACGATGATGTAAAATGTAAAATCGTTTTTCCGATGCGTTTTTCATCGAAAATAAGAAAATCAATGCAAAAATTCACTTTTCTGAGAGATTTTTCATCACAAATAGGGAAATCGGTGTGAAAATTCGCTTTTCCGAGGGATTTTTCATCCCAACTAAGAAAATCGATGTGAAAATTCGCTTTCCCGAGGGATTTTTCATTACAAATAAGAAAACCGATGCGAAAATTCGCTTTTCCGAGGGATTTTTCATCCCAGATAAGAAAATCGATGTGAAAAATCGCTTTTCCGAGGGATTTTTCATCACATATAAAATAATCGATGCGAAAATTCGCTTTTTTATTAAGTTTCTATCCAAATTTTATATATTAGTCTGATTTTCAACTTATTTTTATATTATGTTAAGGAAAAAAACACATTAAAAGTTTAACAAATGATAAAATGACAAAAAAGATTTTATTATTTTTCATAAGTGGAAAATTCTCTCTTTAGCCGTCTTTAGTCGGCTTTAGCCGGCTAAAACCATGTTTAGCCGGCTAAAGCCGGCTAAACTTTTTTTTAAAAATTTGACCGTTATTCTTTAGTCGGCTAAAAATCGATCGGCTTCGCCCTCTGATAATAATAATCCATTACATACTACATAAAGATATTACCGCAAATATGTGTATTTAATAATAAAGATTCCCGCGCGATACACATTCATTATTTGCTGCTGCTGCTGTTGCTAATGCCATCAAATGAAATTAATGTCGACATTAAAATGTCAAAATTGCATTCCTAGGACATAATGTTCTGTTTTTATTCTTTCTGTCTCTCTGTTCCTATAACAACAATGCAATTGCTACATTTTATTTTTTTGCACATAAGAATTTTCTCGTTTTTTTAATATTATTAATAAAATGTTCTGGTATGTAATTCGAAAAGAGTAAAGAAAAACGTTGAATTGTAAATGCTACACAATGGGCATAAAAATAAAAGAATGAATTAAGTATAAATAAAAAGAAGAAAAAAAAACATCAAATTGTTGGACTTAATGAGATCTCATGTTTTAAAATTGGCGAAAACTTTGAAAGAGCAAGAATTTTTTTTTCATTTTTAAATGCTGCTTTATTTTCCAGCATCGACAGAAAGTTATTTTTATGAAATCATTGTGTACGAATGGAATCTCGAAATGCCTTTTCGTTCTCCTAGTTTCAATTCTTTTTTTAGCATTAAAAAATAAACTTTTGTTCATTTGCTATGCGATTTTATAAAAGAATCCACTTTTAATTTATTTTTATGATAAAAAATTTTTTAATCAAAGGATTTTTAAGAAGCAAAAAAATTTAAAAGCTATTAATAATTGAGTAATTTTGAAATTAAACCTTGAAGCAGCTACATACAGCAGGTGTCGTTGACTGAATATAAATATTTTTCCTGTGATATACATACGTGATATGGAGCAACAATGTATATGCATTATAAACTATGTGAACGAAATTTTTAACTACTGTGCGGTTTTAATCTCATTAATAATTTTGATATATTTTACTTTGCAAATCAAACTACATGCTTAGTCTCATTATTTTTGGGTAAACAATTTGTATGAGGTTCATAATTAATTGTTATAATTTTAATTGCATTATTCCTGAAAGGCTTATGATCAAGTTCAATTTCATATAGAACAAATTAATATAGCATTGACCCATGATTGACATAACAATACAGAGTTTACATTCAAATTTTGGTTAATTTTAAGCAATCAATTTTGTATATTAGAGGAAATTTACGAATCTTTTAGTATTAAAAAATGAATAAACTTGAAGAAAATAATTTCATAAGTTTGAACACAGCTAAAATAGTTGTCTGTTTTCGTACTTGTATATTTTTGTGTATATTTTAATGTATAAATTTTTGCAGCTAAAATTTATAATTATCATTTTATTTCAGTCGTAAACTCGAGACATAAAAGACACGAAGGAGTCTACAATAGCGGTTAGTTAGGGATTCTGTTGTGTCATACCATTAACATCATTACAGTCGAAATTAATCTTTCGATTTAATTTCCAGCATTAAGAATCGCTAATTCAAATAAAAATTTTATGCCTTTAAAGAAAACGATACATTCTTTACGCAAGAATTTTACTGTTAATTTGAAACCTCTGAGGTAGCTTAGCTCGAGTGTAAAGAAAATATGTTATAAAGAGTTTTAATGCTTACATGATAAAATTAAAAAGGAGTAAATTTGTCGTCTATCTCATATTTTTCTGTCACAGGAATGAAGAAATATTTTTATTGCTACAGAAGCATAAAAGGAACAAAAGTTCGTCATTTATTTTGCAGTAACTACGGCTTATTAGCGTTAATCTAATTATCCTTTATTAGGTGAAAAGTCGGTGTCGAGACAATGCGATAATTTTTAATTAAATGTGTTACTCCGTCGTATCTACTTGCTTCCTTTTTTTCTCTCTCTCTTTTATTATGCAGTATTTTCTCCTTTTTTGTTTGTATAATAAACAGCGCTATCTCATTTTCTGTTGGTATTGGAATAATGTTTGCAGACATGACTTTTTATCAGCTGTATATACGTGTACATGTTATTTTAATGCATGTGTGTAATTTCTTTTACATTTAGCTGAATTATTTTATATGCTCACATATTCTTAATATTAACTTTATGGCAGTCATACAAATGAGATATAATTCTCATCTTTGTCTTCTCAGTTTATTATTATTGTGTTATTTGAATACATAGAATGATAGAGTTTGTTATACTTTTTCACTGATAAAATTTTATTAAATAATGTGAAAAAATTTAAGTAAAAAAAAATATTTTGAGTTTATTCTGTTAATTTAATATTAGATTGAAATCCAAAAAAAATGCTAATTTAAAACATAAATTTTTAAATCTGTCACATCCAAAAGTAATTATTAAGTACATCATTTGGTTTTAATAAATTTTTTTTAATAATCCTCTTGAACATTTAATTTTACGATAAGAAGCGTACTCAAATAAACAACACCACAAGAACTGGTTTCGTGTATTTTGATTCGAAAGAAATAGCAAAATAAAGAGGCATTTTGCATAGAAATGATCACTTTATCGCATTGTTTAAAAGAATGGATCATTAAAAAACCGTAAAAGTTGCTGGATAGAAAAATCTCTTGCTGCTTTATTTCTAGCTGGTGTAAATCAAAGTTTTAAGAACGAACGCAGTATATAGTATGAAATTGAAGAAGAAATAAAAGCTTAAAGAAGAAAGATATCTATTGAAATGTCGAACATCACCAAATGGAAAAGATATTCATAATGAAATAGTAAATAAAAATATCAGTTTGCTATAAAAATGTTGTCGAACTTCATGTATGTGTTAAAAGAAGAAAAAAAAATTAACATATTTATTGACATATACCCAACTGATAACGTAATTAAATAAGATATAAAGCTTGAATATATATGAAATGAAATGACTTCGAACGAATATAATGATGATATAAAATTCAAAAAGAAATGCTCATTTAAAAATATAAAAAGAGAGAATATGAAGTCTGGCTTTGAATGCCTTGTATGCTGTTATCTTTTATTCTTTATAATATTCAAGTCAGAGTTATTGGTGTATAGACAGACAGGTTTTTTTCCTTCATTTCAATTCTTGCTGTCCCAAGCCATCTCGCGCGCGACGAGCTTCATAAGCTAATATCTTCTATACTTTTAACACAATTTTGTCGGATCTTTACACATTTTTCCCCTCGTATAACATTCCTATGAGGAGTTGAAAGTATTATGATATGAAAAAAATATAATAAAAAAAGAAAAGAAAAAAATGAGAGCTGGAATTATGTAAATTTTTGTATTAGGCAAATGTAGATATGCGCTTGAGAATTTTAGGATAAAAAAGACTCACACAGCACATTATTTGGTTGTAAACGAAGTGAAAATTGAAGAAACAGTTTATCATTATATATTGAGATTTATCTTTAAAATATACTGTTTTTTAGAAAACCAATGAAAAAATCTATAAACATTAAATAAATTATTAATATTTTTTAACACATCAAATCATCAACCTTGAAAAAATTCGATTCTCATATCTTTTTTCCTTAAACTTCCTTTATTCGTTTCTTTTTTCAATTACGTTGTCTTGCTCTTCATATTTCAACATTTAGATTTTTTGCTATGCCGACAAGATTGAAATTGAAAATTCTCTAAAGAAACTCAATGAATATAAAGCGAAAATCTATTTTGGCATAAAGTAGGAAATCTCAGGGTAATAATAGCATTGAATATAATCGTAATGTATTAAGGGGAAAAATTTTAAGTATCGCGAAGAATGTTTTGAATGAACGTAACGTAAGCGTAAATTAATTTGAGTGTTTCTTGATGGTTTCTTATTTAAAAGTTCATAAGCCTTTGATACAAGAAAAGAATGAACATGACGAAGATGATGTGAAAAAGAATAAGAAGCAAAATAGCGCAAAAAAGCACTTCATCTAATCATCGCCTCTCTCTCATTCTTTTTAGGCTTTTAGCATAATGGTAAAGCTATTTTCAGAAAATTACACCTTATGGCTGAATGAATAAAGCAAAAGAAAGGAAAAGGAAGAAAAAAAAGTTTAGTTAACGAGGAAGAGCAAAAGAAACGAAGGAAATTGTGGATAAAGGAAATGAAGAGAAAGTTGAACTACCATGAACTAGATGCGAAAATGAATTTCAACAAAAATGGTTAGCTTAGATATACCATGACTTTTTGAGGATTTTTGATACACATAGGATTCATTCATGCAGAAAAATACACGAAATGAGATGAAGAATTGCTTTGTAGCTTATTAATGGGTATTATTAATGATGGATTAGCTTTCATGCGTAATTCATTTGCCATGTCTATCACCATATTTAATCACCAACTCCCATTATTCAGTCGATAACATAATTCATATTTTTCAATAATGGATTTCTACACTCCTCATGTTAATTATCGATTCTGTATGTATATATGAAGAACAATATTCTCGTTCTATACTGATATAGTGATTCTGATTGTATATTATTGGGTGGAGTAAAACTAGCTCAGTAATTTTCTGTATTGGATTTATGGGTCAACAATATTTCTGTCTCATAATTTTTCGGTCACTAAACCAATTTGACACTTCCCACATCCTATATGATTTATACATTCATTATTGTATTCGCTGCTCTGAGTGCTACAGTTTTTTTTCTTCATTTTATGTGATCAATCATCGTTTATTATTGCCGAAGATGTTTTTATGAGAATACAAAATTATTGGATTGTGCTAAACATTTGTTCTTAAAGATATATTAAATTTGTGGATTTTTAAAAGTTTTAGTAGCAAAATTTGTTTGTGTTATGGATGATATCTATTTATCAAATTTTCAGACTTAATATACTTTAGTTAAACAAACATTTAAAAAAATTTATTGACCAAATATTAAAGACGACAGCTAAAAATAGTAATAAAATTGTAGTAAGAGTAAAAAATCGATAAATCTGTGAGAAAATAGGTCAAGCAGTCAACGACGAATTTTGACACTTCTAGTTCATCCCGTCTCAACTCACTCTACACTGTTGCGTAATTCTTAGTTACAGCTATAGAAGCCAATCAACATTGTCAGTCAGTGAGTCAGCTTTTGTGTTTACTTTAACTATAAGCTTCATTAAACAAAAGAAATAAAGGAGAAAGAAGGAGAAAGAGATATGATGGGGAGAAAGAAGTTCAAAGAAGCGTTTGACACATTGTTAATAAAGAAATGTTTGAGGATGGTAAGGCTTCCTCCTATCACTTCCTTCTTATTGCTCTCACGTTCAGTAGTAAAGAATAGAAGAGAAATTACTGATGAAGCAGAAAAAAAGGAAGAAGATGGAGAAAAATTTCCTTACCAAAACCACACTAATTTACAGTCAAGAAGTATGGCATAAATGAAAGAAAGAATGAACTGAAATTGGCAAAAAGAAAAAGAAAAAATTTTGTCACTAAAAATAAAACTTCAGGAAAAAAAATCAATAAATTTAATGCCCATTTCCTGATAACATAAAAGCTGTTCCTTAGTTTCCACCACATTTTTCTACTATTTGTGCTATCTAGAGCAGCGATAAAAAGCACAAAATGTTAAATAAAAATAAACCAAACGAGAAATTTTCTTTTTCTCCTTAATTTCCTCCTGTACTTATTCTGCTATTATCATTACTATGATTATTTCCATTATTTCAGGACTTTATGTATCTTGACATTCTTATGTTTTTACAACTTAATGTGTATGGCATTTGCTATTCGAGCTGCTCGCGAATAAGAATAGTACGATAGTAGATGAGGAAGAAATATATAAATTTCTTTAAGAATATCCTAATTAGGAGGCTTTTTGGACTTAAATAATTTATGGTATAAAAATTTTCATTTACGTTTTGTTTCACATTATAACCTTTCCAAAACCTTGAGAGAATTTTTTGTGAAGCTAATTTAACTTATACAAATGGAATTCAATCTGGAAAAACGTGTGCCTTTGTGTTTGACTAAAAATCACATTCTTAATTTAATTCCTTTAGCCAATTTCCTCCTTCAGAGATCAAATAGACTAAATTTATTAATTTAAACTTAAGTTAGCGGAAGGATTTTTCCGCGTTCGAGACAATTTTCTTCTTATTCATTTAAAATCATGAAGAGGGAAAAAGTAGAAAATACCATGAATGGGCTCATTTGTCTCAATGCCTTCAATTTATTGATTTTTCCTTTCCTTTTTATTTCATTTCATATTTTTTATTCACCCACGTAGACTTTTATTTCCCTCTCTGCTGCTCTATACTGCTAAATTTGTCGTCATCATCATAAGGTTGGAGATGCTTTATAAGTGAAGGTCTATTTATTTATGATGTTATCAAGATTTTTTAGCGCATTTTCCTCTTGGGAAAAGGACGCTATTATCCGCACTTTGTCCGTCTGTCTGTCTGTCACCGCATCTCCTCCTCAGGGTTAAGCTTTTTTGATGCGGTTTTTGGCTTAAAATGTGTGTAGTATGTCTGGCTACCATGTAACCAAAAATCAGCACGAATGGTCACTTCCTCTGCTGGAACCAGCGTAAAAAGTGCCAAAAATGCCATTTCTTTGTATGTGTTAGTGTGGTCGAATGCACTAAAATGTTGACTTTTCAAAACCTTAGCTGTCCTCGGTTCGAATCCCACCGATGACAAAATTTTTTTTTTTGCTTTTTTTGATACTTTTTTGATTTCTAATGACATATAATATTGAATCATGTCATAATTTTCCATTTTCACAATTTTCCCGAGTTTTTCCGGCGATTTTTGTTAAAATTTTAATATTTTCATACAATTTTCATAGATAATTAATTTTTTTTATATTTTTTTTTTTTGATATTTTAGTTGTTTAGTTTTCTATTTTCATGGATTTTTCATAATTTTTCCGGAAAATTTTGTGAAAATCATAAAAACTTAAATTTTTATTAAAAAAACTCATCCATATAAATAACTAAAATGTCACATTAACATTTTATAAAAAAGAGCATCAGTGGCGTAAATGGTAGAGTGCGCGACTCCTGTCATGAGAGTCATGGGTTCAAACCTAGCCCGTGACCAAATACTTTTTTGCTTTTTTTTAATTCTATGTTGCATAATGTTTTTCATCCATTTTTTTTTCTGTCAATTTTAAATTTTTGGGTAAATAAAGAATGGTTATAGCTAAATATTTGGCTTTGTACTTTTAAGGTTTTAATTCTTTGTGTATTTACTGATCGCGGAAAATGCGCTTTCGTCGGTCACGAGTGACCACCGTTATACTTGTTTTTTTTTTCGTTATATATTCTCTCTTTTGACGCGTTTTCTCTCATTTTCTTTCATCTTAAACTTTAATAGATATCGATGGAATGGAAATGAAATGTGATGAGATGATAAATGATGGAACAAAAGCCAAAAAAAGAGATGAATGTTGTAAATATAGATCAAGGTTACATGGTTTTTAAAAGTAAATGTGTCTAAGTAACGAAAAGGGATCTTTTTAGGCAAAAGGACAATTTTAAAGCAATTTTTTTTTCTTTTGATTTGTTGAATTGAACTCACCGAGGGTTTCTGTGGATACTTGAAATTTCTCAATGAAAAATTGAGCCAATTAATGTACTTTAAAGTTCAATGATTTTTTATTAGGTGAATTATTTTATCGAGAAGAAGGAAGTATTTTGATAAAAAAAGCTGTTGTTTAAATATTTTCCATTCTATGATTTTCTCCATCAAAATAATAAGAGTACATAGGAATTCACGATAAAACAGGATAAAACAGTAAATCACCATAATCATCATTATTTTTACAAACATAAATATTCAATGGATGTTAAGAGAATTGTTGTTAAAAAAAATTGCATGATGCATGATTTTCCACTTGCAGAAGCAATTTTATGATTCCAACAAGTGCTTCATACCACACATATTTAATGTACATCGATGGAACATATCTCGTATACGATATGAATGGTTAGAGAGATGGTGTATGGATGATATTACAAGAATGAGTTACAAAAACAAATGAAATAAGCTAAAAGAACTCAAACATTCGAGAGTTAAGTTTTAGAAGTAAAAGACTGGCATCAGCATAAAATGTGAAGAAATTGTACATTGTAGATGAGAATGAGATTGTTGCCTATCGTAAAATTGCGCATATAATTTGAAGAATGTCGTCGTTGCTGTTGTTGCTGATGCTGTTTGTAACATAAATGCAAGGATGTAATAAAAGTTGTACAAGGAAAGTTTTCATTTCACTAAAGCAATGACGATGTGATACCACGATTCACTATATTATAGCAATTGGCAATACTAGTCACGTTGCAGCTATAAAAATTATTTCTGTTACTATTGCTTCTGTTGATGCCTCTCTGCTGCTTGCTGTGCTTATTGGGTAATTGGACTTTGAAGAGCGTTCAAAACAAGTTTGAACTTGCAGATTGTCTCAATAATGTACATTAAAATTAATAATTTTAATTTTTTTGAAACGTTTCATTAATTTACATGGTTATCAAATTTGAATTAAATTGAAATATTAAACGTAATAACGAAATTTTTACTTATTTATTGCAAAAAATAAATAAAATGTAATCATAATATGTTTTCTACTAAAATAACCTTTCTTTATAATATTGTAGTATTTTTAGATTGAGATTTAAAAAAAATCTTGTTTTTTATCGTAATGAAATGAAATGCACATTAAAGCTAGTTGAAAACGGAAAACATGTCAATAAGTATACAGAAATCTTGTACATTTTTATTGTTGCAAAAATAATTCTTTGATTATTCAAAACATCATGGAGTTAAAATAATGCAAACAATATAGAGATGAGGATAATTGCAATAAATATAAAATTGCTTATGATCATAATCATAATTAGCTCTACTTATTTTTTTTCTTAGAGTCGCGGAGTCATCCTTTTATTTTTAAAAAATAGTTTTATTTAAATTTCATAAAATTGTATTTTACTATATTTTGTTTAACCAAACATCAAATTTAGTTGATAAACGAACATATTATTGCAATCTTAAGAACCGTAAGATGCGAAATCACTTGTTATTATTAAAATAATTATTTTAAAATATTTAGAGCATCACAAATAAATTACATCGTATTTAATCTGAGATTTGCTTTGTGAATACATTTAATTTATAGCTCAAACACCCACGACACTTATTATTACTAGATATTCACATGGAGTTTTTAATAACATTAACAATCGCATCAGATCGTGTGCTATTAAGCTGTTTTTTCCATTCAATTTACTTCCATTCGCTTCACATTTGATGCCATTTACCTTTCCTTTATTTTGCTGTTTTTTTTTTCTTTTTAAACTACGTACATACTTTTCTTGCATATATGTGCAATGTGATGTGATTATTTTTAATGAAATGAGATTAATTACTGGTAGGTAGGATAGAAGTAAAAAGCAATATTGTTACAACATCTCCTTCTTTTTTGCCATATGAATGTATGTATTTAATGTATTTTCATGTTCACGAATTGTTATGCTTTTGCACTACATTTCTCTTCTTTTCCGCTTCTTTTTTTCTTTTTTTGAAATAAATGAGAGAGAACTCTACTTTTTGTATTCTGAACTCCTTTATATGTGAAATTTATTTAACTTTTTTTTATACTTATAAGAAGCAATCTCTTTAACATTGAGAGAACAACGAGAAAAGGAAAAAAGTTAATTTAATTACGTTAACAAAAATAAATATAAAATAAAAAAAATGAAAAGAGAAGTTGATGATAATAGGATGCCAAGTTTTGTTCGCTTTTCAACTGACTTCAATTTTTGCCGTCGAATATAGCTCATTCTACATTTTTATATGTATTTACATGTTCAAGCATCCTTTTAATTACATTTTTTATTTCTTTTTTCCTCTCCCTGTTAACGTTGATGCTTTTCAACTTTACATTGATTAATGTGCTTCATTTTGAAGGATTCATGTCTCTCGCTCTCGTTCAGTACTTATTGACTTCATGGCTCTTTTCTACCTCATTTTCTATGATTTTTCAAATTAGATTTTATTAAAGCTTTAAGATTGAACTAGTTAAAAAATATTACGATACTTTTCTTATATTTTTAAACCTTTAATTGTTATCACAAATCCCAACAAATCCAAAACAAAGCACCTTTAAAAATCTTAATAATGAAATAATGACTTGGATGTGTTTTTCTCATTCACTCATTTTACTTTTGAAACAATTAAAAGCGAAAAGAAATGTCACATGCTTGTGTGGAAGTGTGGAAAAAATATGATAGAGCTGCCAGGCGAACATTTTCATCTTGTGACATTACAGTCAATTAATTTTGTTCACAGTTTTATTTATTTTAATACTGTTGATTTTGATGCATGCAAAATACATTTAAAGGGAACAAAAATTGTTGACTTGAGTTTAATCGGAGAAAGAATTAAAATGATCATTGTGGAAAGGAAACAGGTGCCCAGCTTATTTTTATTTACGAGAGAAGTAGCACATTGTCAATAAGATTTTTTTCTCTTCGTTCTTTTTGTATGTAAAATAAAAATAAAGTCAATTTGGCCGACAATAAAATTGATTATACTGCCGCTGCTTGCATGCTTATTGCCTTTGCTGTAATTTAATTACATTAGTTTAATATTCATTGCTCAATGCTTCACGAATTTTGTGTTCATTCTTTACTATTCTTTTTCACATCTTATTTTCTTGTCTTGTATTATCGTTGATGTTTTTTTTTCTATGTCTATGTCTGTTGAGGCTCAAGTAGAACGTGAATGAAAATCAGGCTGGCAACTAAAATTTGCGTTTCAATGATTAAAATTTCTGATTCTTGATTTAGTACTTATTAAATTTTTCTGTTAATGAATAATCATAATTTTCCTACACAATTTACATTCATTTGTAATGATTTATAATTTCTTTGCAACTTATTATAATTTCTTTATTTTTTTCATACTGAGAATTAATTAAAAATTTTATTTCCTTTCATTCATTAAAATGACATTTTTGTGTCTCTCCTACGAAACTTGAAAGAAATTTATGATCTTGTAATGAATTTTATTCCTCAAATTGTATACTACATGCATGTACAGTTTATATGTGAAAATACACAAGACATAAAGTTCTAGTTTTATTTCATTACCTCTGTATTCTAGTTTGTTCATTGAGTCAGAAAAAAAGAAGATAGAGCTGGTCGTAAAATTAAAGACTTACAAAGTTGGGAATAATTGTTCATAAAATTGGACTTTGTAAAAATGAAAACACAAATGCCACGCACAAAACAACGAATAAATGTGAAGAAGGTATTAAGGCACTCTCTTAATGTTTCCATCATCTCGTTTTCTTGCTGTGTGTTAATTCTCGGTGTTCACTTCTTTATCATATTCACACCGTTTCACGTTGTGAATATATTGATTTCGATACACTTGAAAAATCGTTTTTTTAGTTTTTTGGCGCCAAAACTCAAAATTTTCATAAACAGTTCGGTGTGAAAAGTTCGGCCTCAAAATTATCTACAAAATACAAAAAACCGCAATGAAAAAGGTTTTGATGCCTCCGGACACGACCCCAAATAGTGGTGGTGTATGCTTACAAGCAAGTTTGTTCCTCGCAGAACTCAAATACGAAAAAACCATTTTATGTCAAAAATGTCTCAAAATGTGCGCATTATCACTCAAATGTGCACCTCACACGTTGGTGCCGATTTATGTAGATGGATCTGAGAAATTAACGAAATAGTGTGTTTTTTAAGCATATTTTAGCCGATTATTGCAAAATACCGTTAAAAAATTTCACACAAATTGTTAATTGAACTTTTATGATCAAAATCAATAAAAATGAAGTTTTGTTGAGAAAAAATGCAAAAAAATTTTTAGCCACCAGTACACCTCCCACAAACCTAAATTTTGGAGAAATTCGTGTGGTTCACTGTGTGGATGGATTTTTGTAAACTTTTTCTGTTTTTAATCAATTAATGCGAGAACTTTTATGGAAAAATACCAAAAATATTTTTAATCCAATTTTAGTTGGTCAAAAAGACGAAAAAGTTCAAAAACTCGGCATTTTTTGGACATTTCGGCCTCCTGTCCCTACAACTCAGAATTAAAAATTCTAAAAACTTGTGATTATTGTAGCTTATAATTAGACCTAAAAGTCGTACATACGTTGTCATGTCCAAAAACATCAATTAGTGCTTGAAAATTGAGTCCAAATGTAAAAATTCTCGATTTTTTAGTAACCTTAATTTTCAATCTTATTTATGTTTACCCGATCGAGACTTAGTCTTCAATCTTATGCAAAGCGAAGCTTTGCTGACCCGATCGAGCCTTAATCTGCAATCTTATGCAAAGCGAAGCTTTGCTGACCCGATCGAGCCTTAATCTGCAATCTTATGCAAAGCGAAACTTTGCTGATCCGATCGAGCCTTAATCTGCAATCTTATGCAAAGCGAAGCTTTGCTGACCCGATCGAGCCTTAATCTGCAATCTTATGCAAAGCGAAGCTTTGCTGACCCGATCGAGCCTTAATCTGCAATCTTATGCAAAGCGAAGCTTTGCTGACCCGATCGAGCCTTAATCTGCAATCTTATGCAAAGCGAAGCTTTGCTGACCCGATCGAGCCTTAATCTGCAATCTTATGCAAAGCGAAGCTTTGCTGACCCGATCGAGCCTTAATCTGCAATCTTATGCAAAGCAAAGCTTTGCTGACCCGATCGAGCCTTAATCTGCAATCTTATGCAGAGCGAAGCTTTGCTGACCCGATCGAGCCTTAATCTGCAATCTTATGCAAAGCGAAGCTTTGCTGACCCGATAGAGCCTTAATCTGCAATCTTTTGCAAAGCGAAGCTTTGCTGATCCGATCGAGCCTTAATCTGCAATCTTATGCAAAGCGAAGCTTTGCTGACCCGATCGAGCCTTAATCTGCAATCTTATGCAAAGCGAAGCTTTGCTGACCCGATCGAGCCTTAATCTGCAATCTTATGCAAAGCGAAGCTTTGCTGACCCGATCGAGCCTTAATCTGCAATCTTATGCAAAGCAAAGCTTTGCTGACCCGATCGAGCCTTAATCTTCAATCTTATGCAAAGCGAAGCTTTGCTGATCCGATCGAGCCTTAATCTGCAATCTTATGCAAAGCGAAGCTTTGCTGATCCGATCGAGCCTTAATCTGCAATCTTATGCAAAGCGAAGCTTTGCTGACCCGATCGAGCCTTAATCTGCAATCTTATGCAAAGCGAAGCTTTGCTGACCCGATTGAGACTTAATTTTCTATCTTATGCAAAGCGAAGCTTTGCTGACCTGACATAGAGTTTTGGAACGGTGTGAATATGCACATGAAGCGTGATCCGCTTCATTACTAGTTTTATGATTGAGACGAGAAACGACGATGAGGTAAATAAAGGAGAAAAAAATAAGAGCTTTCAGTCAATGTTGAGAGAAATTCGTGAAAAAATTAATAAAGTCATGATGTAGTGCATGCACAGGGATATTTGTGTTCTTATTTTTTTTTCTTGTGAGCATAATAAAGACGTTTTATTCAGCGGCTCACGTGACCTGTAGTAAATTAAAGATGAACTGAACAAATCCTTCTTTATCCCTCTTCTCAATTCTCTTCCTTCTTATTCATTTTTTATGATTTCTTTTTTTTTTTCATTTTCTTTCATTTCTCATCTCAAACTGATTATTATTCTGTTTCCCGTCTCTTGTACATCTTTTTTATTTTTATTTAGTGTCTTTATTTGATGGAGAGTTAGTTGTCTATTTATGCTTGCTTTTTCTTGATCAGCCACTCGAATGTTGTTGATTAACTCTCGTGAGGAGAGAGAATTTCATGGTTGGATTAAATTAAAGGATTTATGAGGTATGCAGTGCAAGATTTTATTTTCTGATTAAGTTTCTAGCTAAGAAAACGTGTGGATTGTAATGTAAATGCTTTCTTGAAAATTAATTGAGGTAAATTCTTCATATTCTTCTCTGCCTTTATCTCTGATTTGTCTTAATTATTAACATTTTTAATGAATCGTTTGATAATCTATCCATATGATAATCAGTACGGTAAATTTTCTTATGGATTATAGGATAAAGACTTCCCCATATAACCAAAGTATTCCATATGTATTACATTGACCTTCCTTAGGAACATAAATGGAATACATTAGGTCGATTTTGGTTACTAGGGTCGTGAAGATTAAATTAGTCAATTGTATGTAATTTGTTGAATGAAGAGATTATAAATATGTGGAATTTTTACTTAATGAGATATTGCTGGTTGTTTGCTTATTTTAACTCTTTAAACTATTTAATTTTATCGGTTGACTCTTAAAAGATGGAAGCATTTTGTCCAAATGAAGAATATGAATCATCAGAAGCACCATAATTCATTTCTTCTTATTACTATCAATTCGTTTTCATAAAAGTCTCAAATCTCTTAAAATTAACACGATATTCAGAATGAAAATAAATTTGTTAGAAAATTAGGTGCAAATAGCTTTCATATTTAAGCAATCTTCTCTTTGTATCTTCTATTCTTTTCCTTCTATGTCTATTTTGAATGACATTTGATGTGCGATCATGCCGTAACATTAATTTACGCTTTTCTTGCTGTGCGATTGTGACGTGATGTTTGCGAGATATTTTTATTTTTTTCTATCCAGCATTATGAGTGTGAGAACACCAGAGTTTTATTTTCATTCATTATCACGCAATGTAAGGGACTTTTTTTTTCATAAACATAAAAGGTGAAATTATTATCGCACCCGCCCATTTCATTAAAATGTCTTGAACGCATTGCTGAAGTTTAATAAACGAAGTTTTAAAGGCTCAACCTCAAGCATCGTCATCTTCATTGATTTTAGCAGCACAAAGAGCACACAATAATAAAAAATAATACCATTAACAGCAGCGACATGAGAGAATGTTAACATATTCCACTGGCAGTATTTAATTGAAACACGCTCGCGCGATTAAAGATCAAAGAGAAGAAATTTTTCAACGAAAAATGCGGCATTGCACGAAACAGAATATGTTTTTAATCACGTCAAGCGCGATCCACTGCTTTCTTTACTTTCCGTTGATGCTCATCTGTCAGAATTTCTTATTCATTCATGTTATCCCTCTTCTTGCTCTTTAGTTAGTTATAATGGATATTTAAACTTCATCCACATGTATGTTGTTTACATTTTACCTGTTGACTTATTTACCATCAACATTTTAGATTTAAAATACCTTAAAATTAATGTTTTGTGTCATCTTTAGATTATTCTGAGAACTGAAGAACTTTTCTCTTTTTTTTTTGTTATGTTATTCATTCTCACAACGATTTTATAAGACAATGGACGTATAATGTATAAAATCATGGACATACAATTTCAATATTGATATTGTCACTTTAAACATTGTGACTTTGATTGCTTAGTCTTTGAAACTTTCGAATCTTTCCATACACATATTAGTGTTTCGGATAATTTCCTTTGATATTTTTTCTCTTTTGCCAAAGAAAAAAAAATATTTTTTTCGCCGTACTTGAGGTCTTTTGAAGTTTCTCATAAACTGCTGCGTGCTATAGAAGAAAGACAAGCAAAATATTTAAATAAAACATTAAAAGTCTCTTTCTCTCTCTGTCTATACACATATACACATCACAACGTTATCAAATAACAAACAGCTCTTGTTTGATCATCATATTTAGGTGATGAGACTTTTTCTTCTTTCTGAACGCCTTTTCTTCCTTTTTTCTCTTCTCTTTTCAACCTCATCACACTTTTTGCGTTCATTGTATGATTCTATACACTAACTGTTGTTACTTTATCTCCAACTTCTTCTTATGCTTTCTTCATATTATTATTTCTTTGCGTGCACATACCATAGATTCTCTTTCATGCTTTTATATTCTTTTAATGTTACACAAATATTGATTGAAATTTGAAAAATAAATGAAAATAGCTTTTGACGGTTTTCTTTTCGCTTACTTGAGTATTTTATTTCTCATTATTGTTCTACTCGAAGGCAATTAATGAATAGAAAAAAGAGATAGAGAACGATGATTATGAAGGAATAAAAGGGAAAAATTTTTAAATTATAGTCATTAATTAAGTTTATATCCCATGTAACCAAAATGTTCCATTGGTTTTCCTTTTCCATCAATGGAAGATCCAATGTACTATCAAATTTTTCATATAAAAAATTACTTTACATGAAAGTACCAAAAATGTTCCATTGAAGGAAATACTTCAACGCGCATAAGTTCAAGTCCCAAAAAATCTTGATTATATACTTCACAAGAGTATGCAGAAATCACTTTTACATCTGGAATTGAAATTTGTATGAGACTTTAAACATATTATAATGTTTTAATGTATGTGATGAAGTCTTTAGATTTCATCAGTGTGCAACTTGGCTAAATTAAGTTGCTTATGAATATTTTTTTAAGTATTAGTGTTTGTTAAATAAATGAACACTAACACATTAATAATGAATCACATAAAAATACAATAGAAATAGAACAAAAGAACACGTGGATTTTTTCATTTTTTATGTTCCATAAGTATTCCATTGAAGTATTACATCAGTAGTACTTATGTATTACTTTGATGTATTACATCAATGGAAAACGCGATCGTCCTTTTATCTTCCATTTCCATAGGACAACATGTTCCTTAGGACGGTCCATGGACGGTACATAGGGACCGTCCATGGAACATTCTTATGGAATACATTGATATTCCATTTGGTTACATGGGATATATACTGCTTGAGTAAATTTACAATGAAAAAGCTCATGACAAATATCTCAAGTGCATCCTACTCTGAAATAAATGAACAAATGAACGCCTATGAATAACCTTATCAATCGACATTACTAAAACTAACATGCTCTGATGTAAATTGCCCTTGATGTTTAAGACACATTTTTCTCCATTAATTAATTCAATCACGGTAATTACATTATCTCTGCTGCAAAATGCTTTGCTTTCTTAAGTATTCACGATTTTTGCTATGCGTTCTATTAAAATCTTTTATAAGCTCTACGGATTCGTGCATTTGCTCATCACCCAATGAAATTAATTCCCACAAAAAAAAAACGAATAGACTCAATAGTTATAACAGATTGAATGTATGTTACAAAAGCTTAAGAAATAAATAATTGATTTTAAGGAATTATTAGCACAGTAAAATAAAATTCACAAAAACATTTTGAATATAAATCTCTGTCAATGAAAGCATGAGCAAGTCGAGGACGTATGGGGAGCCTTCAATTTGATTAATCTTCATTGATTCATGTCTACTAAAAAATGTATTAGCGTAATCATCAAAATATATAGCTAACAATTTAATGTATCTCCTTCCTTTTGCAAGAATTTACTGTTGCTGTTTCCAGTTAATGTTATTATTGCCATTTCTTATTATTCTTTCCATCTTTCTCCTTTTTTCAACAGAGTTAATGTTTTGTGAAATTGTGCAGAATGAAGAATAAAAAAAAATGTGAGCAAGAATGAAAGGAAGAAAGAAATCAAAGTAAATGGATTTTTATGAAGCTCAATTCGCGTTAAAGAGAAGGAAAGCGACTTTAAATTATGCAACAACATCAATAAATGTCTAAAAGAATAATTTGTTGAGTGAGAAAAGGAAGAAGAAATGTTATTGTTTTTTTTCGAGTATAAAAATTATTTCGTTAAATTAACTTCATTGTTTATTGAATTTCACTGTGAATATTAATTTTATTTGCCACACATGCATGTAAATAATAAAACAAGATCATAAAGTGCTTAAGCAATTTTATGTCAAAATGTTTTAAAAAATTTTACGCGTTAAAGATAAACGAAAACATGATGATGCTTTGGGATGATAAAAATTTGTAGCACATTTAAAAGTTCCCACAATGCTATTCCTATCTTTCAGTATTCATCTTTTTAAATTCTACTGTTTAGAGTCTAGATATTTTTTAAAAAAATTAATATTGTAATTAACTACCCATTTATTAGATTTTACTCCGAAATGGATAAAAAAAATACTTTATTTTGAATTTTTTTAATAATTCACGAAATAAATTTATTAATTAATTTATTCTAATGTGCTTTATAAAATCTTTTACATCCTTTTCACCAAAAACTTTCATCATTAAGATATTTTCCTAATCCATATTTTTTCATCACTTCTTACTGTTTGCTGTTTATGGTTGGTATTTTTGCATAATAAAATTAAATCCTTTTGAAATGTTTTCTTAATTTTTTTTTTCTTTTCTTCTTTGAAGTAAAACTCTAAGACAGTAAAAGAGGAGGGAGAAAGATCATCATAGATTAGAAGTAAATAATCTAACAAAAGTGTTGTAAGCGACATTTCTTTTATGTTCCTTTTCGTAACTACTGATAAACTTGACACATAAAAAGTGAAAAGAGAAAGAGAAGAAAAAAGTTTTTCACTTGACTTCGTCTCGGTTTTTTGTGTGTATTTTCCTTCGTCAACCAAAAAATTTTCCTATTCTGATTTAAGATTAAAGTAAAGGACTTTTTATATGGTTCTTATTATTTCTTCGTATCTTGAGTCTTGACATCATTAGAAAGGATCAGATTTCAAATTTTTCTTTATTTTCCATTTTCTTCTACAGACGAGAGCATAGAGCTATGTAGATGTAAAATGTACTTACGATAACTTCATTTTTTCATTGACATTTCACATACTGACTGTCGTATATGTATGCGGTACTTGTGATTTCCTGAATTCTGATACTTTTCCGTTCTATTAGAAGCTGATATAACTACCACTGTTGCTGACGTTATTCAATTCTTTTCACTATGTGTTGAAAACTATTTTTTTAGATGGAAACTTTTTCTTTTGCTCAGTTTATCAAAATTGTATGTGGCATTAAAGTTTTTTTGCTCTGTGGCAATTTTTCAGCAGTTTATTCAATTTTCATTCTTGAAAATGTGTTTTTTATTCATATGATATAAATGCACAAAAAGAGAGATGATAGAGAAGAAAAAAATCCAACAAAGTAGGAAATATTGTAGAAGAATCAAATAAAATTTTCTGTTGTCGGAAGTTTTAAATTAAATTTCTTTCATCTATTTTTATTCTGTGTATATACAGATAATTTTTTTCGGATCAGTTGGAGAACGAAATAAAATAAAAAAAAAAATGTTTTGCTGTTTTGAGGCTAGACACAAAACCACATCAGAGAAAGAAAAAAAATTTACACAACTCTGAGGAAACTTTATTCTGTTTTAAAAAAAGATCGCTGATGCGGCTGACTTGCAATTAAATAAACGAAAAGGAGAAAAATCGAAAAAAACATATAAAATTACTTTTCTTTATGGTATTTTTAATTTTTCATAATAATGATTTAATTTTCTATTGGATGACTGGCTTGATTGAAGAGTGAAAAGTTTTATGAGTCAATTTCAGTTGATTCTCAAAAATTTATGAGGCATGATTTTTGAAACTACAAATGCCAAAGTTTCATTTTTGTAACAAAAAAATTTAAAGTCTAATAATGTCAACAAACCTACATGTACTGTATAAGTAGTTTATCTTTATTCACATCTTTCTATTTAAAAAATCCAACAAAAATAAGCATTTCAAGATCCAAATGTTTTGCATGTAAACACTTGACACACCAAATATGATATTAATCCGCAGTTAAAGCGAATTTAAGAGGCAAAAAAGAGAGAAAAATAAAATAAAAAAATAAAGCAAATGAAAAAAAAGTTTGAGATTTCCACGAGATTTCATTTAATTAAGAAGCGCTCATTAAGAGTTCAATGGGCCATATAATCACAATTATCAGCGATGAAACGGCCACTTTACTTCTCATTCTATATATATATGTCTCTTCTCGTACTACGTTTGCCTTTATTATTTCCCACAAAAAATTTAGTATTCAATAGTAGTTAGAAAAGTAGCATCACGTTTAACAGTAGAGAATTCGCTTTTAAGCCAATTTCCTGAATTCATTTCGTGCAGAAGAAATGAAAGAAAATGTGTTGGCTCAATACGCTATTCAATAAAGATAAAAATCAAATATGAAAGCAATCTGATTCGTTCAATTGGAATGTATATATGAGTTTATATAGAAAATTTAATTAAAGTGTGCTCTCTCGGTATCGTGCACTTGCCATTTTACTCACTTTCAATGAAATCGAACTATTCAGCAATTTTTATTGTCGGTAAAACTTTTCTCATCCCCTACTTGAAGTATTATCGAAAATGATGATTATGATGATGATACTAAAGTTTAAGGTATGGAATCATCTAAAGTTTCCTCTCAAGAGCTTGTTAGTGTAAGTGAGGACTTCTTGTATGATTTTTATCACAAAATCTTCCGCATATTCTGATCACGTTCTTCCTACATATCGTTCATTTTTTTACCTTTATCTTCTTATTTTTTTCTTTGACTTCTGTCATAGTTCCTTCATTGAACAAGGAACAATCGGCGTAATAATGAAAAAAATTTTTATTTTTCAGAAAACCCATCCAAATTTTAGTTTTTCTTTCATAAAATAAAAAAACCTTTAACATTGAACAAAAATTTTAAGTGAAATATCTAATTTGAATTGAAATAATATTCAAGCTTTTATAAAATAAATAAAAGCGTGTACAAAAGAGCATCCATATATTTAAGTTATAAAATAGGATTTGAATACTAAAAATCTGATATCAAACAATGGGAATGCTAACTCTTTTGTTGAAAACTATTACGCTTACATAGAAATGATAAAAATTGCTCTGATGTAAGGAAATGGATTCAAACGTTGGCAACATTATTTATTGATTCATCATTCATTTTGTGTTTAAACAATAAATGACTGTCTCATATGTTTATATTGTTTCATGTTTTGCATGTAAATTTTTATGTCTGACGCTCAACTGTGTATGCAAAAACAAATCCAGAATGTGAAAGTTTTTCCTCATTTCTTTTTATGGTAACAAAATAACAAAAAAATGAAACTTTAGATTGCCTTAAGTAAGCTTTCGAGCGACGTTTAATTAACAATATTGTTTCTCAATGTTCATATTAGATATATTTACAGTATAATGGGTGACCTGCCATTTACCATATGTCTCTTTTAAGCAAAGCTTTCGTTCTCTTATTCCTTCCGTCATGACATGAGTCATCATGACAATGTTAATCTATGCAATCAACGTAAGTGCATAGAGAAGAGAAGAATAAATGGGAAAAATGAGACAAGCGAGCCACACAATTTTCCGGCTGTCAATTTCAATTTGAAAATGCATTTTTTTCTATTTTCATATAATATATATATATATATTTCTGCTTCCTCTATCTCTCTATTCATGTTATGAACATTTGATATCTTCATAACGAGCATTCATTTTTCACAATTACTACATTCTTTTTGTAAAGTACAGCAGTGGATGAAGCAAAGTCACTTCATATTTTACTCAAAATGAAGGAGATAGATGAAGATTTTATGAGAATGTCTTTCGATTCGTTTCTTAATTTTTCTCTTTATTTTGTTGTAAGAGATTTTCCCTTGACTGTTTTCTTAAATCGAAAGATGATTCAAGTTTTGAATTTTTTAATATTTAAACAGTTTGAACGCTTTTTTCTATAGTAAAATTTTATAGTATGAATATTATTGTTTTCAATAGGTATAAATAAAATTGAATTGATTCTACCTGATTTTACATGAGAATAAATTTCTAACGTTCTGTTTGTATATTCTTAAAGTAAGACAAAACAAAAGCTAATGACAATGCAACTGAAAGAGATTGTTTAAAAATTTTCTATCTTTAATTTTCTTAAAAACGTCTACGCGAATACTTTTCTGCTTGAGTTCATATTTTATTTCTGTCTCTTGTTGTATTTCTTCTCTTGCAGCATTTAAAAGGCGGATCATCATTTTATTTTTCAATGTTGAAAATAAATTTTACAAAGTCAAAATATTGTAGCTATAGCAAAAAATAAAAATAAAAGTGTTTCGCACATTTAGAGGATTTTGTTGAATGAAGCAAAAAAAGAAAAAAAAAGATGGATAGAAGCATTTTTTTAGATTTAATTTGATTTTAAGACACGAGAAATCTCCAAATTGTGATAAAATTCTGTGCGGATTATGAGGAGATAATTTGTGATAATTAATGTGATCCATCCACATTAAGTGAGCTTAACTAAAAGATCATTTTAAATGTTTTAAATTACTTGAAAGGGATTTATGTGAGATAAATGTTTTTATGTTTTCATTCTAAAACCCCTAAAAGGGGCAGCACGATTCATAGCTTGATGACTAAAAATATTTTTTGTTAATAAAATTAAATGAATGTATGTCTACTCACTTCCATATGAGAATTGATGATACAAAAATAAATATTAATAACAATACAGAACATAAAAGTATCATTGCTGATGTTTGCAATGAGGGTCCGCTATGATAGCTGGCGTCTAAAATCTGTAAAAAGAAAAATAAGAGGACAAAAATTAGTTTTAAATTACATTATAAGAAAGTTGTTTGCAGGAATTTCATCATGTAAGTCACGTTTTTGCCTTTAAGCTTCTTTTTTTTACTTTGATTCAGGAATAAATTTTCTACTCTTTTACTTTAAAGAAAAGTTTTAAGCGATAGGAAAACGTGACTTTGAGACTATTCCCATTTATGTTATTTAACAATCAATAGCAGCAGAACCAAACTTTAAATGCACCAATCGATCACAACTCAACCTTTTCATCCTTTGCCCTTTAAAAATGTGAAAAATTGTGGTGATGAAATTTTTTATGCATGAAACCAGGTTGATGCTTTTAAATAGATGAGAAAATTATGTAGAAGACCCAAAAAACAATGTTGAATAATTAACAATTGTCCGAAACCGAAGAGGATTCACGTCGTCCTTACACTATATTTTGTACTTATGGCTCTTATTTTTTCTCATTCGTGTCCTTCACAGGCAGGAAAATTAAGCTTGCGACGAAGTATAAATCATTTTTTATTAACGTTGGTTAACACATTTTTTTCATCTCAAGTGGAAAGGCATTTTTTGTTAAACTTTGTGTGCCTTTTTTCTTGTTCTGTATTTTTTTAAAAGTATTATTTTTCTTTTTCTTGCTTTTGCGGATAGATTTTTGATGATGAGATGGTAAATTTTAAAATAAATTTCTTTAGATTTTAAACTGTTTAAATAAATTTTATTGTAAACTCTTAATTTTTTGAAATTAGAAAGGTATCATCTGAGAGATGTTTTAAAAAAATGGAAAAGTCATAAATTTATTCCATTTTCGTAGAAAACAGAACAAGAATTTTTCATGCTTTTATTTTGTAAAGCAATCAAGAAATTAAAAAAACTTTTTCTTTTGTTCTCAATGCATGCTCGTTGAGGGGATTTTTCTTATCGAATTGTTTCCTTTTCCTAATTTTCTTTTCAGTACCACACCTCAGCTCTTTAACTTTCCAAAAAGGTGATTTACCTTAAATCTTACTCTTTTCTATTTTAAAGTTTTTTGTTTGCTATTCTTTCGCTTACTCTCATTCTAACTTCTTCGTTATTACATTCTGGAAACATAAGGAATTAAGAAAGAAAAAGTTTTTTGCTTCAAAGAATTTTCTCTTCTTGTTTCTTCCTTTTCTGCTGAAAGTGCAAACAATTTTGGTATGCAAGTGAAAATATTTTCCTTCTTGTGTTTTCGGGATTAATACTGTAGGAAAAAAATGAAAACTTTGCAAACAAATTTTTTGTTGTTTATAAAGTTATTCCTTATTCGTATGCTCACTTGCTTGCTTTCTTAAAAAAATTTGAAAGAATCACAATAATAGTATTTTCGCTATTCTTTCAAAAGAATTATAGGAAATATACAAAAAATTCATTTTGCAACTTCTGCAATTACATTTAAAAAAATTCAAGGAAATTTTACGTTTAACCTTAGAGAATTAGTTGGAAGTTAAAATTAACATTGAACTGTATTTGCAATCAAATAAAGTTGTTTGATAACCACTGTATTTAAACAATTCAATATTATCGACACGTTCGATAAAATACTAAAGCATTCGTTGAAATAATTCATGCGCTATCAAATGTATAGTAATAATTTACAATTTCAATTTAAACTTGCTCAACTTGCCATAACAAACATTATTTCATCTTGTGAATGCTGATCGCTACAAACTTTTCATTCTTTCTAAAAGTAAGAAAAAAAAACACACAAAAATTCTTTTCACTTCTTCAAAATGGAAATAATAAAAGGAAGCTTTGGCAAGCAGTAAAACAGCACAAGCAATGAGCAAGTAACACAGAGAAAAAAAAATATTTTCTTTATTGCCGCGCTTTACACATTTTTCTTGTTTAACTGGGAAAAATAAAAGAAGCAATGAGCGAAAATATTTTCATGTTTTTGATTTCGTTACTGGAATAATGAGTTTAATATTGTCACCATATTTCAAATTCTGAGTTCTTACAGTTCCGTCTTCTTTTTATGTGTGTTTCAGTTTTTTTTTTTTAATTTCAATCTTCAACATTTCTTTCTGATTTCCAACAAAATAAAATCTTTTGAATTTCTTCAATATTTTGTCTGCCTGTAAACACGATTGGCTGATGATATTGACAAAAAAGGCAGAAAAAGTTGGATACATTTTTTTTCTCTCTTGTTATGCTACTTTACAGTAAAATAATAAAAAGGAAAGCCACACGAAGAAATATCTACTCGATTTCATTTCGATTGATTTATGTACATTAAGGCTTATTTTGAAAGAAGAAAAAAAGACGATGAACGGTAAGGAAATGAAATGAAATGCTTCACACACAGAAATCGCATGAATGTTAAGGGAATCAGCAGCGTGTCTCCCTTTACAAGACAAGCCATATAGAACAGAGAAAAAGGCGAAGCACATCGAAGTGGAGAGACATTTATATCTTGAATCTTGAGAATTTATTAGCTACTTTACTATCATTTTGCCTTTCTTTTCCTTCTTCTTTGTAATGTTCTTAGTATTACATGATACTTGCTTCAATGCCATTGCTCCTAAAGGCAACTACATTGTGTTGTATGTATTTATATCAATGTAAGTATATTTTTTGCATAATATGAAAAAAAAGATGAGAAAATACACATATGTATGATATGGAAAGACAGATACAAGATGAAAAAAAAATATGGAAGGGCAGCATATTTTTGAAGCTTTTTGTTTACTGCTACACTGATAAAAAAAATTTAAAAACTTTTTTAAATTTGTATGGAAAATTTTAAAAATAGTTTTTAAATTGTACGCTTAATAACAATTTTTAAAATTTAAAAAATATTTTTAAAAAATTTAAATTTTTTTTGACCGTTAAAATTTTTTTAAAAAATTTCAAAAAAATTGCTCGGAGTGGGAATCGAACCCTTGACCTTAGGAATGGTAGCCAGGCGCTTTACCACTGAGCTACCAAGCCATGTGACTTATACTGGCAATATGTTTACATGTACAGAAATATTTTTAAAAACCAGTTTTTAAATTTTAAAAATAATTTTTAAAAATAAAATTTTAAATTTTTTAATAATATTTTTTAAAAATTTTTTTTATGAGTGTATATTCCATATGTTTTAGTATCATCGCCCTTATTGTTAACTGATGTGTAATTTGAGTCACTTTTTAATACTTATTATCATTGTTAAGTCTGCCAAAGAATGCTTACATGATCACAAAAATACCAGATCTATCAACCTCTTTAAATGTTTATAGATGAAAATTTTTCATGTCCCGCTGTTGCATGACACTTTCCCATCTTTCGCTTTCAGCAATTTCACATTCAAGATTTATTTAATTTAATAAAAATTTCATTTTCATATTTTTCCACTGCTTATCATTTTTTATGTAACACATTTTGTGTAAATTTGATTATTCCTCATTCTTTTTTGGTATTTTTTTCTACTTTTTATTTATAGGCAATGTAATAAAAAGGACAATGAGGAGGAAAATTGAAGAGCAAGGCAAACGACGAAGGATTTTTTTTCTTCTTTATTTATATCTTCTCATGGATGGAAAAATATTTCATTCTCGAGCGATGAAACATGAAGAATTGATGACAATATTTCACAATAAAAAATGTTGAATGGGATATTTTGATAAAAGAACTTTAGATGTGGTAAAAAATGATTTTTGAAGCACTTGTATCAAGAGTTTAAATGTCGTTTTTGAACAAAATATATTGAAAGACTTTTCATTCCAAAAAGTTACAAAAAATCTTATTTCGGAAACAAGAGTATTTGCACATTTTTCCCAAATTCAGAATTGTTTCAGGAGATATAAATTCTCATTTGGGCCTTTTCCATTATCAATTTCTTGTATTGCTTCAGTCACTTGTCACTTTGCTTTACAAATTTTTCATTTATTGTTATTTATTTCAAAATATCTTCTAACATTATACCCGAGTGACACAAATGTGGGATTTAGCCTCCCCTCTTTTTGGGAAATTTCTTCAATTAGCTAGGGTTTTTTGGGGAAAAAAAATTCCTAAAATCCCCCTAAATTTTTCGTTCCATACAAAAAAATTTTAAGCCCCCCTCAAAAAAATTTTTTTTGAAGTGTATTTTTGGAAAGCTTTCATTATGAATGAATTTTTGAAAAAAAAAAAAATAAATAGAAAATGAAGAAAGATCACAGCAAGCTTTGGGAAATGTTTAGTTTTATTATTTTATTCCTTAAAGAATTCAGACGTGATAATATTAAATTACAGAAAGCCGTGAGAAACTAAAGAAAGGGGACAAAATGCTTAAAATTAAATTTATTTTTCGTCTTACAGTTTACTCTCAAGAAATTCAAATATGTCTCTAATAGATCATAAATGTAGTATTATATTAAAAAGCAACAATCCATCTTTATCAAGAACTTTTAATTTTTCGTCAAAAGTTTGTAAAAATTAGATCCATTTATAAAACTCAACCTCCATCAAGGATCCATGAGAGAAAAGTTTGTCTTTCCATCACGAATTGTCACTAATGGAGAGGAGACGTTATGGACACAAAGCGACACGAAAGATTTGCGTAGCTCGGGATATGTACATATATACAGGGAGACTCTGAATTCCATACCATTTACTTTACTTTTCTCTTTGTTTGATACTTTTTATCAATTCTATGTATGGTATGATTGGATAAAATTGTGAGTTTATTTCAAGTTCAATGATTACAAAATTGACCAAACAATGCGCATTTATGGACAGTTTCTTCAAAAGTTCTACATGGTATACGACTAAAAAAAATTTATTGTTTCAGACAGTTCAAAATGACAAAATGTTCGACTCAAAAAACTCACAGTAAAAATTTTCAATACGTAGGATGTCTATAAAAATATGAAAAGCGATAAAGATATTTAGGAGGAGCATTGCTCGCATCTTTCAGCTTTTACAAAATTTATGAGTTGAGAAAAGTCGCTCTTGTGTGATTTTGTGCTGCCGTTCCTTTTAAATGGCTAGATGTCAAACTATAATAAAAACTTTTCTTCCTTCCAAATTGAAATTTAATGGTCCGATTCATGAATCTTTGCTCACACATATTTAATATCTTTTGCGATTTCTATATTTCAAGAAAAATATTTCTTTTGGCCTGCACAAGATGGAATATTGTAGAAGCACAATAACCCAGGATATCTTTTCACAAAAAAACTTTGTTCTCCCTTTCTTCATGCAAGCCGCACGCTATACATTCTTTCCTTTCTCGCAATGATAAGACTTTTTTGGAAGTATCTTTGCCATTCGTATATGTGTGTTTATATAATTTATTGAATGTTCTCATGTGAGATTCGAGAGATAAGATGAACTTTAGCTCGGTTTATATTTAGTGTGTTCCTTTTATTTCTTTTAAATTGATCTCACTCCATCGTTCTGTTATTTATTTACACTGTGTGGGAATGAAATCGATGGGACGGAGGTAGGAAATTGTCAAAGAATAAATATTTAATTTGATAATGTAAAGCTCAAAATAAGTTTCAAGCTAAAAAATATTCCAAAATTAGTAAAACAAAAAAAGCCTGATTTTAAGTAATGCATTTTTAATTATTTTTGTTGATTTTGTAGCTCTTTTTGTAGAAAATTCAACGAAAAAAGTTCTGTAAATCAAACATTTAATGTAACTTTATCCTAATCAAAACAAAAGACACATGCATCAAAGTCGATTTAGATTGCGACACTTTGATAATTTTAGATTGACACTCTGTCGCCTGTTTTGTTGATTTCAACTTGTTTAAGCTAATACGGTTGGCAGAGAATTGTCACATGTCACGATATTGATCTCTTTAAGGGCAAAACAGATGAATAAACAGATAATGCTGATTTTAAAACACGTAGAAATTAATGATTCAAACGACAATATTTTTTTTTAAATATTATCAGAAAATCTTACTACCTAGGTATTTAAAAATGAAAACTGAAAACTTTACATTTATCAAATTATTAAAAAAATATGAAAAGTTTTTTTTCTTACTTCCTTTTACATGTTAATTTGGGTACAATTTTGGTGCGTTTACATATATTATTGTTGTCTTCTTTTTCCAGAAGCTATAACTCAAAAACTGTAGTTAGTAGTTAAGTTATTATTATGCGTCATACATAAATAAATTTTTTCTTCATTCTCTTACATTTTTTGCTTATTTCAAAAGTAATTGTAATTATCGCAACCATCAGCCAAGAAATGAACTCATCACCTGATATTCGTAGAATATCAAAGAAGAAGCGATTGTGAATGAGAAGAGGAAAAAATAAGAAACTTAATTATGAAAATTTTGCATGTAGTAATTTACAAAACACTCAAGTTTTGTAAATAATACAGCAGTAAGCAACATGTATGTATGTATTTTTACTCTTTTTTTTACTCTCATCTGTGCCGAGTTTTGTGAATTTACCGCAGACAAATTTAATTTTATTTTTTGTTGTTTGGTTCATGTCGATTTAATGTTTTAAAGAATGTTTATTAATGTTAAATGTGAAGAGAGCATCTTCTAGTTGTTATATTTGTTTGAAAAAAAAAATCAAATAGATTTTTCAAAAAATTTATTTCAATAAAAAAAAATTGAAAAAGACAAAATGAAAAAAATTTATTTTAACTTTTTCATTTACTAACAACTTCTGTTATCAAAATTTTAGATAAAAGCTCAAATATTTCGAGTTAACGTTCAACAATTGTTGGTTTTGTTCATCATCGCATTCATTTCATCATTTTTATTTTCCTTTCTTTTCTCTTACTCGGGCTCTTACTTTTGTTCCTTTTAACTTTACATTATTATTAAATGTTATACAGTATTTAACGTTCACGAGCAATTCTTTCTTTCTTTTTTGCAATCAGTAAGAGATAAAGAAATGAAAATGAGCGATGGGTATTCATAACCTGCGGATAGAAATTTCCTCTCTTTCTTTTTGTTTACCATCTCTCTTTTTGAAATAAATTATCGTCTTTTACCACCTTCTCCTCCTCCTATTTTCATTCCTTTATTTTTATCCTAAATGCCTGCATGTATGAACAAGTAATTTCATTTTTATAATAATCAACAATGATGATGATAATAATAAGAATAACGATAATGATAAAGAAAAAGAAGGAAAGCAGTAAAGAAATTAAATGGTCATTCATTGAAGTATATCTTGATAATTCGTGAGTCGAGTGAGGCATAACGGCGATAAAATTTCTTTTCATTATTTCATACATCCACACACAATGTTTTCCGTGTCCCTTATGATATTTTTATTTGGAAAAATAGTTAATCATATGTTGGTACTATGCTGTATTAAATTAATTCCCAGAATTTAAATTGCAGTCTATAAAATCTGATTAGAGGTTGAGTACGTACTTTCAATGCCAATCTTGTTTGTTCTACAATAACGAAATATAAAACTGATGAAATCTTTTCAAGAGATTTTCATATAGGTACTTAATGTAGGTATTTCGAATAATGAACAAGAAAACATTTTTGGCGCGAATATTCTTTGATAATGGAAAGAAACAATTGATTATATTACCTTCATTCATTCTTTCCTTTTTTTCTTCCATCACATTGTTAAAAATCGTACATAAACAATTTTATAAGAAAAGAACTTTTCTTAATATTCGCGATTATTATAACATTTTCCTCTTTTTTTGAAATCGCAAAACGAAACAATGTTAAGGTGTGGTTCGAGAGTTCGAGAGAAATCACAAAAGAATTAAAATAGCTTTTTAAATCGCCTTCGTAAAGGAATCATTATGATGTGCTTTATGATAATCGTTACTTAATGGATATTTCTTCCTATTTTATTCACGTTGTGATATTTCTGGATATTTTTGATAAAATTTTATTGTAAACAGAAGAATAGTTTGCAATATTTTTTGTTGGTTTATGTTTGTAAAAGCTATGAAATCTTAATTTTTAAAATCAAAAATAACTAAATTTGAAAGTTCAAATGCATAATCGCAATAGAAAAAATGTTTCATATTTAGCTTAAAGCTGACCACTTAAAATAATGAAGCCTTAAAAAATAAACGAAAAGAAACCAAGCAAATATTTAAAGATAAAAATTTCTCGCTAAAATGACAGGAGATTGAAAAGTTATTAAATTTTTTCCTCGCCCCAATGACTGACTTGATGAATTTTACTTTAATCTTAATTTGCAAAATATTCTTTTTTTCCTGAATATGAAGAAGTTTTCTCTAAGCATGTTGGTGACAAAAATGTAATTCAACTTTTTATTCACAATTTTTTTTGTATTTCTGTTTTTATTTCATAACAAATTATCTTTCGAAATATGAAAAGTTTCATCCAAATTTGTGCCATTCAATTGTTGTTCATGGAAAAATTCTTTATAAAGTCAAGTGAATGATGAATGTAAAATTTAAACAAATTTAAATGTTGTTAATTTTGCAATCACTTGATTTTTTCCTATTTTCATCACTTTTTTGTCTTTTCACTTTGAGTGACACTCTTGTCATGTCAAATAACGATCAAAACAAACAAGTAGAAAAATTCATATTTTTCAATGTGGTCTAGAAATTTTGTATTTTTAGGAGACCATAAAAAAATATATTTTTTTAAAAAAAAATATGGCTGTCAAGTACATTTGAGTTTTGAAAAAGAATTTTAGTGCAGGATTTATCCACACCTCAAATATTGATGCAATCATACAAAAGAGACTTTCCATTTTTTGCCAGCAATTGCAAATGCTATAAAAAATGAAAAGAAGAAGTGGCAACTTCTTGTTCTCATAATAAATGCTAGTATTCACACGTTGCAAATCCTTCAATTAAATTCTTCATAAATTTTTTATGCACTTTTCCATTCATTTATTTCCACCAATGAGCAGAACAATGTATTCATACTTGTCACTTCACCCATGCTTTCCTGCCATTACTAAGCCCTCATACATCACAACCACTTTGCATCACTTTACATGCTACTGCTATTTCCCCTTAAACCCAGTAATTTTGCTGAGATTTTTTCATCTTCATCTTGTGTTTCCCTTTTATTTCATTCTTTTTTAGCCTTGTTATTATAATGTGCTTTTACATCTATTATGTATGCATACACATGTATCTTAGTGGTTCTAAAATCTCGTTAATACCCGGTAAATAAAGTATGACTTTTTATGATAAAAAGTGTGATTGTTATGACGAATAATTTGTAGTGCAAGTATTATTTGAAATTTCTTTTCATATCTCTTATAAATCCATGTGAGTTTTCATCATTGAATGTATTATCTCGTATGATAATGTGTTGATGAAGCATGCATGTAAAGAAATATGACAGGTTTATATAAGATTTTCCTTCTTTTCATGTATACAATAAAAAAAAGTATAAAACGCAGAAGAGAAATATGGAAATGATGTAAATGGAGAGGAAAGCGCGCAATCGGCTTTGTTTTTTTTGTATTCATCCCTCTCAATTTGCTCTTTACATTACTTTTGCCGTTGGTTTTTTGTTCACATCAATTTTTCTTCATGCACATGTATATGAAGCGTTATACATATAGTCGATGATAATGTGTTTGCAGAATAAAATAAAAAAATGTATGAATAACCATTAAATGTGTAGTAATATGGCGGAGATGTAAACATATATACGAATGAATGATGAATAATGGCCTGATGGGTGAAGAAAAGAAAATTTTATTATGATTTTTTTCAACCCTGTATAAAACATCCCACGAGTGCTTTTCACATTTTTGCTTTTATTTTTATTTAGCATCCTTGAGAAAGAAATCAAAACCTTTAAAGAAATTTCCCTTCTCCTTCTTTTTCATTAAATTTTGAGAGTAAAAAATAATTTTAACAAAATAACATGAAAATTCCTTTTCTTATGAAAAATCTGATAGCATTAATGGGATAAATGTAAAGGCATAAAACATTTTCACATAAGCTCTCTTCTGCATGTCTTAAAAATTTTCTCTCCTCCTTTTTTTCATCTTTATTTTTATGTGTTAAAAACATGAATCCATTCGCAAAATGCTTCAATGAAGAAAAAATTCTTTATATCAAATTTGAATAGAATATTAACATATTTATGATGTTGAAAAGCATAAAAATGAGAGTGGCATGAAAGAGGAGCCCTTTTTATGTGAGTGATTGTAAAAAATATTTTTTATTCAGTGAAAAATTTATTTGAGCTTTTAAGGGAAAGTGAAATAAAAAAAAAAAATAAGGAAGAAAAATTTTGGGGGACGTGTAAAAAGTTTAAGAAATAGAATTTGAATGTAATAATCTAATAGAAGGAAAATGATGTGTGACCAAAAATATTTTTTTTTAAAATATATTTTTGAAGATTTTGGAATCATTATTATCTAAATTTAATTTCAGTCATATTTTAGTTAGATAACTAACACAAATTTATGGAAGCTTTTGTCTATTCTATCATCTGCGACTTTTTCTCAATTAAATATAACTTTTTGAAAGATGTACAAAATATTCTAAAATAAGTGAATTGTGAATAAATATTTCGTATCTTATTTAAACGATTAAGAAAAAACATTTAGGCAATGAACAGAAATAAAAAAAATTACAACAATAGCAAATGTATAACAAAAAATGGCTCTAAATTTTAATTTTTTAAATAAACAAAATAACGTTTAATGGACCAATTATTAGACTAGAAGGAAAGTTAGATATTTTTAATTTTTCTATAATTTTATTTTAACTTACTCAATTGCTTGGGTAAATTTTGTCATAAAAAATTAATGAACTTGATAAAAATATAATCTCAAAAGATGACACTTGCTTAGTTTTGAATATAAGTGAAGCTTGAGTGAAGCCCATTTCAAAAATTTTATTTTGAAATTTCAGTTTTAGATTTTCAAGATGATTTTAAGTTTAGATGCTGCTTATGTTATTAACAAAAATAAATTCTTAAAAAATCAGAACTCACCGGTATTGCTTCACACATATCGTAATCACTAAGTGAATTTTCTGAACATGCTGTAGATGCACCAAATTCATTTTGTAGAAAATCTGGTCTGGGTGGTGGTGGAATGTTAAAGACTGGCGGTGGTCCAGGGCCACATTCATCACATTCGAGTTCAAAATCAGATTCGTAGTACATTTCCTCACAGTCAAATCATTCAACAAATTTTAAAATTTTGTTTATGCTTAAAAATTAAAGACTTCTTGGTATTGACGATAAACATTCACTAAAAACTTACTGACTGTTGTTTTAATTAATAAATAATTTTTAATAATTTTTGTTGCATTTTATTTCCTCATTGTAATTTTTTTCATGCTTAACTCGATATGTGGCTGTAAGCTTCAATATTATTACTGTTTATTTCAATCCTGCAATGAGAAAAAAATATAAAAAACTGTAAGTAATTTGATGTATTAATTAACATCGATGATATTTCAATTTTTCATGCAATTTAGCATTGGACATATTTTTATACCTCATATACATCTAAGATTGATATAATCATAAATTATACAAGTATTGGGAGTGTTTTAAAGATTGAGTGACGTAAAATTAATTAAGATTGCGAATCGTGATAAAAAAAATAAATTTTTCATGTTATTGCCTCAGGCTTATTTTCATATATATTTATAGTTCAAGAAGATAAAAATTCGCAAGATTTTATGTAATATCTATAATATGAGACAAGCTGTTAATAGTGACAAAGTCTATAAATATATCCACCCTAACTAATATCTCAATCCCATAAAGACATAGATACGAAGTGAGAGAGAAGAAAAAAATATTCAATGAAAGAAACCGCCAATTAACTTTATAACTTTATTTTAAATTTATAGGCACGGTCGAGTCGGTTGTGTCGATGTGAACATTCACATATTTATATTGGCAATAGTCAGGCTAGGTAGTAATATATAATTTATTGGTTTGCAAACAATTTCAACAATATTTTCAACCAACTTGATGACTGACCACATTGTTACATAGTTCAATAATAAAATGCAAATCAAATTAGATACACTCGATAAAGCGAATAAAATGTTATAATAACAATAAAAAAATATTGTGTGACGATTATGCAAGATTAATTTTTTTGTTTGATTCAACAAATCTATCAACAGTAAAACTGTTATGATTGACTGACTGAAACTTTTATGATAAATCATGTGTGTCGCTTTCCATTCATTTTTAAAGATCTCTCAATGCTCTTTTTTAGCACGCTAGCAATAATTTTAATTCAAATTTATTTATGACTCATAGACATAATAATAATAAAAGTAGATAAAGAATTTTAATAATAATAATAATAAAAGACTGTAAACAAGTCCACAACTTCTTTATTGTATTTGGCATATTAGTTTATTTAAAGTGAAAGTTTAAATTTTGTAGTAAAAGACTAAGACAGTCTATAAACTGTGAGAAATTCAGATGAAAAGGAATAAAAACATTACTTCAAGTTTGTTTTTGCTTAGAGAAACGTTTAACTAAACTTTTAAATAATAATGAAAAATAATATTAAGTTATCTTACAATAAAAATTTTTATTTAACATTAATGTTAAGAGTTTTAACTACTATTTCAATTAATACAACTTACTTCATATGTAAGAGAACATAGATTTGAACTGAACGAATTATAGCCAAATTATTGAATGACAGATTTTTTGAACTTCAAATATTTAAATTTAGCTTGGTTAAATTGAAAAGAAGAATTAACATTAATTTAATTTTAAGACGAACAAAATCTGAAAATCAAGTTTGTGACCTAAAAAAATAATACCTAACATTTTTAAAAAATATATTTCAATAATTAAGTGATCAATTATGACGATATAATCACTTGTAATTTAAGCCATGATTAATATCTTGCTTGATGATCTGTTAATTTAAATCTTATCCTGAATTAAAGCCTTCAACGCAAGAAAAAGTGGAACTAACAAGTTAATGTAATAATCGAATGATGTCAAACCCCTTGATTGCCTTAATAATTTCAGCAGCTCATGTAAAAAAACATTTAAGCCTGTTTCATAAAACAAACGTGTTGCCTTTAAGAGGGAAAAAAATATTTAGTCACCACATAGGCTAAGAAATAGCGAAAGCGCAGAGGTGAATGAATAATTTGATTGAAAAATTAAATAGCGATATAGACAATTACAAAATTATATTGTTACATAAAATAATGTGAAACATAAAGCAAATATTGCAATTTGACTGCAGTTTGACTTCTCAATTAAGCAAAGATCATTGAAAATTGATTTGAATGGTTGCAATACAAGTAAACAATGTAAATAGAAATAAACGAAATAAAAATAAAATTGAAAGTTTCATAACATTGTCACGAAATTGAAATGAAGGAACTATGCCTTATACCATCCCATAAATGGTACTGCTGATCTCTCCGTCTGCGAATAATTTTCAATTTAAAATCTTTCTTTGTGAAATCGATTTGAACTTTTGACATTAATTCATAATAAATACAGTTCAGCAGATTTTACTTGTCTTTATTTGAATTTCTAATAAAATTCATTTTTGACCAATGAAGCTCTGAAATCTCCCAAATGAAAGATGTTTATATTACTAAAGGAATAAAAACGAAGAAAAAAAAATTTAAATATTTGATGATGATGATGAATAAAAAAGTTTCACGTTATTATTAGAGTTAATTTATATTCACGTCTTTTTATCTTTCTACTTTATATTTTCCTTTGGTTTATTTTTCGATTATTATTAGTTCACATTCATCTTTCTCATCATTTTCTTTCAGTTGTTGCTGCTGCTGGCAGCTTCAAGCATGTTCGATCATTTTTAACATATTTTTTTCTCATACTTCCCGCCACAAATACATGCTTCTGCTTTGAGAACTCCCGAAGAGATAACTCAGTCTTTTCTCTTCTTCATACATCGCTTAATATGTACAAAAAATGAGAACTAATGAAAATTAAAAAGCGAAATATACAACAGAAAGAAGAGAGAGATTGAAGGGAAGGTACGAAATGATGATTTCTTCATTAATGCCTTGACTACGTTATTATCATATCACATTGAATAAATTCTTTCTGGCTTTGATATTCTCGTTCAATCCAAATTACATATATTTAGAATTGTTATGGATAGAATTCTTTCTTTCTTCTTTTTAGTTCTATTTAACTCTTAATACATTATTCACTTTACATTCTCCATTTAATTTTTTTAATCCCAATTTATTAAAAAAACCAGGCAAACTCTATGTAAGAAGATTTGATCAGGTAATCTAATTATTAAAATAGTATATAAACTTGTACTTAAAAGTAAAGGATCTTTGCATGTGGAAATTGCATTTTTAAATCTTTGTAGAATTATTTCACAAAATGAGCAAAAATGTGTCCTTTTTTGTTTTTTAATGAATAAATAAAATTTAATGATTATAAAGGAAAATGAAGAAATTTTCTCAACAACCAAAAAATAAAGCAAAAAATAAAAAGAATAAAATTGAATTGCACTGAAAATAAAAAGAATTGCTTCATTTATAATATGTGAAGAAAAGAAAGAAAGAGCTAAAAGGGAAACGTGTCTGTTTGAAGTAATAATAATTATCGTTAATATTTGTTTCAAAATTGGAAACAATTTTCAAGTCTTTTTTCTCTTTATTTTCTGTTTTTTCAAATGCAACATGCAGTTATAAAAATCTTTTATGCATTTTTGGTTTGTGTTGTTGCAATAATGATAACTCTTTGATGTTTGTTTTATTTTAAATGATTTTCTCTCTTTTTTTATCGCCTCTACCTCTTAACTGAAAATTGATGATGCTGAATTTTTGAAGTTTCAATTGAGGTCTGGCAGAAAAATTGGACACACGGTCAAAAAACATTTAAATATATTTTTTTTTTTCTTTTAAATGTTTTTTTTTTTTGATAATTTTTCTTATTTAATAAAAACGGATAAAAACATATGATATTATTGAATATTATGTATAAACTACGTAGAATGATGAGAAGTCAAACGAAAAAAAGAAATAGAAGGAACAGAAAGAGAATAAAAAAACCAATTTCAATAAATTTATATAAATTTACTATTCAGATCAAAAAGAAATTTTTTCCACATCAAAAAACATAAATTTCGTTGCGATTTTATTTTTTTTTTCTTTCATCGTCGTCTGTTTGAAATAAAAATCAGCTTCTTTTATTTTCATTTCTTAATTTGTTATCGTCATCTGATGTGAAATGCTGCAAAAAACTTTATGAACTTAAAATGGAATTTTGATGAGGTAATGTCTATCTGTTATTTTGATTTTTTTTTAAGTTTGATTCTTGATACGCAAACAAATTTAACATGGAAGTCAAAAACTATTAGTGTATTAAATTTCAAAATGCATATCATTCAATCAAGCTATTGTATTTCAGAAGAAATCAACAAATTTCTCGGTGAACATATTCATATATTTTCAAACCATCTCATTCTTCTACTGCTCGTTGCTCATTCCATTCTTATTTCAACTTTTTTTCTCCAACTGATTTAATTGTGCTGTAAAAGTAAGCACAAAATCAGAACAGCTTTGTTTGGAATGAAATAAAAATGTGAATGTTCAAATAAATAAAAATAAAACGACTTTTCGTGATTATAAATTGCAATTCATTAAGTGACTGTAACCTGATAATGTCGCCCAATAAGTTTATCATGTGTGTGTTTGTGCTTTATATGCAAGAACATTGAATAAGAATTTTGAGATCGTTCCGAATTCGGCAATGTTAAGGTGCAGGTTTGTGTCTCATTTTTCATTCTTGGTTTGCTTCATTTTTAAGAAAACACAAAAATTTAATTTATTTCATTTTATAAATGAAAAAATATCTAAAATAAATGCAGTAAACATAAAGAGGAGAAAATTATAAAGATTGGATTTCATGTGACAATAATTGGAACATATATTCATTAAATTTTAAAGATGCCATTGCTCAATATTAATTAACAATATGCACGAATTATTTTTTACGAATTTAATTTAACTTTATAATAATTTACTTATTAAAAAAAAATGAAATTAATAAGTTATCGTTCATTTATTACGTAACAAAATAACGGTCATATTTCAAAAAAGAACAATAAAATTCTCAGAAATTCTATTGTTCTCCTCTCGACCACCCCCCCTGCGTTACGTAATAAGTGAACGAGCCCTAAAGACCCGTGCAACAAAAATCTTATGTTGGCGATCTGATGTTGCCTCTATAGTGTTATAAATACGTCAAGGCGCCTTTATGTTGCCATTCGTCACATCGCAAGTATTAACACTAAAGAATCGACATCAAATCTCCATCACATAAGATTTTTGTCGCTCGGGAGAAAAAATGATTTTAATAAATATTTAGACCAATTTTTTCGTCCAGTTCAACTAAGGATTAGTGATTATTTTTAAATTTTATAAAGCAGAGTTTGAACCATTTAAAAAAAAATTATCTCATTTAAATTGCAAAGGAATCAACTCAATTTACGCTTATATTATATTTTATTATATTAGCGCTTTTACCCTGCTTTTGTTTGTTTGTTGCCCACATCTTTCACTTGCTTTCGCTCAATTTTATTACCTTTTCTGGATACACACGGAAATTAACATAAATTTCCGAATTTTTACGTTATCCATTTTACCTTTATATCTTTCTTCTTCTCGGTTCAGTCTGCCTGTGAGCCTTTACCTTTTGCTCAATTTATTGGTTTTTTAAAAAAAAAAAAATTCTTTTTTCCGGTTGACTGTGGCTCATTTAATTATTCATTCATTCAGAACAGAAATGAATTCAGCAAAATTCCTGCTTTGGCTTCACATTTCACATACTGCTGTTTTCATATAAAATAAATAAATTGAGCCTTAATTGCTTTTCGTGCGAAATCTTATAAGTGTGCAATTTATAAGAAGTAAGACTTTTACATAATTTTCCCGAGCGGCACACAATCGTCATATGACGATCATATGACTGTCATATGACGGCCGTCATCGTCAAAATGACGTCATGAATGACGATCATATGATCGTCATATGACGATAAGACGTCATCATGACGTCGTCTCGATTCGATTTATGACCTCATATGACAATCATTTGACGAAAAATTCGTCACTCGACAATCAAATGAAAAACGTCGATTGACGATCATATGATGATCAAATGACAAGATGGCGACGGCGAGATGACGAGCATAACCACAATATATATATGCTGAATATGGGCTGAAAAATTAAAAATCAATGAAAAGAAAAAAATTCTAATTTGTGGTAGATCCGAAAAACTTTATTTTTTCCTTTATTTCATTTAAAAACTCCAGTTGACATTACATATTTTTTAAAAAAAATTGCTGCACGAAAAGCTTGAATTTTAAAAATACTAACGTTTTGATTGAACTTGAAATAAACTTGGTGTAAGCTCTGGTCAAAGTCAAGTAAATTTTCTTCAATCTTCTTATTACATTGAATCATAAACTTCTTCTTCTTGGCAATTAATTTTCTTCACAAGTGGTGACAAACTTCATAGACTGCTCGATTAATTTGCTGAAAACAATCACTGAAAGAAAAGAGATTTTTTAACTTCAAAAAACAATAAAGAAATAAATAAAAATGTTAATACTCAACTTTCATTTGTTCCTACGGTCTCCTGTATCCAAGTTTTACTTCTATTCCCAAGTTCTTCGCTCTTTCTACGCAGCTTTGATTTTTCACGTCTTAACTCTTCGACGAAAAAATTTTAACTAAAAGTTGAGTAAAACATTTTTCAATGCTCACTTTGTTTTGATTTTTTTTTTTCACTTCAAATTTCCGATTTAAAATTTTGAAGGAAGGAATTAAAAGTTTCAAGTTTTTCTTATAAGAAAATTAGCAGAATTGTATTAGGAGCTTAAAAAATTAATTTAAAAATATTATCGAAAAATCACCGTCATTCATGATTTTCAAATGATCGTCATATTAACGTCATGAATTTTTTGAAAAAAATCGTCATTCAGTCGTCATCGTCATGATGATGACGTTCATGTGACGATCATTTGATCGTCATCGTCATTGTGTGCCGCTCGGGTTTATGAGTGTTAGCAAAATACTTGTAAATATTTATGATAAAATGTCGTAAATTTTAAATTTAATTCTGTGGTTGCTATTACTTGCCACTAAGCAGATTATTATCGATTGAATTGTGCCTACTTAACATTTAAGGTCATTTAGCCCGTCAGGTATTTTTCTACACTTTCTGCTTCTTTCTATTATCATCATTACATTATGATTTAAAGATGGTATAAAAAATAAAAAAGAACTTAGTTTGAGTTTGGTTGAGGTCAGCAGAAATGTAAATATTATCCAATTTTTTTACTTCTTCCTGCACTTTTTTTATGAAAGACTCTTCATTATTGTCCGTTCCGTTTTTATTTTTTTCATGTGAATAAAAGTTATGAGACGTTTTTATTTGCAATGAAAAGAATTGAATAAAAGAGATGCAAGCAAAAAATGAAAAATGATGGAAAAAGGAATAAAACGATGACTTTTTGTGCAAACGAGCATTGGATATGATTTATATCGCAATTACCTATACGGTCGCAAAAGATGTACGATGAAGACGAAGTGGAAGTAAATGATGAATATGAAGAGGATGAGCGATAAAGGAGACAAGTTTAAATAAACTATGTAAAATGATTAAAATGTTGCAATTTTTAGAAAATATATCATTAAAAATGAATAAAATGAATCAAATTAAATAAAAGTGAAGCACCTACTAAATATTTTCGGATTAAAAAAAATAATATTTTTCATTCATTTTTAGCATTTCATAATGGTTATTCAGACAAATGCATTCTGATGACTATTCAAATATATAATGCATTTACTTCATTTTAATAATTTATTTCTTTTTATTTCATAATAGATGATTGCAATTAGATTGAGTAAATATTTATTATTTTTATGAGATTATATTGCAATTTATTTTGATTTGTCATAAATTCCTTTCTTTTCTTTTATAAATTTTGTAATATTTTCTGCGTTTTCATATCATCAGCACAAAGAAAATGAATTAAATGAAGAGGAAGGGAAGAGGAGACGAATGAATATGTGCACATTCGAGGCAGAAATAATTCATCGAAAAAGAAGATAAAATAAATAAAAAGCACTGAATAGCAACATTATAAAGAATATTCATCGCCATGTGTGATCCAAAACCGCAATTTTAAAGAAAAAAATCTTTCTCTTTGCTCTTCCCTTGTGATTCATTTTCACATTTTACATCTCATGTGTGTTTATAATATCGCAATGTTTAATTTATATTCTTGGTAAAGCAAAAGTAAAGTGAAATCGATTTTAGAGCTTCAGTTTAAAGTTGGGAATCTCTAAATCCATTTTCATTATCATACTTGGAATGTCGCATTCATTCTTTAAAATTGTTTAATTAAAACCTCACTGCAAGAATAAACTGCCTTTGAAGAGAAGTTTACATATGAAAATGATGCTTAAAAGGTTTCTTCTTGCAATTCCACGCTATATCATTTTAATTTTATTTATTTATTCATTATGACCACCCACCCATATTAATGTATTATGCAGCAATAAGATGTGTGGAATTTCTAGTGCAAACAACAGTGATATAAAACAGTAAACAATTTTTGCTGTGCAAAATCACAGCATTAAGAATAAATTTCTCCTCACGTAAAGGCAATTAGCAAACGTATGCAACATTCCGTAAGTTTAGTCAGTACAATCATTTTTGCCATTTTTGTTCGTTCTCATTGAAAATAAAGTTAAGGAAGGGAAATTTTGTGTGTATGAATATTTTATCATCTATCCTCGCGTCGGTTGTCGTCGATTCTCAACAATTTTGCTGTTCCCACAAAAAATAATGGTAAAGTTTTGTAAAATAAAATGCTTATATGAGAGTATGAGACCAAGAATGGAACATTTCTAGTGTAGACAAAGCAAGAAAAAGAAAATCAAAGAGGCAAATTCCCATGAACATGAAATGATGCATAATGAAAATTCTTTTTTTTTTCCTTTTCGTTACCTCTCATTGTCCAGCCAAATGTAAATTCTTCTCTGGCAATTTAATGTGTGTTTTATACATAACTACATTTATTGAATAATATGCAACGATATCTGAATAAATACACAAAAGTTTGCTCTTCTCGTATTGGACTTGTTCGAATGCATATCCACAAATCCACATATACAAGATGAGATGGGAATATAATAAAAAGTTTTGCAATAGAATTGAGCTCATGTGTTTAGTTTGTTGTGAAACGGTTTTGCGTAATGCAAGATAATAAAATGATGTGGAGAAGACTTTAGTTTTCCTTACTCCTTTATGCAAACCTAAGCTGACCATCTGCTTGATTTTTAAGACCCTATTTTTCTTTAAATTAACTAAAACTGATTTTATTGAAATATAGTTTTGAAATGCAATTGATAGGAGATAAAAGTGGTTACTAAACTAGTTACTTTAACATAGTAATCATCGATTTACAATAAAATTTTGTGAAACTATTTTAATGTCATTTTAAAATTTTTAAAAATCCATAAAAATAACAGTAGTTTTAAAAAATCTATGCTAATGTCTTTATTTTGCCATTAGTAGATTTTATTTTCTTTCACACTAAAAAATTCAAATGAAATCTCTAGAAGCAAATCTAAAACATGGCCTAATTAGCATTTTAATATTTTCATTTAAATTTCTTTTTCTTTTTATTTGAAAACAGGTAGAAACTTATCAATTAAGTCATTAGAAGAAGTAGTATAGAGGAATTTGAATAACATAGATTAATTCTTTATTTCGAATAATATTTTTTAAAAATTTATTTATTTTGCGAAGTTATGCAGAAATGTCAAGTCTCATATAAAAATTTCTCTTAAAATAATGAGAATTTTTTTAAAAAATATTATTTCTCGTGAATCAGTTATCATAACATGATGTACAGCAAGTTTTCGAGACACCTCAAAATTGTTCCTGAGGTGTTCTGTTAACGATTATCAAGTGAGACTTTTTAGGTAGACGAATTCTATGAAATAATTTTTAACACTCGAAAACATTTTAACTTATGAAAAAAATTTACATTCGTGTTTATTTTTCTTTACAATTCTAAAACATTTTCTTAGTAAATTTTTTTGTTTGCTCTTTGTTTTGAATGTGAATCATAATGATTAATTGAATGGACAAATATGTGCTATGATGCATATATTTTGCATTTATCATTGAGAATAAATCAAATTTTCCTTTCATCTATTTTTAAAAAAATGCAATATATCGATAATATTTTCTGAAACGAATTACTTAAAAATTTAATAAAATAACTTCTCATCTTAATTGCTAAAGCATAAACCTAATAAGATAATTACTTTATGTTGTTGCAGCAGTTGTGCAAGTTCACATTAACCAGACATACCTGTACAAACTTTAACATAAAGCCAACGTGCATCTTTTATTTTGAATAATAAAACATTTAGCGTGTTAAAAATTAATTGCAATGAAAATTATTTAAATGCAGTTTACATCGTCATAATCATTATCATAGTATACAAAGTATGACCTTACATTAACATCGCACAACAGTACAACATCAGTAAGAAATAACAAAAAAAAATGCATAAAATTCTTCTTTACTCGTTAAAATTTTTCTGTATTGCTGCTGTGCTATTAAATGAGCTTCAGAATTCATTCTTTTACTTCTCCTTTATATTTCTGTTTAAAATTGTAACGAGAAATGCGACCGATCTTGAAATGATATTTATTTATGCATAAAAATAAGCACCGAAGAAACTGCTTTGTGTGTGCACATCTTTTTGCATTTTTTTCTACCACAGTTTTTTTTTATTATTATTATTTTTGGTTTTTGGCTTTGCCATTTCTGGCCGTGTAGGCAATTAAATATCGACAAAAAAGAGCAAAGCAGAGAGAGTATATAATGAGAACGGGGTTTTCGCCTTTTGAAATCGATTTCATTTTAATTTCTTTTTCATATCTGGTTACCAATTCATGTGTGCATCGCATGTGTGTTTTTGGTCACTGTGGACACACACAAGTGATTCTAATCTTGCTCTTGAGGAAGAATTGTTGAAATTGTGGCATGATGCTTCTGCTACATAGTTTACTATAAGAATTTAATTTAAGATATTCCCTTCCAATTTTTAATAATTTTTCAGTGGATAAATTTTGAAATTTATTTAATTTATTTTTAAAAAATGTCACAACTTTCGATGTGCAAATGGAGAATTCAAGCAACAAAATTGTCGATGCGATTATTTTGATAGAGGGAAACTGTACAGTGAAGAAAGGAAACAGCACAAAAGAAGACAAAAGAAATTAAAAATTGTGTGTTTTGGGTGTTCTTCATTCTTTTCTTTTTGCATGAACTCTCAAGTGTACAATATAGCTTTGCTACAAACGTCCGTCTTTTCGACTTTTTTGGAAATTTTTCTCTTATTACCAAGTTTTTTATCTCATTTATTTACACAGCATTGCAATGCATTGTTCGAATCAATTCCTTTATGTCGAATATGTAACTTTTTGAAAAATTATATTTTCTATGTTTCTACGTTAAGTTGAGTCATTCACTCATTATTCAAAAAATCAATTCGTTGGCATATAGTTGAAAAATGTAATTTTAAACCAATTGTATCTCGGTATGTAAAAATTTCTAAATCACTGAACAAATATTTGGTAGATAAATGTCAAAAACTATATCACATACCAATGTTCATTCATCTAATAAAAAACTCATTGATCAAGTGAGAGTGAAGAGAGATGATGCAAAAAAATTCCAAAGTAAATGCATCGACTGATGATGATGATGATGATGATAAGTAATCAGATATTGTTGTTGCATATAAATTCCAATTCCTTTACGAAATTACGTTTAGAATGAAGGTGATATCTAATATCGTAAAAAGCTATCATGCACTGCACTTCAATCCCTTTACGTTCGATACTTTAATTTTATTTTGCTGTTGCTTGATTTATTTTATGTTTCTCGTTTGCTTCTCGTTTCTTCTTAGGTCTTTTTTTTTTTGTATTTTCGCTTAGATACTCAACTCTTCAGCTCTTCATGTTTCAACGTTCGATATTATATTACTAAGACGGCAACCACTCTTTAGATTATAATACGATATTCTCTTCAATATACATACAGTGAACTCAAGACATCCCAGGTAGATTTTAAATTGCCGCACCACACAGTGTATATCAATATTATTATTTAAACATTGCTCATGAGCACATTGATAGGTTTTTATGACTTTTAACTTATTCTTTTTTCTCCTTTTATTTCATTTTACACATACTTCATGAGTGTACAGTTGTAAATAGCCGTAAATGGCCGTTTAATCAACATGAGAATTCCACGACGAACATCAGAAATTTTTTGCCTACTATCATCCTCTTCTTATTATTATTCATTACAGCATGAGATTATAATTTATTAATCGACTTGTTAAGGCAATTTTTCTCTTTTAACTGAAAATATCTTGGATTTTTAATTTTAATTGTGTCACGCTTTTCTCACATCAATGTTCTCGCGGTGCTTTGATAGTTACAGGTTGAGTGCGAGTAATTTATATTTGTGCGTAATTGCATATAATATTCATGATTTTGATGTTTAAAGGCAAATAGGTTTTGGCTTTAGAAAATAATTATGTTATAGTTACTGGCAAGTGTGAAAAAAAAGAGGTTTTACTCATTTTACTTAAATATTTTGATTTCTTTATTGTATCTTAAAATTCGTATAAGAAATATGAACGATATGAACGATAAGAACGATATGTACGAATAAGAAATATTAGCAACATAATATATTTGATTTGCAGTGAAAAAAAAAATGAAAAAAATTTTTTTGATTTTGTTTTCATGTAAATTTAGCAAATTTTCAGTTCTTTATAAAATCTTTTGTTGCTTCTTTTACCTTTTCATGAAATTCATTTTTCCATTTTTACTTATTTTTATGAAAATGTTATGTATTTTTCGTACTCGTTTTTGGTGATGAAAAAGGCATCATCTACATACATAAATGGTTTTCACAAGCATTTCTCTCATCACTTCTTTCTTTTCCTCTTTTACTAAATTGCTTGTGTTTTCCATTCTTTAACAGTATCAACAACAAAAGCTACAACAACAAAAAAATAAAACTTCCAAAGCCAGAAGTACTAAACGAGGAAGCATAAAGAGCAATTGAAAGAATGCCACATACATGTTTCTTGTGTTTTTAAAGTATATTTTTTTGGATGTTATGAATCTTTTCTCCTCCTCATCATCCTATCCCTTTTGTATGTAAATCTTCAGCTTGATATGTTTGTAAAGTGTATAAAGTAGAAATAACATCAAGTGAGAGATGCGAATGAATATTATGATAAAAACTATACTTTTCGTAAAAAACGTTTAGTTAACTTTTTGTCCGCCTGTCACCATTTCTAAAATTAATCAGGTCCCTTCAATAGAATTAAAAAAATATCTTTAATTTTTTTAAAAAAAGCTTCCATTTAAATGCGCAATCAGCAACATCATTTCAATTTTTTTTGAACAAATCTTTTTCTGTTTCAAAAAATAAATTATTTATAAAAGAAAAGTATACATATTTGTATCTCCATTATCAAGCTTACAATCGATGTATTCTCATAAATTATTAATTTTTTACTTGTTGTTATTTTTATTTCACTTGCAGTTCAATTCGTATTTATATGCTCATACGTAACAGAATTTCGTATGGACGACTGGAATGAATTGAAGTTGATTTGAGTGAATGTTGGGGATGAGAGACTTCTTTTTTGACATGACAAAGAAAATGAACATGAAGTTTATGTAGAGGAAGACATAAACATATTATAAGCAAACAGAAAGGATCTCATACAATTTCATGTGTGAAATGGATGGAGAAAGGAAAATATTATATTCGGAATTTGTAGGTGTTATGAAGAAAAAAGTTTTTCTGTTCAAATTCTTGATGTGTTTATTTTGTATTCACAATTGAACAATGAAGATTTTGCATTCATAAAACTTTTGTGATAAAGCATCCAAATTTGTTGAAAATTGAAAAGATTTTCGTTATTTGAATGGGGGAAAACTTCATACATCCAATAAGATTGCATGATAGTGAGTTTGACTAATTTGCATATAACAAAATTTTATGATTAAATTTGAAATTTTAAAACGAATAAACTTTAACAAGAGAATTCATATTTTAAAAATAATTTTCATTGAATTCTTACTGCGTTTATCTGTATTTTTTTTAATATTTGCAAAAGACGATTTATTTTGTTCTAAATTTTGAATTCTTAAAGCATTGCTAAACAATTTTTGATGAATAAGAAAAATCAATATACCTAAATATTAAAAAATATGAAGATTTCGATAGAATGCCTTTGAGGTATTTTTAAACGATTTCAAAATCCTACGCACATGTATGCATGTTTGTAGCTGTTATATTGTTTACAAGCATCATTCACCTTAAACAATTGTTTTTTAATTTTTAATGAAAAAATTTGCTTTAATATTGTAGCATAATATTGTAAGTATTTCTGAGTAAAACGACTTTTTTAACAGTAAGGTGTGGTAAATTCTCATAAGTAAGAAGCAGATGAGTTTTAAAGGAAAAGAAGAAAATTAAAGTATGTTTTAATGAAATGCAAAAACTTGTGTCTTTATTATTTTTGTTTAAACTTTTTTTTGTGTACACGAAGAGAATAATTTCGTAAGCAACAACAGTTGATTGTGCAGATGATGTCGAGGTTTATATGCTACAATTAATTCAATTATGAAGCCTTTGACCTTGTTATACCGCCGTCGTTATTTTACATGACATGGTTGAAAAAAGTTCTTTAAACATAGCATAAAAATCCGTCACTTTTATCGTTTATTTGCATTCACACAATACTCTTATAGCGCCGATTATTCATCAACAACAATGAGCCTTTGACGGCGGCATGAGTGTAAAAAGCACACAAGTGCTAAACGATGGCTCCATTAGCTTTAATTTACATCAATTATTATGCATACATATTTTACTTTATGGGAGAAACTTCAAAGAGAAAAATGCAAAATCTGTATAAAAATCCTTTTTTTTTTTGCTCATACAGCCTCAACTGTTATGCTATTGCAAGTACAGACTAAAATTTGTATTATATGAATATCTATAGATTGGAAAATTAAAAGCACATACAGCAACAGAAATAATAAAGTGATTTTGCAGCTCTGGTTTTTTATTCTTACTTATTCAACATTTATGTAATTATGGATATTATTCATATATATTATATACATAGAACAAAAATCTCATAAAATTTAAATTTATGCTCACATTATGCATAATAAAAGACTCAAACAGTTCTTTACGCTATCTATATCCAACTGAAGTGAGAGTGAAATAATTTTATGTGCATGAATGGATAAATGGTGGTTAAAGTACCTGACATACATATGAGACACATCCAATGATTACTATTTCATGAGTAAAAAATAAAGAAACAAGGGTTGGTAAATGAATAAATTAAATTTAATTTTATTCCCAAATTTAACGTTCCAAAACTATGAGTCAAAACCCAAAAACTACCTAAGATTTTTATAAAAGTGTAAAAATTTTTTTAATCAATTTAACTTATTGGTACAGAACATTAAGAATAATGTGCTATCATCTTGTTTTTGGGAGGAGAAAAAGGTGGCAAAAGTTTACACAAATTATGTATGAAATAAAAAAAAATCATTTCGATTGAGTCTCTAAGTGAACGATGAACGTGTGTGTAATTTAGTAGTTCACATCTCACTTCCATAATACACATATTTTTCTCTTCATATTCATCCCATCTCATCTGTTATACAGTGCTTTCCTCAAGTTCTTGACACTTGATATATGGGTGAGATTGAAAATATATTTCACACTCAATAGCAGGTTTGTAGAATAACGTTACAGGTGAGAGATGTGAAATCGTTTAGCATAAATTTTTATTCTTCTTCCCGTCATCTTCTCCGTCAATTCATATGTATTTTATTTTGCATAAATTTATATACTTTGCAGCATTTATATGGAGGAAATTACATACCAATCACTGAAATCAAATTCAAAGTTAAATCCATTTTAAAAGTATAAAGTTTCCATCAATTTCCATAAATCTAAATAAATTGTTTGAAAAAAAAAATATCGGCACAAAAGAAAATTATATTCTCAAAAATTTGTTGATAATTCAAACTTTTATAAGTTAAATTGCATTCTGCTACTGCTTCAAATAAGGATGCACATAAATTTAACAACAGAAAATAATTTTCAAACATAAATATTGAAAGTAAGTATCGATCGTTTGGATGGATATAAAGATTTTTTTATTCTTCGTCTTAGTTTATTGGTAAATAATTTTAAGACGATGGAGAAAAGGTAAGCAGAAGTAGAAGGAAAAAAATTAAAAAACAAATGGATTGTTACTTAAGATAGAATTTCCCTTATTATCTTTATAGATTCATGGGAAACTTAGCTTATTGCTGCTTTAGCATCGAGTAGGAGGAATAATGATTAAAACTGTTGAAAGGAGTAAACTCGTTGGTTTCTATGAGCTTTAAATAAAAATTATATGATGTAGCTTCAAGATAATTCTTTATTTATTATTAAACTCTTAGCAATAATTTTTTTATGTAAACTTAAATCTTGAATGAAATGAAAATTTAAATATTTATAAATGCTATTCATATTATAGAGTTTTTTAAGCTGCAGAAAAACTGTACAAGTTACATTCCTGACTGATAAAGTCATGAGCCATGAAAAGTAAGTAATTTACGGATGCACATGCAAAAAAATTGCATTTTATTTGCTCATAACATCCCATATATAATACTCCATATCTATTCAAAACAACACAATCCCATATATCTTTTTATAATGCAAGAAGTATCCATGAAATAAAATGAGTATGACTCATATAGAGAGCAAGAAAAATTATTGCCTTATCATTTTATTTCCTCTGCTTGTTATTTTTTGCATTGTGTAAATAAATCAGCGCGTCTCTCCAATCTATTAAGAGAGTGCTGGTCTTTGTCGTCATTCCATGCATTATTATCAGCATACATAATTTAAATATACTTATAACATGGAGATGGAGCAGTAAGAAAAATAACTATAAGAAGAAAGAAGTAGAATCAAATGTAAAAAGTCGATAAATGAAAATAAATAAAAATACAGTATGTGGCCAAAATATTGTGTAGTTTTTTAAAAATCAGTATTTTGGACCTGCTGCTCTTAGTTTAACAGATAGCCACATACTGTAAAGGCAAGAAATGTTCTAATTTTGATGCTCCACACAACGATGTATAATGTTGGACATAACTTCCACGTGTTTACTGTCCACATTACTTTTTCAACTTCATGTTGAAAAGAATGTATAAAAAATTATACTTTTTTGAACATTTTCATCTATATTTCTACAGTCCTTTGTCCAAATGCTCTGAAACTTTCACAGAATGTTGATTCTGTATTAGTAATTAAGTAAACATGTGTTTCAAATTTTTTGAAGGCATTGTTGTTGAACTTCCGTACCTAGAAACTCAGCATGGTATGAAATTTTTAAAATTTGATTATTTAACTATTCATTATTGTTATTAATGATTATTATATTGATTCTGAAAGCATTTTGAATTACCTTTCATTTGATCTATAATACAATGCATATGCATAAGTAACTTAAGAGAAATCAATCAAAATATTCAAGATGGCGGCCAATTTTGCACTTAATTTTCAGAAAATCGCTGATATTTTGAAATATTAACACTACGATTGTTAGTTTTTTTCTTGATTTGTAATCTTTAGATAGTTTAGAAGAAATCATACATACATCATTTTATTCTAATCTTAATAAAACTCAACTTACACGCGCTTAAATATGGTAAGATTTCCAAATTCGATAATTTTTGTATAGTGAAAAATGAATTTCAATTTTTTTCAACAAAACAGCTTTTAAACTGTGGAGAATAGGTTAATTTTGCAATAAATATGCTCAATAAATAATTTACCATCATTCATATGCTTATAGAAGCTCTTTATAGGAATTTCAATTTTCACTATCCAAAAATTTTCGAATTTGGAAATCTTACCATATTTAAGCGCGTGTAAGTTGAGTTTTATTAAGATTAGAATAAAATGATGTATGTATGATTTCTTCTAAACTATCTAAAGATTACAAATCAAGAAAAAAACTAACAATCGTAGTGTTAATATTTCAAAATATCAGCGATTTTCTGAAAATTAAGTGCAAAATTGGCCGCCATCTTGAATATTTTGATTGATTTCTCTTAAGTTACTTATGCATATGCATTGTATTATAGATCAAATGAAAGGTAATTCAAAATGCTTTCAGAATCAATATAATAATCATTAATAACATTAAGGAATAGTTAAATAATCAAATTTTAAAAATTTCATACAATGCTGAGTTTCTAGGTACGGAAGTTCAACAACAATGCCTTCAAAAAATTTGAAACACATGTTTACTTAATTACTAATACAGAATCAACATTCTGTGAAAGTTTCAGAGCATTTGGACAAAGGACTGTAGAAATATAGATGAAAATGTTCAAAAAAGTATGATTTTTTATACATTCTTCTCAACATAAAGTTGAAAAAGTAATGTGGACAGTAAACACGTGGAAGTTATGTCCAACATTATACATCGTTGGATGGAGCATCAAAATTAGAACATTTCTTGCCTTTACAGTATGTGGCTATCTGTTAAACTAAGAGCAGCAGGTCCAAAATACTGATTTTTAAAAAACTACACAATATTTTGGCCACATACTGTATTCTGTCTTGTAAATGAATGGCGGTGAATATTTATGATTTGATGCTTTTTTATTTTCTTCTTCACATACATTCAAGTCTGCGATGATCATCATACAACTACATAAATATACACACATTTTTCGAACAGGTTCTTATGGATATTTTCTTTACTGCAATGAAATTCCACTATAGTTTTCTTCTCTTCCATATTCCGGTCGGTCGGTGTTATTTATAGTCGGTATTTTTATTTTCATTATGTTTTCATTTCATTTTTCTGTATGTTGTTTTTATTTTGGTTTATAATGTGCTGTACCTAGCACATAGATGCTGCAACATCAAAGAAGATGAAAGAGTGTGTAATGGCAATTTGTTTGTACACTAGGCTTATAATCAACTAAACAATGTTATGAAAATAAAAACGACACTCTGACTTCGACGTGTGCTTAGGGATTCTAAAGTATGGCATGCATTTTAATAAAATGTTCTCTACATAAGGCAAACAGTTGCAATATATAAAAAATCAGTATTAAAGCTTTGAAAATCACTGAACAAAAAATATAAAATATTTTGTTTGCCTGTCAACTAGAAACTCTAAAGCAAAATTGTAAAGAAAGTAAAGAGTAGTAATTGTGAAAATCCAAATATTTCTACAAATATGTTTTCTTACTCGCATAATCTTATGGGGATTACGACATTTAGGAATGGAAGGGAACAACATTTCGATGGATATATGGAGTGATTTTTATGTTTATACAGTTGAATGACTATAAGACAAGTAGTACATAGCAAGCACAGAAAAAGGAATCACTATACACATATACATGGAATAAACATTTTCTGATGCGGATATTCTTGCTGATTCACTCATTGTAGTTAGCATTGTACGAATGACTATCATCGTATAGTGTCATTGATATTGATTTTACATTTTAACACATGTTCATCCACCCTCTATCCTTTTCTCTTTAGTCTCGTCTCAGATTGCCTTTTTATTGGCATTGTTGTATTCACTAACGATCCTTTCGTTGTTTTCTAGTCCATTGTCGTTCTTAAAATATATCTCTTCTGCCCCCTTCTTTGGATGGCAATGCAGCATCTATGGTGTGAAATGTTTCAAATGAGCGCGAGTGAATGCTACAAAAAGGAAACAACCAAGTAAGCAAGCATTGACGAAAAATGGCAGTAATGAAAATTTATGCTCTGTTTGTGTATAGATTTTCGTATGTACAATAAATGTCTGTGTGTATGTGAGTAAGTGCGAAAAGCTTTACTGCACAGTTTGATATTATTGTTTCCTTTTGACTATAAAAATATACACAAAGAGAAGACTAACGACAGATGAGAAAGAAATTGTGTTGAAATGGTATGAGGCTAAAGTACATCCGTTTTCTAAACGACAATTCCTGCTCAATCTGGATGTTCTCTGCTTAGGCTAGGGGTTGAAAATGGAAACTAATAAGGTTGAAAATACAAACATAACCATTGGATAATATCACTTTGAATAATGTGCAGTTCCTTGCCATCACATTATAACAATACACAAGTGTCCGGAAAACAAAATACATCCATTGACGTTAAATAAGATTATTCTAATGAACATACGGAAGGAATGAATCGAATTAATTTTTTATGTTTTCATGTCGGAAATCTTGAATAAGAAAATGTAAAAGCAAAATCGGTTCATGATGATTTTTCTAAGGGATTAGTGAAAATGGAAAAGAATGGGGGAGATGAAATGTTTCGAAGTCACGAATTAAGGAACGTTTTATTGAATAAATTATCAACTTTGATGTTATCGAAAATTGTGTTATTGAAATCACTTAGTGACACATCTTCTTAATTGACTTTTCCCTAATCATTCCTTAAATTAAAACTTTTGAACAACTTAATAAATAAGCTTTTCAAAGCTAGACTTAGGTTATGCTTTTTTTAAGAATAAGTACCTTTAATTTATCTAGTTTCTTAAAATTAAAAATCCAATCAAAAAAGATTTTCTATCTAACAATCATCAATCTTTACAAATCAAATGCAAATCTCTCAATCTCTTACTTTTACCATAAATTATTCATCCATTCAATTTCAATGCAAATACAAAGAGTGATAAACTCACTCATCTACTGTTTCTTCCTAAATAAACATTGTTCTTACTTCAAGTTTTAATTCTTTTTTCACCTCTTGCAAATTTAAACTCTTTTGTTATTTAAATAGCTTTTCATAGCAATATTCTGAAAAGTATATTTACAGTAGGAGAAGAATTGAGAAAAAGTAAAAGAATGAAAATGAAATGAAAATGAAAATGAGGCAGTTTAAGTAGTACCAAACAGCATTGTGAAATAAGAAGTGACATAAAAGTCACAGAAAGAAAAGAAAATTAATTCCATTCATCTCAGCAAAAAAAAACTTTTAATTTCATCACAGTTTTGTGTAGTCTTCTATCTTCATCAACTTTGTCATAGCTGCTGTTGCCGCTACCACCTCGAATAATTCGTTTCGCATCTTGAACAAGCGCAAAATTTTGTATATTGTATAGTCTCTCAAGTTGTAAGTAATCATTAGAATTATTCGAATAAATTAAAGTATTCATTTAGTGTTGTTAAATGGGAATTACTGTCCAAATAATCTCAGCGTCGTTTGCTTCTCATTCATTTTCAAATATTCACTTGAGATTTTTTTTTTCTCTCTAGATGATGACGACAGGGTCGATGAAGTTAACAAATGAAATTCCATTAATGAGAAACTTTAAAGGAAAAAATATATATAATGTGATAATTAACCACCACCGTCATGCTCTCAGCACATTATTTTTTGTTCATTCTTTAACGATTATTGCCTTACCAATGCCTTAATAGAATCTCAATAAATTTTTTATACATCTATCTACATGTGCTGCTTTTTCACTTAAATTAAAACAACGAAGTTAAAGAATATAAAAAATTAACGATAAAATGAAAGGTTATGGTTATAGCATGCTAGGTAGTGGAAGACATAAACAATATTTCAAGTATGAGAATATTTTTCTTAAAATTGGACATTTGTTTAAAGCTTAATTACAAATTACACTATACATATGATGATTTTTACTGGTATATGCTACGCTTCAAGGAATATTGTAAGGTATGATGAGTACATCTTCGAGAAGCATAATAATATATATATATATTTTTTAAATAATAAGCCATATTTATTAATCTACAAATTAATTTTGGTATTGAAAACAAAAGTTTGATATTCTTAGGTATCTGCGATTTTGATAAGTTACTAATTTTCAGCAATTATGTCATTATAATTCATATTCTTACATTTCTTAACTATTCTGTCTTGTTTTCTTTACTAATAGAAAAAAAGCGAAAACAGAAAACATGCTTCAAGAAAAGAGTCAAGGGTTGTCGAGACAAATCGTTAATTAATTTACAGGGAAAATAATAGAAGTCCTAATGAAGACAATTTTTCTGTCTCTGTTTTTGTCTTTTGCTCTTCTTGCGATTTTTCATTTGCGATTATATTATTGTGTCCAGTGGAAAAGAATATAGAAAAATTTACAACGCTAAAAATCTGAAGATCAAGAAAAAACAATGATGGCTTTAATGACCGTAAAATGAAACAATTTAACATAAAAATCGTGGCTCCTCTATCAGCAGAAAAGAACGTTTTGCACAAAAATTTCTTTAAATTGTTCAAGACGAAGAGCTAGAACAATAGCAATATCAATAATGAACCTAGAGAAGAGTAATTAACCGAAAAATTCATGTGACACAAACTGCAGATGACAAGCTTTTCTCTTATTGTTTTTATTATTTTATACAAGAACGAACACTAATCCAAGCGCGAACAGAACCGTTGTCAAGTGTGAGGTCCAACAACAAAGCAGTAATCAACATAAAAATAAATTGTCACACTAAAAAAGAAATTTTTATTTCTCGATTTCCGTTACAAATCCGTTCTTTGTCATATTTCTTAAGGTAATTTGTGATGTGCCTTTTGTGTGCTTTCTGTGCTAATTGTTTGGACCCAAACTACCTTTTTTTCTTAAAATGTGATTTTTGTTTAATGGCTGAATTATAGAAATCAATCATGAAGTAAAAATAAATTATATTTTAAATAGCAAAATTGTATGAAATTGTCAAAATGTAATATATCTAGTAAAAAAATTTGAATATTATCTGTTGAATGATAAAAATGGATGAAAAAGAATTGAAGGGAAAATAAAGGTAGATTGGAAACAAAAAGAACTTGTAACAATTACCCAGAAATCGATTAACTTTGAATGTTACTTTTCATTTCGTTTATGGACGGTAATAAAACTCAAGATCTGAACAATTTAGAATTTAATTCAACGTTTTTTTTCAATTTCACGTTTTTCATTGTTCAATTTTCTTCCCTCACATTTTTTTTTATCGTTTCTTATGGCTCATATCAATGTTTTATTGTGTCTACCTTAGTAGGTTTCTTTTTGAAATGCTTGCTACTTTTTGTCATTTTTCTTATTTCATACCTATGACATGATACGATTTATACCATTTTTTCTTAGGTAATGTGCATTCAATGTTATTCAATATGAAAAGCGAAACTAAAAGAAGAAATAAAGAAAGAGAAGGCAGATTGAATAAATTTGTTATGGTTGTCGTTTTTGCTCATTTCTTTATTTTTTTCCTCTCTTAATTGAATAAAGTCCATGACAATTCAAAACAAAAAATTTCCCTTTCGATACAAATGAACAGAATGCTGGCTTTTAGCTCCAGTGATACAACAAAAAAAAAACTGTATGACTGAATTTATATATGTGCCGTTTTGTTATTGTCAACAACTGTCTAGCCTTCATCAAAAATACGAATCGAGCAACGGCAGCAGCAGAAAGAGAAGATGAGAAAATTGAAAAAAGTCATCAAGTCATTCTGACCTCAATAGAATTTTTATTATTTCACTCAAGTAAGGTTGTTAGGCATGCTATACAGTAGAAAAAATTGGACAAATTTGTGCACCTCATAGAAAATTCAATTTTCGTAATTTTGTTCATTAGATTTTTATTTTGTCATTTGGAAGCTTGTAAGATAAGCTTAAATAATTTTAAATTATATTATGTATTTTCTATTGTCTTCGTTCTTTTTCTGACAGAAATATTATTAACATTTTGTGGCATTAGAAAATTAAATTTCGTTTCAGCATGAAATGTGTATGTTAGATGCATAAAAGATCATTTCTGAAGCTCGATGCCAAAATAAATAATATCAGGTTTACGAGAGTGAAAAAGGAGAGCAAAGAAAAGAAAGCAATTGAATGCATTCAACTAATGGCTTTTTATTCTCGTTTCATAAACAAAAGATTAAATTTAATATCCATATGAATGGAATGAGATGCGCTTAAAGGCAAATCAAACCACACAACGGCAATTTCTTCTTTTTCCTTTTATAAATATTGAGTCGTACAATACGATCAAATAACATTCGTTTGTATATTTTATAAATAGATTAATTTGATACAATCTTTTGGTTAAACGAAGCAAATCGCTATTCATAAATTTGCATAAGAATCATAAATTTGCTAAAAAATTTATCAAAAAATAAACAAAATTGCTTCCAGTTTGTTTCCCAATAATAAAAATTAATTTCCTTCAATTCCGTTTACTTTGCAAATTTTATGAGAGGTAAACAAAAAATTTGAAGGGGAAAATATGAAAAATTAATATTTGATTTTCCATTTCTTGATTTTTTTTTCTTCAATCTCTGAACTGCTCTGCAAATAAATATTATTTTCCTCCTTCTTTTATACACACATGTTGAATTTCTTAAATATTATATTTTCTTATGAATACTACTGTATACAGATATTAATGAAATGCATCTGGAATTTTCATAGGTATATTGATATGAAAATAATTTTTTTAATAAAAAATTATAATAATCGACTTTAATTGAATGATGTCTAAAAGCCTTTACATCCGTTAATTTAGTGTGTAAAAAGTTAACATGTATAAATAAGCTACTTGTAAAATCTTTTAAGCATGTGATTTGATCATCATGTCATTTTCATTCAACATCAAAGTAAAGGAAGATTAAAATCATTTGGAAAAATTCTTATTCAAGCCAATCCTTGATTTTTATTTTCCACAAACAACTTCCGCTACTTAAAACTCGAGTCATTCCAGTTAAATTCTTCTTTTTCTCCTTCCTCATGATTTTCGTATCCATTTTCATTTCATTTCAAGACTTTTCCTCCTAGTTCATTTTTATTTATTCGATTGGAAATAAATATTATAGGAAGAAAAATTTGTGAGAGTATCACATACTGTTTTATCATTCTAAACAGGTGTTTCCTAACATTTTTCACACACGACCATAAACGAGTGTTCTAGCAAAATGAATCGCAATGTGAATATTTTCTTCAATCGCTATCAAATGTGTGTATTTTTCAATATTTCTCCTGTATGACAATGACGATTGTATGGAGCCACAAAAACACGAGGAGTTTAAAAAATTGCTTTTTTATTATTTCTTTTATTCTTTATCAAACATACAGCGTAGTAAAAAAATCCAATCGATTGAAAAAGCGCGACGCGATATAGCGGAAAGGAAATTTTATTATATAAAAAATTGCTTTTTGGTGTATTCATGATGATGATTTCTCGTGCATGCTTTGTATGCAAACATTTCACATACATCTCTGTCACTGAGAAGCTTCAATGTCATTTTCTTCGATATTTTTATTCATCATGTGTATCTATAAAAATTATTAAAGTAAAGTTCGCAATGGGATATTTTGCAGATCAATCTTACATCAAGAGTCCAAAATAAATTTCATGTAAATATTGCTTTGATCATATTACCTAATTTTCCTTGATTTTCCCAGATTTTCCATACATAATGCTGTTGACAAATATAATATACTAGTGAAATAGCCAGAGGTTTCAAAAATTAGTCTAGGGTTATCTCTATGAATCTTTGTAATAGTACTTTGGATTTACATCAAAAACGAAATCACAAAAAAAAATCTTTCATTAACTTAAAATTCACGATTCAGCATTAAGTTTAAAAACACATTTTTTTCTTATACGTCAACTTTTTTGTTTCTGATATTCTGATCGCATCATTTCTGAAGTCCACAGAAATTTTACAATTTAATGAATTCTGAATTTTATACAAAAAAATGAGAATAATATAAAAGAGAGCATGCACGTTACATAAAAAAGATCCAGTGGTATAACTTTTTTACGGTCGGTCAACTAACGTGCATTAGCATTGATATTCAGAATATTTCTCTCTGTATTCAACCTTTTGTATCATTTTTTTGTTATGTACAACTGTTTTTGGGGAAAAATGTGCATACACATTTGGATTGAAATGGCATAAAAAATTGAACGAGACCTGCAAAAAAACAGAATGTTCCATAATAATAAAAAATACAAAAAAAACTGAGCTCTTTTTCCTCCTATTGTACCCATCCGTTGTCGTAAAAAAGGAAACAAAAAATAAATAAATCGACTGGAGACGACATAAAAGAGAAAAATTAACGTGAATTTCTTTTATAGCAAAAAATAATTTCTGCACGATACAGGCATACACAAAATGCAGCAAACAGTAAACATTAAATGCCTCTGTGTCATCCATTTTCATCAGATGTATTGCATATATTGCCTTGTAGGCACATTTTTCAAAATCCAATTTGAATCTAATTGCTTAATGTCATGAGAAACAGAGAAAGAAAAACATGTAGCTAGAGGTTCTATTAAAAATGAATTATTAAGCTTTATGATGAAAATTAGATACTTTTTACACAAAGAGTAACATTGATTAAAAAAATTAGAACGTCTCTTTTCAAAACTTTTGTTTAGTCCAATTTGATTTTTAGAAAAATTACGAGACATCATATTCCCTAATACATATACACAACTGTTTTGTTTCTGCGATACGATGCCGCTTTTATTGTGACTTTCGTGTTTGGTTGTACCTATGAATCATTATCACAGTTTGTTCAATTTAGCAGTGTATTTTTTTTTTTTTTTTGTTATTTCCCTTCACATTTTTTCAAGAAAAATTTCTGTCTTATTAGCATATATGAGTAATGTTAATGGTAAATAATCACAGTATAAAATTTGAAAAACATGAAAGAATAAAAAACCCGTGTGATGTTTTTTGTGTACATTTTTCGTTGAAGTTATAAGAATAACATCAATAGCATTAGTGCCATTACAATATTTTTCATGCCTTCTTTTTCAAAGGTAATGTTTCTGTGTTATGTCAAACGAGAGAACAATAACAAAAAAAAATCTTATTATCTAAGAGGTGCTAATTGGAAGCGGATTTCAGGGTTTTAAAAATGATTTGATGTTGTTGTTGGCGTTGCTTATTTGCTGTTTCAAATAACAACTCATCAAACCATACCGACATAAGAAGTTCATAAGTGGAAGCGAAGAGATATTATTCCTCATTATATTTTTTGTTGGTCAACAATAACTGCTTTGACTTTAGCGGCTTTATACGATGAAGAAATTTACGAAAACATTAGAAAGCGCCCAGTTTGAAGTCACATTGAGAAATGTCAACTTACACACTGAATTTATCGTTTATGATAATTTTAATTTTATCTCATTTTTTTTTCTATGTCATCTTTAATCTTTATATCGTTAGTGTTATGAGGAAAGGTAATTTAACGGTAGGAAATGTGAATAATTTTGCAGTTATTGTTTTGAGCAAGAGAAAAAGTTATTATAAAAAATGGAAGTCAAGTGTACAATGAATTATAGGTTGACAATATAATTTGGTCTGAAAGAAAGTGAATAATATTTTACAGTATTTTACATGACAGGTTCTTGTTGATGACAGATTACATAAAATTTAATATGACATTTTTTAAAGATTGATAGGTAAATTTTTTTATACATTTTACATGAAATTTTAAATTATCTACATGAAAAGTTTTTTGCTATGAATAGTTTCAAATTCCATGAGAAAATAAATAACAAGACAATCAGTAACGTTTTTAGGTTATTGGGAAACGAAATTCTAAAAAATTATTAAAATTGAATATTTTGAATCTTTCTTGCATTATATTATTTTGTTATGATGATTTTTCATCATAAAACCAAATGACTGTTTGCAATTACTAAGCACTGTAGCAGAATAAATTAATCAAATTATTGTATTGGAAGCAAGCATATTGACCTACATTAACATTGATTAGATTTTCTATTTCTAACATTCATTTGCAAAGATATGATTTTTGAAGTAACCACAGTGTAATTTTATGTTAACTGTGTACGTCAGTGTATGAATATAATTCAAAAACATTTTATTGAGAAATTTACAATATCTCATTCAGTTTAATTTGGAAAGGCTTATTTGTATTTGGGTTATTAGTGCTATTTCCATATCATCATATACTTACATCATTTTCTCTTATTTGCTTTTTCTTTCCTTTCCTGTTGCAGTTTTAACCACAAACGCAAATTCAGTTTGATAGTCTTACTTCTTATTTCCTTCTGCAATTATTGTTCGTTCAATCAATATAAGAGCCAAGTCTATGTTTTTTGAAGTTAAACTCAAGGTAATTTGATTTGCGTGTCTCTCGCGAGATGGATAATTTACAATCAACATAAGGTTCAGTTTTTTAAATCTGTTTTGCAATTGTTCATGTTCGTCAACTTATAAGCTTAGTAATGAAAGTAATTTTTACTTAGCAGAAATATTATTTTTTGTGGCTTCACATTAATTTTTTTTGCTTTTGTTTTAGTTTTTTTTTTTATTATTGAATTTGGTGGACCCACCGCAAAATTTTAAATTACCTGTCTTTGTTATATGCTCTTTATTTCTTTCAATTCGGCACAAAGAATAAAGATTGCAGAGGAATGCAAATAATGCTATTAAGTTAACATTTGTTTCTTTTCCAAATTTATTTTTACTTAATTTTGGAAAAAGTATAAAAAGACAAATAAAAATTCTCACACATAAATCACACCGAAGTTGCAACTCATAGAAAAAAATCAACCAAGCTTTTGGTTATTTTTGTAGTAATCGGTTTTAACAAACTTTTGGTTAATTTTGTATGGGAAAAAAAATTTTCAACTAAATTTTTGGTTAAAACTTTTACCAAAAAAATTGTTAATTTTACTAACTTATTTGTTATTTATTAAATTAATAATTTAATTGTTTTTTCAATCTAAAACTCTTTATTACTTATTAATAAAGAGTATCTATTAAAAATTTAGTCAATAAATCAAGTTTCGAAGCTTAAAATCACATTTTTATAAATTTATGTAACCAATTAATTTGTTAAACTTAACTAAAAGTTAGTCACCAAATTATAAATTTTAAATTATTAATCTAAAAATTGATGGTTACAGCCAAATTAAATATTTTTTTCATGAACTTTGTTGCTTTGCTAAGTTTTAATGATTTATCGATCAATTAATTTATAATTACGATATTTTAATTTATTAATTATTTATATTTGCTAAGAGTCATTCAATCTCTAATAAAAATTAATCAGGATTTGATCAGCGGAAAATCTTAGGAACTCAGAAGTTAAGCAACAAAAATTTCATTTTAAAATTGGATGGGTGACCAAATAACAAATTTTGTGGTTAAAATTAACCAAAAAATTTGTAAAATTTTTGTAAATTTTTAATTTACTAAAAATTAACAAATTTTTGGTTAAAAATTTGGATTAACCAAAAATTTGGTAAAATTTAACCAAACAGTTTGTAAACGCTATTTTAACAAACATTTGGTTAAAATTTTCATATAAATGACAAAAGTTTGGTAAATTTTTTTCTATGAGTGTGGTTAAGAGAGAAAGAATTGCATTTAAAAAGAAATTAAAATCCACTAATTTTCTTCTTCTCTTTGTCTCTCTTGCTTTTGCTTTATCTATCTAGCACTCAATTTTATTTCATTTCTTAAATCACCGCAATTTTTTTAAACTCATGCACAACAAAACTCGCACACAATTTATTTCATTTTCTGCCTAAATTTTTTCAACTTTACTCCATCTACATCTAACTATTTATCTTTTCTGTTTTCTCTCTTTCTTTCTTTCTTTCTTACTTGCTTGATTATTCAGCTCTTTTGCCTTTGCTTTTAATTTATTTCACTGTTTGTTATGTGTTGTGTTGTTATTTTTATTTATATATTACTCATGTAATTAATTTATTTGAATGCCTTTTTTATTTTTTTTTTTTTTCTTTAAAATTGCCGAAAAAAATATTTTTTTTTGCTCTTCCAGTCGGGCGATGAATTTTTATTTATTTCTGTTTTGTGTCGACTTTTTTCCCTACTTTAGGCCGTCAATGTTGTTATTGCTCTTGTTGTTAAGAGTTATAAAAAATGAACTTCCATTATTCTTTGCATGGGTGAGTAGGAGAGAAAGAGAAATTTAATGCGAAGGTCTAAACTAGAAAAAATTTCCCTTCCTTCCTTAGGAGATTTTTTCTGTGCTTTTCTTTCTCTTGATTTCTTTCTTTTTTTTGTTATGATGCTGCGTATGTTTCCGCTTTTATCACTCACACATGCCTTTGTGTACAACACTCTTGATGTGTTTTGTGTTTTGAGCCTTTTTCTACTTTTCTTGTTGTTATGCCGGTTTTATTGTGGTATAAAAGCCACAATTTTTTTTCCTTTTCTTTTTTTTTATTTGTTTTCACACCTTTTTGATCTACTTTTGAAAGGAAATTTTTCAAGGTTGAGCTTTCATATGTGCCAATTTGGTTTTTCAAGTTCACATCTGTTTTTAATTTTTTTTCTTATAAATTCATACAAAAGCATAAAATTCTCTTTGCTGTAATTTTTTTTTTTTGCAAAAACCAAGAAGATGTGGTTTTCACATACAAATTCTAGAACATTTATTTTACAATATTTCTAGTATTTCAAATCAAAATCTTTTGTTCATGAACGAAACTTGAATTTTATTTGCTTGTTGAATATTTTAACTTCAAATGTACTTTACCAGAAGTCATTGAACGCGGTAAAAATGGTAATCAATTCGATTCAGTAAATTTAAACTTTTGACAATTGTACATTTAACGTAACCGGCTTATTTTTTCACAACAATTTTTGAGCTATAGATATCAACTTTTCATTACCACAAATGAAATTTAATTAATTTTTTTATATTAATTGATTGTTTTCGAATTGATTAATTATCATTATTTTTATTCATTAAGATTTTTAAAATTTACTATCACTTTATTGATTAATTTAATTATCACTTGACACTAAATTTATTTCATCTCTTCTTATGGTAAGAAAGCTCTTTTATTTTAACAAGACAAGAAAATTTATTTGCCAAAAACCGACCGAAATCAGCATAAAAAATGTTAAAATATCTACATCAAGAATTTACATATTACGGCCACAAATAATAATGCCAAATGACGAAGAAACAGAAAGGAGAAGAAAAAAATTAAAAAAAACTTTTTATTCTTCACAAAAATAAAACAATTTTATCTTTTCGCTTATTCCAACGTACGACATTCGAGTTTTTTAACAGCGACCGTATAACGTCCGTTCTCGTTGAAATGTTTCTACAATCTGAATATTTATTCAACAGAAAATACGGCGCTCTCCATGCATCGAAATATTTTTTTCTTTTCATTCCCTCATTGAAGCAGCACAAGTAAAGCAAAAAAATTAATTTTTCTGTTCTTTTTCAATGCTGTGTTGGCTTGATGGTTGGCATAATCAGTGAGTCTTTTGCGCTCAATGAAAATGTTTTTGTTGTATTTCAATTTGCGATATTAAGAGAAAATTTTTGATTTGATAAACATTTACTCAGAGAATTAGAAATTGGAGAGAGTTTAAATGAAATCAGAGAAGAGAGAAAATTTTAATCGAGAGACGGAAATTTTTCCGGAGAGGAAATTTTTTGATTCCGCGAGAAGAGTACAGCAAACACGAAATCTTTTTCAGGTGAGCGAACTTTTCATTTATTGCTCATGTTTCGCTTATCTATGATTTATTTATTACCTTGGTACGAAGATATATTTTATGGTGATTAAATTAACCTCAATTATGAGTGTGTGACTGATAACGTATCAATTTCATGAGATACTATATGTCATAAAAATGAAGGCATGCTTTCCCGATTGTAGTCTGTGTTCGTAATTGCATTAATGTATCCGCTTTTTTATGGCGCACTTCTTTACTTTTACAAAAATATTATTGACATAATTTATTTCTTAATATGATAGATGTAATTTATTTAAGAACCAACGTGCATTTGTTAGTCGTTTATTTTAGATCTGGTTGTAGGTATAAGCCGGTATAAGTAATAGATTGCCTTAATTTGATAATTTTTATTAGCTTTTTTTGAAGCTTCAATATTTTATTAATTTGTATAAAAATACAAAATTCATCATTCTAAAAGTTTCAAAGGTACGCACGACAATTTTATGCAAAAATGTCAAAGCTTTCCTATTTTCAAAGAGAATTTTTGATATCCATAGATATAAAGGTTTATCTGTATATGATGAAATTAAATTTTTGATAAACTAACTACCAAGAGTGTCGTAAAAAGCTTCATTTGCTAAAATACAGATGCATAAAACAGAATCCTTAAAAATTTCGATACTAAATCTATCTTTGCATATTTAGTTTAGAATTTCATTAAAATTCACATTTAATTGACATCAGAAAGAGAATGAATACCTAGCCATGATGAATTTTGAAATATTTGAAAATTTAGTTTCGAATCTAAAGAGAAAACTTTCTAAAATGCTAGAAGGAAAAAAAAATTTATGCAGCAACTCAAATTCTCAATTTAGATATTTCACTAATACTCAAAAGCAATGCACTTGACAAGATTTAATTTGAATAAATTTATTTCTAGTGTTTTGCAGTTTAACTTTGCTTTGGTACTATAAAATGTTTTCAGAAATGAATAGGAAGACACACAATTATACGTAATATTTATGAATTGTATCCACATGAATCCAAAATTCATACCTTCACAAAAATAATTGTATGTGTATCTCATTCACATTTCTATGTATAGATAAAGTTTAAGCCTTTCATGTTGCACTAATGAAGTTGTATGTTTTCGTTTACTTTGTAATTTAGCTTTTATTCTTTCTCACATTATGTACTTTTGGTCTACGATGCGCTGAAAAATGAAAATGACATAAATTCATAACACTTTTCATCACAGCACTCTGTAATTAAAAACTTTTTGTGATGTATGATAAAGTTTCCAATAATACATCCTTTTGAAGAGAAAAAAAAGAGAATAAAGTATGCAAAAACGTATTAAACGCATTAATTTGATACTCAACAATATGTAATTGAATATAGTTTTTAGATGAACAATACACATTAAAGTTACATTTTAGCAATTAATCAGTCCCATATAACCAAATTGGTCTAAATTTGTACATTGACTTTTCATCAAAACGATTTTGGTTATTTAATGGTAGTAGTCTTAGAGTTGATTGTTTACATATTGGTATTTTTATTTCAAGTCAATCAAAATTGATTATTAGGTATTTTTAGAGATGATAAACTTTTAAACTAATTTATTTTTTTTTTCTTTTATAAAACTCAACAAAATTAATGTTTATTCTAGATGCAAAATCATTGGTAAAGAATTGTATCATCCATTTTATAACAACAAGAAAGAAAAACATAATTTGAGTGGAAGAGAATCAACAACCGTGAAGCATTAAGTTTTTTACATGCATTAAAGTTTTGACAGCATCATAATTCTGACGTAAGTATGAAAAGAAAAGCGTATAGGAAGTTAAAAAGGTTAAAAGTATGAAAAAATTAGAAACTTTTTGCACTCATCATCATCATCATCACTGTACAAACCGTAAATTGCTTTTATAAAGGAAAAAAATGAAAGAATTTTTTAGATGATTTAAAGTATTTTTTCGGGTCCTAAACAAAGCTTTAAAATTTAAAAACGTATTTTAATTTATGAAACTATTTAAAAATCGTTTTGAGAAAAATCAAAAAAACAATGAGATTTTTAAATTTAGTTTTTATGAAAAATTACACAATACGAAAATTCGAAAAAAAATAGGTAACAACAAATTTTCTTAATTATAAAACAACAAAATTTTATTGACAAATTTTGTTCAACTGACTGTTTATATTTTATTTTCTTTATTTTTTATTATTTTAATTTTCATCAAATGTTCGTATTTTGATTAAAAATAAAGAAGAAGCAAGAAGGAAGCTACTTTTTGTTTTGCAACCCTTTTTAATATTAAATGATTTTACGTTTTCCTTGCTATTTCATTTTCTTCTTGAATCGTTTTATTGTAAAATTGTTTTTTCCATTGGAAAATTTTGAAAAATTTATTGTGCCTTTAAAATACCTTTTGTGCTATTTTAATTATTCTAATATTTTAGAAGAAAGCAACTTATTTTAAAATGGAGCAAAAAGAAATTTCCATTTTTTGCCCAACAAAATTTACAAAAAAATACGAAACGTCATTTGGCAAATGCCACATCTTGGATAAATGCTTACAAGAAATTAAATGATACTTATGTATGTACCGAAAATTTATGAATAATCTTATTTTTTGTACGAAAGGATACAATATCATTTTCATTCAAGGAATACGATACCATTATTAAATGGAAAAATATACAGAAACCATGAAGAATGAGCAAGGTTCAACTTTTCTTAATAGCCTTAAAGAGTTAAATATATGTATGCTTGATGAAAGTAATGCTGAAAGAGGGTAGTGCGTTGTGGCTTTGTATTATACTTTCATGTGGTATCATCAGGACAATAAATGAAAAATTTTACATGCGAGAAAATTAATATTCTTCGGACAGATGGTAGTTGAAAAAGGAGGATTCTAAAATTTAATGAAGAAATTAGAAAACTAATCTAGACTCAGTTTTTATTTCCTAAAATATTTAGGAATATTTAGGTATAAGGTCAAATTTGCCATAAAAAATTTTAATGTAATCTAAATACATTAAAACTGTTTAGTGATCTTCTATTATTTTTTTTAAATATTATATGAAACTGTTAATGCGCGAAAACTAAATAAAATTAACTAAATTCAGGACTTTGGTTTTCAATTTCTTTTAAGAAATTTGAATCAGTGTAAAATTAATAGAATATGCAAGCATTGTTTAAAACTGATAGTGTCATGTGAAATAAAGTGTCTAAAATTAGCTCAGGATACGTACAAAAAATTTATAAAAAGAGTAGTTGGAAAAATTGGCATGGAGAATCGCGTAAAAAATTCAGATATATTACGAAACATACACGTTCACCACCATCAACAGCCGCAACAGCAGCGAAATGAATGAGGAAGAAATGTGATGAAAAAACTGCATTATATGGCAAATATATATAAATTTTGTATAGTGTCGCTGATAATAGGATTATTCCAATAAAAAGTTACTATAACCGTACCATATTTTGTCACTGCTCTCACTTTGGCATGCGAGAAAAATTTATATACACATTTATATATATATTCTCTTTATTCTGCCAGGGTGGCTGAATATTTTTGATCTCAGGCATTTTTGTATTATTTTTAAAATAAAATACACACATAAATATATATAAAAAAAACTTTTGAGTTTATTGCGTTTTTTTTTCATTTTATTATTATTATTCAATGCAGCACTTTTGTCTGAAATATAAATATGACAAAATGTTCATCATAGAGTCATGCATCTATAGACTTTCAACCTTACACATTTCCCCCTATCTCACAAAAATAATAAAAATTGCTCATCGTTGCCTATCCTGTTAGCAATGTTGGTTGAATTAATGGTGAATACAATGGAACCAAACAAAATTGTTTCTTTTACGAACAAAAAAGGAGAGCGAGATAATGTCTTTATGGTGTCTTTTTTCAGTATGCCACGTACTGGTGCATGTGGAAATAAAGGAATTAAAAATTTATATGTTAGTTGATGAAATTTATTCACACATTGATTGGATTTTATTTATTTTTTGTACATGCTACTGTGACTATAAAACATTATATGTTATTTGTGGTGATCAAATATTCGTAGTTGGAGATGAAAAAAGGATTGAAAAAGGATTTGAATTTAAAATTAGAAATTTGAATAATTAAATTCAGAATTTGCATTTTCAATTTACAAATATTACTTTTTGCTTGTCTAAATCTCTAAGCTTTTAATGAAAAATCGAAATAACTATCGATTGAACATAAAAAAAAAAAATCATCATTTGAAGTTGACATTAACATGAATCTACGTAAATTATTGAGCAGTAGATTAACACTTTTAAAAACCTCTAAATCAGATGATTACATACATTTCGTTTCAAGTGCCCATCAATCCTTTTTTAATTCCCAGAAAATTCAAAAAATCTATCTAAAATTTTGTTTGTTTTTGTTGCCTTTTCATGAAATACATGCATCTATCTACATGACGATGATGATGATTATTATTATTTTAGAGTGCATAAAGAATATTTGTAAACATTTAGCACAATAATCATCATAATGAATGGATGGCAAAATTATTATTCTTTTCTAGATGACAAATTTTGAATAGAACAGCAATTATTGTCGCATAATGCATGGCGGTTGCAAGTATCAACAGCAAGAGAGAGAAAGAGAGCATTTTAATCTTCTCTCTTCTTCATTATTTTTCTGCCATCCGGCAATTTAGCATTAATATGTGAAGTTTTTTTTTGTGTATGGATAAAATTAAATGTGCACATGGATTCCTCTTATGTTTGAACTTTTTATTAAATTCATCCGTTTTAATTCATTTCAATTGAGAGAAATTCAAGCATGTACATGAGATTTTTTCATGCAATTAACATTTTGAATGCCATTGAATTTGACATCGTAGTTGCTGAAGACTTTAATCATTCATAGGGCATAAAAACTTTTTTTTAGAAATTTAATTTTATTTTGATGAAGGCATTAGATACTTGAGGAATAGTTAATTAAATAAATAATTACGGCAAAATCATCATTTCTACTTGAAATTATGAAGATATTCATGCAATCACAAACACGCTCATAAATCATGAAGATTAACAAGAAAAATATTTCATTTATGGCTGGAATGTCTCAAGTATCTCGTACGTGGAATTTCTTACCTACATTACAATAATGATGATAGAAAATTCTAATATTAAATTCAAATTTCAAGTACGTTTATCATCTCAAGATACTTCAAGTGCCATTTACAAAAATAATTCTTAAATTCTTTTTCGTTCACTTTCTTCTATAATTCATGTCATTGTAAAAGATTTCTTTTTTTCTGAAGGTTGACATTCAGTGAGATGAAGGGGAACCGTTTATGTATATGATAAATAATTTTAGAGAAGAACGAGCAGAAAATCTATTATAAGAAAGGAAGAGGAAATTTAATCAAATTATGTGCACAATTTTTAAATCAAAAATTCTTTTCAACTTTAGAAAAAATATAGTGTATAGGGTGTTTCCTTTTTATATTTTCAATAGAAGTGTAAATTATGTACTTTATTCTTAGGGGTTTGCAAAAACCAAGGCATTAACACTTCGAAATTTCGGGATTAATCCTGAAAAATCCCTAAAAAATCCCGAAAAATCCCTAATTTCCTACAAAAATCCCGAAATCCCGAAAAATCCTGAAAAATCCCGAAAAATCCTGAAAAATCCCGAAAAATCCTGAAAAATCCCGAAAAATCCTGAAAAATCCTAGAAAATCTCAAAACCACAATGGTCTGAAATCAAAAAAAGTGTCCAAAATTTATTAAAAGTCGTGTCTTTTAAACCTCATCTTTTGAATGCAGTATTATAAAACATAAACTGACGCATCTTCTGTGAAAATATCAAGCTTCCAATCGTTGTCTAACTCTGTCAATCATTAACCAAAGTCACGAAAAATTTGTTTACAAAAACACCATGAAAAAGTTTCCATAAATTTTTCTACTTTCTGTTGTTTGTTTCACATTCTAATAACTGTCAATAGCTTAGTTAATGCTCAAATTTTATGTTAAAACCTATAAAACATTAGCAGATAGCTTTATCATTAGGGAAAATGCAATTAAAATTTTGAAATTTTCCAAAATTTTAAATATCCATAAGTTAAAAAGCCGGGCGATTCCGGGTCTGAAACCTACCAGAAAACAAAGATTGAGTCTTAATTTACCTTCTAATTATACTCTGATGACCCCAATCTCCCCCGATTTCGAGATATTTGCAATTTAATTTCACTTATTTTTCAAAATTTTTCCATACAAATTTGCTTGTGCACAAAATTTTTTAAGAAACAATTTTAAACTTTTAATGAAAAATCATATTTATCCTTAATGTCATAAGCTCATATTTTCAGAGATGTATGATTAAGACATGACAAAGCTATTGACACTTTCAAAATAAAGAAAATCAAACAAAACTTTGCGACCTCTAAAGTTTACAACAAAATATAAATTTTGGACACTTTTTTCGATTTCAGACCATTGTGAAAACAATAAATTGATTTAAAATGGAAAGAAAATCTTTTTTCTCGTAACTTTTTCATAATTAAAAGCATGAAAATGTTAAAAAATGATATTTCGATGAGTTTCTTATCATAAATAAGAGTAAATAAGATAAAAAACCGAAGAATTTGGCATATTCTAGTGATTTTTCATCCGAACAAAGAAAATTTATGCGTAAAATCGCTCTTTCGACGAATTTTCCTTCCCAACTAAGAAAATCGATACCAAAAATCACTTTTACGAGGAATTTTTCATCCCAACCAAGCAAATCGATGCAAAAATTCGCTTTTCCGAAGAATTTTCCTTCCCGATTAAGAAAATCTATGCCAAAAATCACTTTTCTGAGGAAATTTTCATCCCAACTAAGAAAACCGATAACAAAAATCACTTTTTCGATGAACTTTTTATCCCAACTAAGAAAATCGATGTGAAAAATAGCTTTTCCTAAGAATTTTCCTTCCCGATTAAGAAAATCTATGCCAAAAATCACTTTTCTGAGGAAATTTTCATCCCAACTAAGAAAACCGATAACAAAAATCACTTTTTCGATGAACTTTTTATCACAACTAAGAAAATCGATGTGAAAAATCACTTTTCCTAAGAATTTTCCTTCCCGACTAAGAAAATCGACGCGAAAATTCGCTTTTCCGAGGAACTTTCCATCCCAACTAAGAAAACCGATGCAAAAATTCACTTTTCCGAAGAAATTCCTTCCCGATTAAGAAAATTTATGCCTAAAATCACTTTTCTGAGGAAATTTTTATCCTAACTAAGAAAACCGATACCAAAAATCACTTTTCAGATGAATTTTTTATCCCATCTAAGAAAATCGATGTGAAAAATCGATTTTCCGAGGAATTTTTCATCCCATCTAAGAAAACCGATACCAAAAATCACTTTTCCGATGAATTTTTATCCCATCTTAGAAAATCTATGTGAAAAATCGCTTTTCCGAAGAATTTTCCTTCCCGACTAAGAAAATCGACGCAAAAATTCGCTTTTCCGAGTAATTTTTCATCCCAACTAAGAAAATCGATGAGAAAAATCGCGTTTCCAATGGGTTTTTCATCTCAAATAATAAAATGGAGCTTTTCCTTTAATTTTTTCACCTCAAATAGTTAACTAGTTGAGAAAATTTGCTTTTCTGAGATAATTTTTAACCTAAATACAAAAAATTTATGAGAAAAGTCAATTTTCCGAGTGATATTTCCCATAAAATATGTATTCCTTACTGCTAAAATTAAAAAAAACTCATGTATGAATTATTTTAAAATTCATAAATTTTAATATAAAATTTTAAAGTTTCTAAAATTTTTTCAAAAATCCTTAAAAAATCCTGAAAAATCCCGAAAAATCCTGAAAAATCCTGAAAAATCCCGAAAAATCCTGAAAAATCCCGAAAAATCCTGAAAAATCCCGAATTTACTACAAAAATCCCGAAAATCCCTAAAAATCCCGAGTGAAAAAAAGAGTGTTAACGCCTTGGCAAAAACAACATTCTTTGTAAATTAAGTCTCTTGTATTTAGGCACTATTCTTTTATATATAGTGTCGACTTTTTCAAATCCATTGTTAAAATTTTGTTATCTTAATTTTTTTTAAGTTTATTATTGTGCTTTAAAGATTTCTTTTTGAGAATAATTTAATTTAGAAAAAAAAATTATTGCATATGGGAATGTAATGTAGTTTGATTTATTGCTTATGCAATTCAGAAAAAATACACGGGGTTTTATTTTTTTAAAAAAAAAAAAAAAAAAAAAATAACAACAATTTTTTCAAAAAAAAAAAGTAGAAGATTTAAACCAGTGCATTAATATCCTAAAGCCTTCTGTATTCAAAATAAAGAATAATTTTTGTGTGAATCAATTGCTAAAAGCGATGAAGAATGACCACACAGAGATCAAAAAATGAATTTTTCTATGGAATTTCAATCGTGAGTAGCGCTTGAAAATTTCAAAATGTACATATACAAGAATCGAAGAGTAAAGAACGAGAGAAGAGAAAAAAAATCTGATTTGTCATTATTTGAAACAACAAACATTCACTGCTCGCTTCGCTGACGACCCTCATTGCCTCATTGAATGTATATTGCCATAAGTCCAGTATCATCATTGTAGCTGCTGCTGCTGAATTTAATATGGAAAGGTGAAACAATTAAAGTGTAAAATTCGTGACAATATAATATTACTTAAACGTTGCAGTATTTTTTAGTCAACATTGTCGATGGAAAACACAGAGCAAAATCCAATTGAATTGGTTATTTCAGATCGTCAATTCATTGTATTTCTTCTTTGAAATTTGAATTGCTCCCTTTATGGCCCTTTACTTTTAAATTCTTTTATTTTTTATTACTGGTTTTGGAAATTTCTTGTATTTTCGAAACGTTTGTTTTCACGGCACGAAAATATGTACTACTCTTCATTTCCTTTTTATTTGTGAATCATTTGACAATTTCTGGTGAAAAAAATTTCATTCTCAATTCATATATGGTGCCAATTTCAGTTTATTTTCTTAGTGTTATTAAAAGTCCAGTTTTTAATTTAAATTTTTCGAACCATATTTTTTGAAAAAGAATTTCAAATTTCAAATTCCAGAAGATTTAAAAGAAAAGTCCAAAAATTATTGTTTTTAAACAACAAAGTTTGAACCTTTAAAAAATGTAAAGACGCTAAAATATAACTTAAATTTAATTTGATTTATGCTTAACTTGAATCAACTTAATGAATAAAAAAAATATTTTTCATTTAAAAGAAAAAAAATCATTCGAAGTACAAAAAGAACGAAGAAAAATTATAAATTGTCAATTCGGCGGCTGAGAAAAATGGCAACAAAAACAAAATTTAATGAATTAAAATTTGTTTCTCTTCGCGCTCGAGTGAAAAGCAAAAAAAGAAGATAGTAGACATCAGCTATAGTAAGAGTGAAGTAAGCGAGTAAGAAATAAAAAAATGAATAAAAATAATAACAGCAAAGAAATTAAATTCGTTTCATCCCAAAAATGGTTTAAAGAATTGAAGGAAGAAGAAGTTAAAGAAGGAGAAAGAGAGAACGAAACATTTTAGCAATTTATTACTCAACATCTTCATTAAATCTCATAAGAGTGCCTTTATTCGACTTTAATGTTTTCACCAAAATGTGATCATAATATTTCACTCTTTTTACTTCCTTTTACTCTTTCTGTTATGCCTTCAAAGTGTTTTTTAAATTCTCTCTCATTTTTCTTAATATTGTTGTATATTACCTTCGAGTTGACTTTTTTACAGCAGAGTTTCAAATTATTGACTAAAATTTATTCATAAATGAGTAACATTTATTAAGCCTTTTAGAGATTCTAAAAATTTGAATTTAATAAATGAATTAGGTTTATTTAGGGTGTTGGAAATATAATTCTTAAAAAAAAATAATTGTATCCTTTAAAAGATCCAGTCCATTCTATGTAATATTTATTAGCAAATTTTTTAATTAGATTCAAATAAGATTTTTTTATTCCCTAAATAATATAATATTTTCCAATTTGAATTCAGGGTCCCTACTCTGAACAATTAACTGACACAGAATTGATCTTTAATCTAATTAGATTCTTAATTTTAAGAAATTAAAAAAAAATGTTAAAAAAATTTAATTGAGAAAAATTATATTTTGTTAAATTTTTTTTATTATTGTAATATAATTTAAATAAATTTCAATATATAGCTTCTACTTTTTACTGTTCTAACACAAAGTAACAAAAACCTTGATCGTAAATTCAAGATTGAAGAAAGTAAATCAAACCCATATCGTCCATATGGCGTTATTATTATTAGATAGTACAAATTAAGTTCTTTATCGTTCTTTATGTCTTACTCGTCTCATTCTTTTCGATCATTTGTTGTTAAAAATTTAAAATCACCACTAAACAACAGTTTCCTTCATTTATTTGAGTTTTTCGTTTTTAGGCTCGTTAAGATACAACAAAAATCAATTTCTTTTTAAAAGTATTTTAATATGTTTTATAGTGTCTGTTGCTGTTTTTTTTGTGTTATATGAAGTATCAAGAAGGTATAAATAAAAATATCAAACAAACAGAATAAAAGAATAAAAGGAAGACATTGAGAGATAATTTTTTGTGTGTCTTGTATCCTACGAGGAAAAAATAAAATAAATTTCATGAAAATGATATCAAAGCAGTGATCATAAGTTATAGCACCATTTTCATCGTGTCATTTTTTATTATTTTCCTTCTCTTTGTCGTGTTTTTGCTGTATTTTGCTTCTGCTACCTTCTTTTTATTGTTATTATAAAGTTTTTGAGAGTATATTTTATGTGTTAAAATCCGTTGATTTTTTTGTTTGGTTCAAACTTCTCCTTCTTCTTCTTTATTCTATGAGTGCTGCATGGTCGACTTTCTCACACCAAAAATTGTATAAAAGTAGCCTCTTCAGAATGAAATGAAAGAAATGAATATAATCATAATTCTTTTTAAATAAGAATAGAATAGAACTAAAAATTGAAGAGGAGAGATTGTGTTAGAATGAAGAGGAATAAAGGAAGAAGCAAAAATGAGATGATGAAGAAATTATCCATTCTTCCACTTTACTTTTTATTCTTATTTAAAATGAATAAAAAGAACCAGATCTTACTTTTGTAAACTGTTTCTTACGTTAATAATGAACACTAGTATTGATTTCTAAAAGAATTTTAAAGGATTTTTCTCATGTCTATTATAGTTTATTACTCTTCAAAAGTTTAATGTTAAGAATTTAATCAAAAATATCATTTAAGTAAAGGTCAAAGAAATTAAAATAAAAGTAATTTCTTAATATGTAATTGTCCATAGTCTTAAACTTAAATAGTCGCAAAATATTCAACCACTTTTCTTCCTTTAAGTATGTATTTTATTAAACAAAAATTCAATGACTCCTAACGAGTAAAAATAGACATGATACAAATTTAGAAATTCCAAAGTTAATTTGGCATGATCAATCTATGTAACAAAATATTGAAAAATTATTTTGCATAAATATAATTTTATGACCAGCAACCTTTTCAAATGAAATTTGTCATCTTGAAAAAGATCAAAAGAAATTGATAGAAACAAATTTCAGAGAAGCTTTACAACAAATATATTAACATTAAAAGGAATTTATGATATTCTCATGTTAAAAAGAATATATTTTACCTTACTTTTCTTTTACCAAAACTTTTGATAGATTAAACTTTTATGATAAGTATTCAGAAATATTTTAGATTCAAAAATAATGTTTGAGATTAGGTTCCTACCTAATCCAGCTATTTTTTAAGATATTTGTCTAAAACTCAAATAATCAGATTTTTAAAATAATAAATAATTTAAAGGATTATTAGTCAGTCAAAGTTTTAATTTTATCAAAAACCAATTCATTCATTTATACACTTGTCTAATAAACAACTCATTAACACATACTAAATTATTATCTTCATTTAATTCCATCGAACTTCATATCTTCAGTAGGAAGGTATAAGAATTATTTTCATTAATTATATTCATTCTGTAAGGAGAACTAATTACTACGTGTAACTTCTGTCCATCAAAGTGAGAGACTAGTAACAAGCAGGCGATAAGAAAATACAGCTATGCTTAATGAGTTTTGGGAATGACTTGTAGATGTCTTACATGTGAGGATTATCACGAGGATATACGTCTGCCTACATTTTCATGAGTGATTAGAAATATTTTTAGCAACATTTATCTCGAATGTTTTATTGACTTCCTTGGAAATTGCTCCCTCCATGTGCCATGTTCCACAAAAGAAATCTTTATATTTTTTTTTTTTCTTTTTTTTTTTGGCCTATTCTTATAACCAAAAGTTAACAAATGGAAAAATCATGTGCAGAAAGAATGAAATTTCAGTTGCCCTTGAATCTCTTTTGTTCTGTTTCACACACATTTTTTGTGTTATGCGTTTAAGATTCATTATTGCTTGTGTTTTTCTTCTTTACATTTCTATCAAACAAAAGCATCCTCAATCTTCAACATCATCATATGTTACAACTTAATGATTAGTTTTTAATGCGATTTTCAAAGAGAGTATATACCATGAAAAAAGAAGAGAATCGTTGATGAGAAAGGAACATGGAAATAAAATGCATAACCGATGTATATAAATTGAGATGTTTCCTTTGAACTTGCTGATGCTTCTTCTCTAACTTATTCCTTATGTTTATTTTCTCTTGTTTTTTGAAACCTATCTCGATAAATGTATGTGCTAATTTCTTGATTTATACCCTCTATGGTATATGTTATGTTATGTGAATACGATATGCTTGTTATTGAAAATGAACCTTTTTTCAACTTATTCACCTCGTAATTTTCAAGTTTTGTTCTTAAATTCTCTTTTTTTTTTGTTTTAAATTTTCGACATATTTTACAGTAGTGAAGCAAATCATTGAAAGAATCGCATTACAATATATTCATTGATTTTATGCAAATTTTATGCACAAAGATATAAGAATGATCTTGTAAAAATATTTAAAAAAAAAAAAAATTGTGTGAAAAATTGAAAAACATATCGACCAAACAATATTAAAAGCCTTTCTTCTTATTTTTTTATTCTTAGTATGTAATATTGCATTAGTATTCAGACAGCGAGCTAGCAATTTTTATAATCGAGTAAATATGTGATAAACAATCAATCTAGTACATTTAACCCTCACCTGTATCGATTGAACCAATTCAAAATTTTATTAAGTACGTAGTATTATAAAATGAATTGCAATAAATAAACTCATGATATATCGTTCAGAATATGACGATGTATAATATGATATTAAGTGAATTAGTGAGTGCATGAGAAGAAAATAAAGGTAAAAGAAGAATTTATAACCCCTTCTGAAAGCAAAATAACAATAAGAATAAAAATAATAATAAAGATATGTATGAATAAAGAGGAAAATGAGATGATGAATAAGGAATAATAACTCAATATAATGTGAAAATTTGGATTAAAGTTCTTCCCTACTTCTCTGTTATTCTTTTAACGTTTCTTTTCTTCTCTTCATCAAAATCATCATCATCATAACGCGTATATTATTTTTTACGATTTGATTTTTGTTGATGTTATTATTATCTTAATAACATTCAGATCTTTATTCCCTTTTTCCTTATTTTGAACATGTTTCATCGTTTCTTTCAGTTTCGCAGTACTTTAAAATATAACTTTTGATCGAAAAAGGAGAAACTGGACTTTTGTTTCATAAATAGTTCTATTATTGAGGCAGCTATATATGAGTCCACGATAAGGGCAGATTAACTTTGTTTTATTTCAAAACACTTACAATTTTATGAAAATCGAGATTCAGCTTTAAGAATATCCTACAATCATGAGTTGCAAATTCTAAATACTTTTGTCTAATTTTGATCCCCATAAAAGGATCAGTTTACTTACTTACTTACTTGTTTAGATGCTTTGTGAAAAATAAAGGACTAGGATTGAAATAAATGTTTACAGATTTGGTTAGCATACTTTTGATTTGGTTGATATAATAGGATATAATATGTCAAAAATTCCTTTAAAAATCCATGCATGTTCTTAAAATTAAAACGGAAAAATTATCAAATATGAATTTCCATGTATGATAAATTATTCATTTCTGTAGCGCATTATTATTATTATTTTTTATGTGTTAATACAAACAAAACAGTAAAAGATAATATATATAAAAAAAATTCATTTATAAAGCAGCTTCGTCAAGAGAATGAATGAATCGCATAAATTTAATAAATAGTGATCGATGCCTTCTTTCATACATTTACCTCTTTCGAAAGCAATGTGAGGAACAAATGCGTTTACTATTATTATAATGCAGTCACAACAAGCCACATACTTCATTGTTCGGTTTTAACCTCAAAGAAGTCATCATCATAATCATCAACTCTTAAAATATTCGTGTATGAGGTAGGATATTTCATCTCTTTTATTCCAAATTAACAATTCTATAATTTATAAGTACTATGTAGCATCTGGCAATGAGATTTTCTTTCTATAATTATCTACCGAGTCAGGTTTTGGTCAGCTATAGCTAACCAGTTTTTGCGTTTTCTCTCTTCATTTCTATTGACAGTTGATAAATAATCAGCCATAAATTATATTTTATTAGATTTTTCAACACTCATTCATTAACTTTAATATACGATCTTCTTATAAACTTATGCGTCCAAATACTTTTTTTTCGTTTCTTTTTGATGGTAATTTCTTCATCAACTTCTTATTTCATTTATTCGCTGTCGTATGTGGATCTTAAAAATTCATTCTTATGTATTCAACTTATCTCACCTTAAATATCAATTCTTGCTTACTTTTAAACAACTCGTTCGCATATTTCTACCTAAAATGAGTGTTGGAAAATTGCTTAAATAAAAATTCTTAATGTGTGGCTGCCTCATTTTAATTTGTCATATCAAAAATTGTAATCAAAAACTCAAAGATTCGTAAGAAGCTCGTAATAAGAAGACAATTTCGAGAAATAAAATGAAAAGATTCAATAATAATGAATTTAAGTCTGTTTAAGTGGATACTTACCTGAGTATTTTTTTTTAAAATAAAGCTCTTTAAGGACAATCGTTTAAGTTAGTATAAAAGATGATTAAATTACTTAATGTCATTAATAATGACAGGATTTCTTGTTTTTTAAATAACTGAGTTTAATCAATAATATTAACGTTAAAACTATGTCTCGTCTCTTGATATTTTTATTGAAAAAAAATGCAACTCTTTAGAAATGTCAAATGATAAACAAAATTTTTACAGTTACTAAACATAATTAATTAATTTTGCGTTCTCTTGTATTTTCTTTAAAATCTAATCAATATATATCTATATTTACGATGATTGAGAATTTCAAACACTAAACAAAATTTATTTAAAAATTATGATAAAAATGCATCCAGTTGAAAAAAGAATTTTTTGTTTCGTGGTTATCTTAAATTGAAATAAATGATCTAAGAATTTAAATATTTTACTTTTTTGGACAAAATTAAGTAACTGAAATTATTTTCATTTTTTTTTTGGTAAAGGAACCTGTTTTATGACTTTTTTGGGTGCATTTTCAAATTCAGTAAAATATCAGAAATCAAGGACAATTGTGTGAAATGAAATAAAATATTTCAACCCATAAAACAGCAAGTCGTATAATTTCGATCATTTCAAATGAAATTCTTTGAATATTGCTTCTTTGACGATCTCGTTCTTGTCTTCTTTTTTTCTTTTATTCAACTATATTATGTGATTCACGCTTATTAATAATGTAATCAAAGAAAGAAAAATTTTATGATCAAATTTTAATGTCTTCACATCAACGCGCGGGATAATTTGTTTGGATAAATGCAGAACTAGTATAAAGTTATCTTTATACTCATATAGAAGCTGATGACTTTTTCTATAAGGAAAGGAATTCCAATAAAATTTTATGACAACTTTGTTGATTCAATTTTATATGCAGATTTTCCACTATCAATTTTTATAACCAAATCTTGTTTGATTTCTATGAAATTTGAATACATACGGTCAATTTTAGAACAGTAATAAAAACTTTAAAATTAATTGTATATCAATAGTTATGTTTTTATAAAAATAATCCTACAGTCGAACATAATTTAATCTTTCTCAGAAAACTTTACTTTATTTTATCATGCATATTTTCTTTAAAAGTAATTGATATTCAATATATTTCTCTTCCTGTTTCGTTGATAAATAATTAATTCAACATTTTTGAGTTTTTGTGCGTACATTGACATAAATAAAACAAGTCTGAAAAAATTTAAAATTTAAAAATGTTACAAAATACAAGAATAAAATAAAAAGTTTTGATCATGTAACATTACAAAAATTCAACTGAAGCTACCTGTTTGGTTTGATTTTTTTGTTCATTTGTTTTTGCTTCTTATATCTCTCGACTGATTGTATCATTGCATCGATTATTGTATTTTCATACATGAACGATTGAGTGGTATTTTTAAAAATAAAAATCAATCCATTGGTGCATCAATCTTTGTTACATCTTTTTTGTTCTTTCGTAGCTCATCGAATATTAATTTGATTCCTTCTTTTCTTTGTTATTTGTTGCTACTTCTTTTACTCTTCAAATTGAAAGAAATATTGAATGCTGTATCATGTGTACTGGTAATGGAGTATAAAATTTTATTTCAAGTAGGAGTCGATTGCATGTTATGTCACAATTTTTAATCTCACAATCACTTTATTGTAAATGCTCTTGAGATTTAACAGATGCATTTATCTCACTTCTTTCTTAATTGAAAATAAAAGAGTAGCTGAATTGTTCATTGCATGATTATCTGATGTGGGATACACTTGATATCTCATTCATTCCGATCAAGATTTGGTGTTTTTGTGTAGGCGGAAAAGTTCAGTGAATGAAACAAGAAATTTTTCATCATACTTTAATTTGTCTCATTTCTTACTTAATTTTCGAAAAAAAACAAGAACTACTTAAGTTGCTACTGAAATAAGAATCAACAGGTTGAATAATTTTAAAATCAAGATTAATTAATCAGCCGTTGATGGTGCATGAAAGTACTAGAAGAAAATAAAGAAACCTTGAAGTAATACTAATGAGATGATTTTTAACTAATTGAGAAAACAAGATTTAAGCGCAAACTTTTTTAAATCTTAGAATGGTAGCTCAGGTTGCATAAGATAAATTCATATGTAATTGATACTTTTATGTTTCAAGGGTTGCAAAAATACTTTTTGTCTAACGATTCATGTTAACTGCATGCATGAAAAATGATCTTTTAATCTTTCATCAGATCATCCAGTTTACAAATAATCGTAAAACAAGACAGGTTTTGTTCAGATCTGCATATTTATAAGTAATTTATAAATATAAAATCATTAGTGAGTTATTATCAAACCAAGAAAAAAAAAATTATTTCATTATTTAAATTTTTATAAATCTTTATGAAGTGAAGATCTGACGAAACAAAACAATACAAGACAAGAAAATTATAAGAAAACGATACGGTACGATGAGTTAATCAAGTTGTTTTAAACTTTTTTCCTCAATCTTTTGTTTTCTGTTATACGAACAAAAAAGATAGAAAAAGAATTATTCTTTTTATTAGATTTTTTTTTTTCCTTTTTTGTTCTTATTTGACTCAATCCTTCGATAGAGTTCTTTTGATAACTGAAATCATTGATTGCTTCTTGAGCATTTTGAGTTAACTTTTACAGAGTTGTGAACTTATGCTTCAAAACATTAATAATTAATTAATGTAAAATTGCATAATACGGCTGATTATTAATATTGAATGGATTCGGACCAAGAAATTTTCAAAATTTAAAAATTAATAGCATAAACTTATAAGGGTCGCAAATGCGTTCACTCCTCTGATTCTGAAAAATCAGAATTTTACTCAATTTATAGTTATTTTTGAAGATCAAAAACGTAGACACTTTATTTTTCCATGAAGAAATTAGATTGTTTCAATATAAGAAAAAATAAGAAGAAAAAAATTAAATAATTTATTTCCAATACAACAACAACAATATATACAATAAAGATGTTCAATTTTTATGTGTTATCCCTCTGATGGGTTTTTATTCTTTTCTTTTTTGTTTTTCTCTCTTAATATATTATTTTTTATTTACCGGTTGTCTACAGATACTGTGCTCCTAACAACCTTTTTCTGTTGTCTACCTGAAAAGTTTTTTTTTGTTTCGATATAGAGATTAACAAAAACACTTTCCTAGCCATATTTCTTGAATGTTTATGTGTTTTCTAAGCGCAATCTAATTTTTTTTTCTATTTCAACGTTCTTCTTTTAAAAGATAAAATATTATCGCTAAGGTAGTTTCTTTCCACTCACAATTTATTGTGCGTATAACCTCTGAATTAAAATATCAAAAACTATCCAGTCTTTAATCAACCTTTTTTTGTCTTTTACTCTTTACTCAATAGATAAAAAAATTGAAACTTTATTTTTTATTTTTATTGATTCAAACCAACAACAATCAATTTTTTATTACACAAAAGAATGAAAATTTTTATTGACCAAGTCGATGATAATTTTTTAAGAAAAATTATGTGCATAATAAATTTACTTCTTGATGCTTCTTGCTTTCATTCTTCTGACCCTTTTTGAGGATTTCCATTATTACTCGTATATCTATTATTTGTTCATACCCGCTTATGCTAAGCTAAGGGAAACATTGACTGTGATGATGACTGTGATAATGGTGTTATAAGCCTAACTTGTACCTGTATAAATAAGAAGTTTTGTAGATTGTATTTATTTAGAGCAACGTTTTTTATAGGGCATCTAACCATACACTTTTTTATGGAATAATCATTACTAAAAACACATGCTTTTTGAGTTAAAAATTGATGGTCACCCTAGTTGAAAGTGTATCGGAAAGGGATGTTGGTAATTAAGATATCGACACAAAAACACCGTGTCCCTAAAACAAATGAATATTTTGAAGATATTGTTTAAAAGAAATTTGTCTCGCATCAAGCTTTGTTTATTTTCTTTTGTTTTTTTCACTTTATCAAAAAATAAAAATTCAATGTCATTAATTTTACTCTCCTTTATTTTTGAAAATAAAAACAAAGCCAAACAAAAATTAAGTGAAGCGAGGAAAAATTAAATTTCAACACTTTGAAAAATTCCTTCCTTATAAAATATTTTTGAAAGAGTTTCGGTAATATTTTATCCTTTCTAAAACAATGGAATTATTCATGTCTAGTTTTAACTGAAATTTTCCACAGAAAGAATTAATGCATAGAAATTAATTATTAAGTCAACAAAAGATATGAAAATAAATTTTTAAAAGGAAATTTTTCTTTCATTTCAAAATTACTTCCTAAAAAGATAAATTCTTTATTATTTATTGAATTAATCATGGAATTGAATTAGAAATATGGAAAATCAATTCAAATTAAATACAGTCAATTAAACCGATCAATTCTTTCAATTGACTTCAAATTATAATTTCAATAATCTTTATTGAAAATATTCAAAAATTCATGAATATTCAGGACTAAAGTTGTATAAAATGTAATAATGAATTCTTATTAAATTTTATTAGCATACGCAAATTTACAAAATTATTACATTCAAAATTAGATTTGCCTGCATGAGATAACAGCTATTTTTCTGATGGGTACATTGAATGAATTTCAATTGAACGATTAAATTTTTATGTAGAAAAACCCGAGCGGCAAAAGTGCAAAAAACTCTGAAGCTCGAAAAAAAATTAACAATAAATATAACTATTTTTTAAATTATAATTTAACAAAATCTTTTTAACATTAATCATTCTATCCAAAACACAAGGTTATATATAAAATCAAACCTCACCCATATTTCTGTTATTAACTGTTTACAAATGCATATAAATATGTTGTGCAAAAATGAATTCATCTCGCAAAAACTCATCCACGTGCATCTAATCCTCAATGTAATTTATATTTTTTCCCTACCCTCTTAGATCCTAAAAAAACTAATAAACCAGATAAATATTTATTATTTTGCATGAATATTATGGTACGCATGCCATCATAAGCTACATATCTAAAATTTGGTTAGTCAATAAAATTAATTTCAGACTAAAAACTATTGCCATTACATTATTAAAATAAGTAATTCCAGATATTCCACAATATGAATAAACTGTTATTATTTTCCAGAAAAACATACAAACCTGACTAGAATTTAATAATGAAATGAGATAGAACTTTGGTAAAATAAGATGATTTTGAGAAGGGTAAATAGTTAAGAGATACGTAGATGCAGTAGAGTTATGTAATACAGATAACATGGGTTAGTACGTAATAAATAAGATAAATGAAACTAAGCAAAGTAAATGAAAAAGTGCAAGGCATGGCCGCTCTAAAAAAAAAGTAATCATTGTGATTTTAAACTTTGTTTTATTTTCAAAAAAGCAGGTGAGAACCTTGGCACCTAAAATATCTTATCTTTAAATGCATAAAACATACACTATGAAAAATTAGTTGATAAGAACAGGAAGCCATAAAATTTTATTTTATCCCGAGTGGATACACCTAGATCTTTCAAATTAAAAAACTTTCTCCTTCATCAGAATTCACACTAATTTCATTTCCATTCCCTTCCTTCATGCATTTAATTTTTCACCAATTGTTTAACAACTAAAATTGTTTAATTAAGCAAAGTTCTTTTCTCTCCATTTACCACAGAAACACACGTGATACTACTAATTATTATCTCTCACCAAAAATCCATTTTATATTAATGAACTTTTATTTACTTTATGAATATCCACATCCAAAATTGACTAGGCGACACAGCGAAAAAGTTGTTAACGATAACAACAACAAAAAAAAAGAAATTTACAAAACGATAAAGAAGAAATTTTTTGAAGTTCTGAGAAAAGAAAATGTCAAGTACAATCTGTTACGACTTTATCGCAAAAGTTCTTTCTTTTATCTTCTTATAGCGACAAAATATCTCCTTCTTGCCATATTGCTGTGTTTATATAAACAGAGAAACAATTTTGAGCATAGCGAAGAGATAAATAATCCTTCGTTGTCATACATTTTAAAGGAAAGAAAAAAAATGTAACATATCCTGCAAATGATACTTTTTGTCAGCTTGAAAATAACAAAAAAGAGAGAGATATGACAGAAAACCCAAAGAGGACATGAAGACATTAAAAACCGTTGACCGTCTGTTATTTCAGATGTTTAACTTTATGATTTTGTTCTATCTCTTTCAGCAATACATCATCAAATGTAGAAGAATGATGAGTTGAATTGGAATAAGAGATACATCAATGTCGGTCAATATATGTCTTTATGTTTTTGCTAAAAACTTTGAAGTTTTTTATTCTTACCATCAGTTTCTGTTGTAATTGGAAACTTATTGAAACTTATACCTGTTATTTTATTTCTACATATTAAAGTCTCAATTTTTTCCACAAAATACCTTTCGATATTATTATTTTTTGCCGACACTTGTGTCTTGGTGATTCCTAAAAACTTTTTCTTCATTTTTTTTTTTTTTGCTTTTTCCTATATTGAAGACGAAAGTCAACTGACGACGAATTGATGATGATGAAAAGGTCCAAATTCCTTTTTTGAGTGATCGATTCCTTATAATTATTTTTCTTTCAGCTCAATATGATGCAATATGATGCTCGAATTTCAATAGTCAGATCTGGATAGATATTTTTAATGAAAAACATTCTTGTACAAAATAGTTTTGTCAATTATTTATCTTTTAATATTAAGTTCATGATAGATTTAAGTCAAGAAATCACCACATTTTCAAATGTTATTAGGCACACTGATTAATATCTTGTTTGAAAACATTACAGTAATTAGAAAAAATATATTTTGATGTTTTGTATACATTTAGCAACATAGATGAAAGTGATGAAATAGATAAGTTTACCGTCAAAGAAAAAAATCTTTTAATCCTTAAATTCGTTTATCAAAAAACTTGAAAAGAAGTGCTTAAAAACATCTGCAAAGTAGCCATAAATTAAATTAAATATTCTCCAAAACCCTCACAGACCTTTTACTATATTCCATTTATCTTTAACATCTTTATTAGAATCTTTAACATCACAAAAAAAACAGAATATTTTTGCCAATATAAAGAAGATTGATGTTTAAAACAATTTTGATGAAATGAGGAGCACATAAATTCTTAATAAAGTCATTTCACTTGTATGTACAAGCCATAGTGAAATATCCCATAATGTGAAGAAGAAGAAGAAAATTTTTGAAAAGGTATTGATTTCTATACCTGTTTACAAATACTGCTCTTGCTTTCAGTCTTATGTAGGCTTTCTCGCTATCGGGATCGGGATCGGGAAATCCCGGGAAATCCCGATCCCGAAAAATCCCGGGATCCCGAAAAATTTCGGGATCGGGATTGAAAATCCCGATTTTAACCATTTGCATAGTAAAATATTTTTTTTGACTTTTTTTTCAAAAAAAATTTTACATTTTTTTTGAACTGAGTATTTAAAGAAATATTCACTTTAAATTTTATTAAAATTTAGTGTCATTTGATACTTCATTTTGTTGAAATTTTAAAAAATTTGGAAAATCAACCAAAATTCGTAAAAATCTATATTTTTTTTAAAAAAATATTTTTGATACTTAGAAAAAAGTTTTTATCATGGTTAAAATAATCGAAAATTGATTTTAAAATTAATTTAAAAAAATATTATTTTAAAGACTTTATATAATAATCTGTGATTAGGCTTTCTCGAAATCCCGATCCCGATTGATTTTCGGGATCGGGATCGGGATCGGGATTTCCCGGGAAATCCCGGGATTTCCCGAAAGATATTTTTGAAAAATTTATGTTGATTTTATATCCAATTTTAATATTTGAATGAAGGTAATTAATTTTTAAAAGTTTTTTTATTTTTTTGGACAACATATTTCTGATACAATTTTGTTGCAATTGGTCATTAATAGTTCAATAAACTACAAAATTGAAAAATTAGTAAAATTATTTCTAGAGTTTCATTTTGATGTATGTTTTAGAAAGTATCATTAATTTATACAATTCTATAATACATCACAGATTATTATATAAAGTCTTTAAAATAATATTTTTTTAAATTAATTTTAAAATCAATTTTCGATTATTTTAACCATGATAAAAACTTTTTTCTAAGTATCAAAAATATTTTTTTAAAAAAAATATAGATTTTTACGAATTTTGGTTGATTTTCCAAATTTTTTAAAATTTCAACAAAATGAAGTAACAAATGACACTAAATTTTAATAAAATTTAAAGTGAATATTTATTTAAATACTCAGTTCAAAAAAAAAATGTAAAATTTTTTTTGAAAAAAAAGTCAAAAAAAATATTTTACTATGCAAATGGTTAAAATCGGGATTTTCAATCCCGATCCCGAAATTTTTCGGGATCCCGGGATTTTTCGGGATCGGGATTTCCCGGGATTTCCCGATCCCGATCCCGATAGCGAGAAAGCCTATCTGTGATGTATTATAGAATTGTATAAATTAATGATACTTTCTAAAACATACATCAAAATGAAACTCTAGAAATAATTTTACTAATTTTTCAATTTTGTAGTTTATTGAACTATTAATGACCAATTGCAACAAAATTGTATCAGAAATATGTTGTCCAAAAAAATAAAAAAACTTTTAAAAATTAATTACCTTCATTCAAATATTAAAATTGGATATAAAATCAACATAAATTTTTCAAAAATATCTTTCGGGAAATCCCGGGATTTCCCGGGGAATCCCGATCCCGATCCCGATCCCGAAAATCAATCGGGATCGGGATTTCGAGAAAGCCTAGTCTTATGAGAATTTGCTCTTATGAAAAGGATATAAAATGATCATCATCATCTTGTATCCTCATTTAATGTCATTAATTCTCTCATCTATACGCAGTATTCATATCTAAATTACCTGATACATGACCTAACGTATATTCATTTGTAGAAAATCATTTAGGTTTCTTCAAAAGGACTTTTCCTCTTTGGGGTAAAATGAAAAATGAAATTACACACGAAATTAAATTTTTGGGACAAATTTCAATTAAAGTCGAATGATATGACTAACCGGAAAAGAAGAGAGGGTATGAAGCACTTTACAAAAATCGCATATATTTTCTCATTCTTCTTTCACTCAGGCACCGATCCTGACGTTGTTTCATGTCGAAATAAATTATGTAAAAATGTTAATTAAAAGCAATGGAAAATGATAAGAGCGCTAAAGGAATGAGAGATATAGAGATACCGGGCATGGATATAAATTCATTCATATTCATTCAATGATGTAAGGGGGAAATCCACAATGAGTTTATTCATGTCGCATCAACCCCTTGAACGTTAAATTATCGACCTTAATTTTCCTCTTACCAGTCACACAACATTCATTTTATTCCATATATCCCCTTTTCACATTTTAATGATAAACATCGCGATATACTTTCTCGCTCATCGCCCTTACACTTGCTTTACTCAACTCTATACATATTTCTTCTTTTTCTTCATATTACATACTTTGAATGTTTCTCCTGTTAGAATGTAAAATGACACTTCAACTCAAACGTTGTGTTGTTATTCCATCGAGATTTTATTATTTGAAATTAAAATGACATAAAATGAATGAAATTCTATTTTTTATACAGAAATAAAAATAATAAAAAAACATTCGCAATAATTCACATAGGCAGGCAATGGCAATACTTTCGCCATAAATTACTTGCTTAGAAACTTTATTTTAGTTTAAAAAATAAATGTAATATAAAGACACAGGAGGGATGATGACAGAAGTGAAGTAGAAAAACAATATGGAAATGTTATTGTCATTCTCTATTCATATTATTAACTTTATATTCACAATGGCTTTTTTATTCTCATAAAATTACACTTATAGAATTTATTGCATTTAGGGGTTTGATGTGGAATGCACATAATTATATTAAAAGACTAAGAATATAACGCAAGTGAATAAAACTTGATATGAAAAAATCTTTAAAAACGTACGATAAAAGATTTTTAATCAACAAATTCATACTCAACTTTAAACTTCTCTGCTTTCTACTTTAAAATAACTTTAATTTTTTTTAAAAAAATTTATTTTTTTTTTTTTGTTTAAAAAATATACGCATTGAACTAATAAGGAATTATAATGATATTTTAAAATAACTAGGTATGAAAAAAAAAATGTTAAAAAATATTGGAAACTCTCTATAAGACATCTCGTAATCATCGTAAATTGATTAAAAATATCCTGCTGAAATAAAAAAGACTTTTGAGACTTAACAGAAGCAGAAAAATTTCATGGTGGCAGTAAAAATAATCATCAGTTGAGTTTAAAAAAATATTAAAGTTAAAGAAGAGGGTTGAATGTTTAAAACCTTTTAAAACAAAACAGCCTCTCTTGTAACTTTCAAAAGAACATAAAAAAATAAATGTGCGACAGTAAACTGTCATTTATATTGCATAAACAAAATGCAATTGTTGTGGTAATGTCACTCAAAAACAAAATAAATTTTCATTCACAGAATGCAAATCCTTTGTGTGTGCACTTTTCAATTTGCACTTGCCGAAAGGCATAATAAAGGAGGCAAATTAATTGTTCACGTATGAACTGTATGTATTCGTTCACAAAGCGAAACAATAGCCGCACTATATTTGATAATGAAGTTGAAACCAAAGCTACGGAAAAAACTGTCTTTTTGTTAATCCACTACATTTCCATAATTATCTGCATTCCATTTTTCACAAATAATAATTTTTTCCTCGTGATGCGGCAAAACATCTATCGCTAGTGGTGATGTGTTTATGTATGACTAAAAAGCATGAGAATGATACGAATAAGAAGATTGTCACATACATCGAGAAGAAAATATTCAAAATCTCTAATTTAAAGCGTCGAAAAATTTCTTTTTGTTTGAGTAAATTAAAAAGCAAAAAAGAATACGAATCTAGACATGGAGAGGCATTAAAATAAAATCTCTATCATCAATTAACATAATCCTATAGACACTTTAGACTTATAGAGAGAGGATTTATGGAAATTCTCGACACATTCCATAGTGGATAAATCTTTTTGCTGTCGCTGCTGCTTGTTTAGATTAAAAAAATAAATTGAACATTTTTATAAACAAAATTAAAGAATTCACATACATTTTGTCATAGTTTAAAATTAGAAATAGAACATTTTATTTTTGAGAAAATGCGTTGCTTGGCATTCTGCTCAGATTTTTATGCTAACTGTTGTTTTTTTCCTTCTTGCTAATTTCAAATGAGGAAAATGTGGTTTACAGATTCTGTTTTGTGAATGAAATGTGAAAATCATCGAATGACAGTTTTTAATTCTTTGTGGGATGTTAAAGTCAAAATAAAGTGTTAATAACACATTCAACAATTTGAGAGCTTAGCTTCCTCAGTCATTAATTCTCAACGTTTTTTGCACTTGTATAATTATTGGATTAACGAGAACTGAAGTTTATTTTTTAACTGAGATATTTTTAGGAATTTGCATTGAAAGAAAATCACCAGAATGAGACATTTTGCGCAGAAAGTTAAATATATTTAATGTTTTTCCTGGCTTTTCTCCGGATACAGTATTTGACTCAAAAACTTATTTGCTATTGATAATATATCGCGATATTGTAATGTCTACGCAGGTGTCTACGAAATAAATATTAATTATTGCTTAAATGTTCTTCAAATGGAAATATAATGAGATAAAATAAAAATCTTCGCGGAATCCACACGAAGAAAAAAAAGACATTTTTTAAAAAAATGATCCGACAGCGAAATGTCAACTTAGTTAGGATGTAAATGATGATTTTACAACATTTTCAGTGTTGATTCATTGCTGAACTGCAAAAATTATTTTTCATTTAATAATATTTCTATATCCATTCTCAGACAGAAGAACGACAGGCTCTGACTCTGTCGGTCATGTCATGTCGGTGTATATCAACAGTGAACATTCATTCGGCAATTGTGTTGACATACATTAAGAAAATCATCAATTAATCTTCTCTTTTTCAGTCTTGCTCTTTTTGTCTATACTGCCGCCATCAATGCATCTCACTTCAACGCTCGATGATACATCATTTTCTTTATGAATGAATGACTGATGACATGACTTTTATGATCGATATATTATTGCAAAAAAATTACACTGATGATAAATGCATTCAGAATATAATGACGCGTATTATTGATTATAATAAGCTTCAATGACTCACGCTGAAATTTGAAGTGATTAAGAATTGTATATTTAATAATATTAATATTTTTGTTTGCAGAAACTAAAATCTAAAATCCATATAAACCCGTATAAAATTCACATTTGTGAATATTTCTTTGTAATTAGCGGATATTAAAACAAAAATTGCTAATTCGATAAAAATCATCAGTTAAAAATCTCATCACTTTATTAAATTTTTTCATTTTTTTTCTCCCTCTTTGGTCTCATCAAACTTACTTTATGTCCGTTTTTTTCTTCTGTCGTGATAAAAATTTATGCAAAACAAAGTTTATCCAATAATTTTTTAATACTCTTCATGAGCTACAATAACGACAACATTTTTTACACAACACAAAAATGAGGGAGTAAGATAAAGATGAAGAGAAATATGAAAATGAAAATCCATTCAAAATATGTTACGGAACGAATTTGAGGAGACATGAAATGTTAGAGAAAATAATAATGGAATGGGATGACAAGAAGGGAAGAAAAATTTTAATAAATGCACAAATTTATGATTTTAATTTGAATATTTCACATTATGAGTGAGAAAGCGAGAGAAAGAGCAGAAGAATGAATATCGTTACTGTTTTTAGTATTGAAATTTTAAATTTGTTGCGGTAATGCGAATGAAACACAGAGTGAAATTGAAGTTTTGGATGAAATCGTATTTTTTATGGAGAATGTGGAAGTTTTAGTCTCATTCCTTTACTTTGACATGAAATCGTAATTTTTCTTTTAAAAAAACTCCCATTTTCTTCGGGGCACAATTTTTATTCTCCCTCTTTTTTATCATTTCTACTATCAGGCACATACATACTTATCCTCTCGAGAAAAAAAAAGAGATAAGTAAAAGCAACAAAACGAGAAAAAAACAGCATCAGAACATGAAAAAATCTTGATATAAAATGTTAAAGTTCCACATCAAGAATGTTGAAAATTAAAATTTTCTCTCATCTTCTCATCCTTAACAGTTGTACGCATTTCTTTTGAAAAGAAATACTTCTTAAAGACACATAAAGAAGAAAAGTTTTTTCTTTCTCGTGATATGAAACATCTTTTCACAATATGTAAAACTTTGTACTAAAACTGCTTCTGGAAATGATTGTGATCTGCCATTCCGTTCTCTATGAATATGATTACGATGATAACGATAATTTTTTGAGGGTTGAAAATTTAGCATAAGTTTTTTTCTTTCCTTTAGTTGTTATTTAGAAACATGTTATGGAAAAATAGGGAAAAATGTTTTTATATTTGTGATGTGATCATACTATTAAATTGTCTACAATATAAATATTCTAAGTGTAAATTGATAATTTTTTCAAATTACATACTTTTCTTGACTCAAAGTCATCAATGAGCATAATCTTCTTTTTTGACATTAACTGTCAAAAATATGTTTTAAAACTTTTTGAAAATGTTGGAAAAGATTTAATTGCTCTATTCATTTTATAATTACACATGTTTCATACACATCCTTATCATTATAACAAATTTTGCGAAGTTAAAAGTTTTTGGGGCTCTTAAGGGTAAAAATGTTGTAAAATTTATTTTATTTGTCTCATTCTATCAATCACAAACTCTTTTTTATGATTAATCATACAGTTATGATTTTAGCTGTTACTTATAAAGTTGTGAAAATGTAAAGCTTATTAACATTGTAAAAATTTCCTCTAACTGACAAAATAACTTTGTAAATGACGCGACATCAAAAAATATTCATCGCTTCATATTTTTCATGTTATATTCAAACGCACCGAGAAAAACAGAACTTTTTGCCTTCGAGGTGATAAAAGATTGTTCATTCATTCGTCATTCAAAAAGAAAGATACATACAATGAGATGAGGAGGAAGGAAAGAAACAAGTATTTTGAGTGAGAGAAAGCCTGTTTCGTGTCAGATCAGTTCACGGCTCGATGCCAAATCATTTTTCAATCGTCAAATTTTTCTTTAATTCTCTGCGTTGCTTCTTAAATTAAAAAAGAGTTTTCAATGCCGCTAGAAAATACAATGTTATTAAACATAATTTTTGTAGAAATTTTTTAACACGCGTGAATCACTGCTGCTTATTAGAAATCTGAAAATGTCTAATCGTTGCTTAATACTGTTTGCAATAGATAGATGAACACAAATCTGACTGAAGTTATTCTGAGTAAACAACAAAAAAGTATATTGGAATGAATTGAAAATTCCGTTAAAAGAATATAACAACTAAATGATTAATGATAGATATTCGATTCTCATACATTTCTAACATCAATAACTTCGTGAAAGAGATATATTTTTATTTAATTTGGACGAGTTAACTTGAACTTAACCATTCGACCAATAACCATTAACAATTCACGATACTTCAAATCATTTCTTTATATCTATTTTATGTGCTTGTGAAATATTTATAACATGAAATCTGACCTTACTTAATTTGAATTTCTAGTCTTTTTATTGTAGATCAATGTGAAAGAAAAGAAGTTTACAATTTCGGACATTTTTTAATTCAAATCTTTTATTTCTTGATTTTTTGTGATACACAAAAAAAAGAATATTTATCTGATAGAAATATAACACTAAAGTAGTGTAACATGCATATCATATCAATCAGCAAAATTTTGTTTTGTGTAACGCTCTAATATGAATACCTCATTGATAATTTTCATAAGTTCATTTGTTTAATTCATAGTTCCGATTCAATTAAGTTGAAAATCGGTATGATATCACGTTATTAATTGAAAATTCTAATTAATATTCATTCACAACTTAATTTTCCTTCTCTTAATTATTAAACATGAAAACATGAATTGTTGAATAAAAAATGTAAAATATGAAGTAAACATATTCACAATAGGCTTTCTCGAAATCCCGATCCCGATTGATTTTCGGGATCGGGATCGGGATCGGGATTCCCCGGGATTTCCCGGGAAATCCCGAAAGATATTTTTGAAAAATTTATGTGGATTTTATATCCAATTTTAATATTTGAATGAAGGTAATTAATTTTTAAAAGTTTTTATTTTTTGGACAACATATTATTGAAACAATTTTGTTATAATTGGTCTTTAATAGTTGAAAAAACTACAAAATTAAAAATTTAGTAAAATTATTTCTAGAGTTTCATTTTAATGTATGTTTTAGAAAATATCATTAATTTATAGAATTGTTTTTAGATTATTATATAAAGTCTTCAAAATAATATTTTTTAAAATTAACCCTGATAAAAACTTTTTTCTAAGTATCAAAAATATTTTTTAAAAAAAATATAGATTTTTGCCAATTTTGGTTGATTTTCCAAATTTTTTAAAATTTTAACAAAATGAAGTATCAAATGACACTAAATTTTAATAAAATTTAAAGTTAATGTTTCTTTAAATACTCAGTTTAAAAAAAATTTAAAATTTTTTTTTGAAAAAAAAGTCAAAAAAAATATTTTACTATGCAAATGGTTAAAATCGGGATTTTCAATCCCGATCCCGAAAATTTTCGGGATCCCGGGATTTTTCGGGATCGGGATTTCCCGGGATTTCCCGATCCCGATCCCGATAGCGAGAAAGCCTAATTCACAATTGATAATGGATTGTATATAACTGTAATGATGATTCATTATTTTTATCCATTTCTATTTCAATTATAGTTTATATTTTTTTTTTTGCAAAATTCCTAAATTTTTGGATTTTCAAAGTTCGTTTGGTTCACGAAACGAAATGAAAAATAAGCATCATTAAGCATCATACAGAAGTGCCATTGTAATCATAATCAATTTCAATTCAATTCTATCAATTTTCGTTCTATTCATCCTCTATTTTGTCTGTATTCTAAAGCATTAATCTATATTTTATTCAAATTTTAATATTTCATTGGCAATAATAGCAGCCAATATTACGTCTCTTCATATTTTTTTTTCTTCTCTAGTGCTGTGAGTTCGATAAATGTAAAGTAATAATAATCGATAAAAATTATGCCACAAACATGTCGATATAACGATGAAAAATAAAGAAGCTTACAAATGGCAAATAAATATAGAAAATTTGAATTTAATGTTCTCATTTTTTCATCTTCTTATATTGTTTTGAAGGCCAAAGGCGCATTCAAACTTAACTAAAGCAGAGAACAAGATCTCAAAAAACAAGACCAAAAATATGAAAATAAGATGGAAGTGAGATTGAACAAGCTCAAAAAAATGAAGCAGTACGAGTAGATAGTAAGAGAGAAATTTATTTTATGATTTATATAAGAAAATTATAGTTTGATGATCAAAATAACCACTGAAAGCAATCAATCATTTCAGTAAATTGTAAGAAGATTTCTTTCGCTCATACACACCAACAACTATTAATTATTATCATTCTCAAATATGAAAATAAATTTTTGATCTATGTACAAAAAATTACTCGAATATAAAAAGCAGCATGATTGAGACAAATGGAAATTTTGAAACTGTTGGAAAACGATTTTTCAGCTTTTTCTGGGTTTTTAATTTTTTTTTTATAATATTTTTCAGACGACTAAATGGTATAAATGGAAGTTAAATTTTGTGATTTATGAAATGTGAGCTCACTTAAAAATGAAATGTAAGTTTCTTTCTGATCACCCAAGTCGATTTTCCTGTCAACAAATCAATAAAATGTGAGAAATAACACGAACCGACCTCCTCAATTCCTATCCAAATGCTCATCATCATCTACCATTAAATTCAACATCAATGATCATCATAATCATCACTATTAGATAGAAGCATAACATGCTACTAATCACATTGGTAATGTCTATTTTGAGGTTGAAATGGAATGAAAGAAAATCTTCCAGGCATTTCATGTTGCTCTTAGCCATGTGTAAATTACCGATGTGATAATTGACAAAATCAGATGAGAATGAAGAAATTTACAAGAATATGAAGAAAATGTTTTGAGAAATTCAAATTTTTGTATACTTCCTATGAAAATTTTTAACAGCATCTACAAAACAATGTTTACAGCATCGATTTCTGTAACTCTTCAGTCATTATCTCAGTAACATTTTCTTTTTATGTTTGATTCTTAATTGTTGTTGTTATTTTCATCTCCTCCTTTTCACTCAATCATTGCAGTGATTTTATTTGAATGTACTTACATACAAGCTCACGCCTTATGCTTCTCATTTCATGCTTGATTTTGCATGATAATGTCAGGAAAGATATGAAAAAATTCATGTATACACATTTAATAATGCAGTTAAGATTGCCTGAAGTTTTTTATACTTTTTTCGGCACAACATTCGAGTTATGTGAATTTAATATACCTTTGGAAAATTTTATCCAGTTTTATCCTATATTCCGATAAATGTCAGTATTAAAATAGTTTTGAATTTCCGAACCTTGCAAAAAATACAACAAAATTTAATATTTTTATTTCTCTTCTTTATTTTGCATTTATAAAAGAAACGATTTCTTGTAAAAGATTGCTATGAGTAATATGTGAAACCATGTGAAAAAAAACTTTTAAAAATTTCTCTCTTTTTTGCTCATTCTTCATGTTCAGTTAAATAAAGATAACAAAATCACTCATATATGTTGTTCGTTTTACTGCAATTGCACTGTATACCTTCTGGCTTTATCGTGATGTAAATTTATGAAGATGTGAAGAGTTGTAAGTTTATTTTGATGGGCATGAATCTTTGATGTCTTAATTATGAAATGTATGAATTGTATTTTTCCACAGCAATTTGAATATCTCAATTCTTTCCATCACCTTTCATAACACAGATGTATCAATGGCAGTGTAAAGATATATTTTTCAACATTTAACTCACAGTTGCAGAATTTTGATGCGATATTTTATGCAATAAATATAACTAATCGATAAATTTCAGTTTCCTATCGAAAATTTTAATAATTTAAACAAAGTTCAAAAATTTATTATACATGGTTGTGAATTGTTGATTAAGTTCAAGTTTTCAAAATAAAGTTCCAAGATGGACCCATACATAAGCTTTAACATGTTAATTTTGCATTTACCGGCACTGTTCTTTAAGTGCCACTTCACTAATTAGATTCATATGATTATGTGAAAAACTTAAATTAAACCATTGAACCTCTCATCGTTCATTGTGATTGATCAACTCAAAAATTAAAAAAAGAAATTTCACAAAGCAACATGAAACTTCGCTGTCGAGATGACACGAATAAAGTCAAAATAAGAAACTCCATGAAAAAAGGTAATATGAACATAATATACTAGCAATGTCATGGTAAATTTTTATTTTTTCTGGAAGCAGAGATGAAAATTAAAACTAAAATATTCTTCATTTTTGTTAAGTCATCGAATTTTATTGTTTTGTTATTGTTGAGTGCTCATCTGTGCTCATCATGAGGAAATAAAGTAATTAGAGCTATTGATAGTTTTTCTAAAACTCTTCAAACTTCCTCTAATCTTATTTTTATTTCTTCATAAAATACATATCAACTGGATTGCTTGGAGGTATTCTCTGTTATTTAATTTAAATTTAAAATAAATAGACATCAAAATTGACTTTCAATCGGTTTTTTCAGGTAATTGAAAATCATTTTGTCTGAAAATGATTTTTTTGATTTCAAATAGAACAACACGAAATATTGTAAATTACCGTGATATTTTAATTACTTTTTTAAATCAATTTAATTTTTTAAAACTGATTTTGTATACAATAGAAATAAATACTTAAATATAATATATTTTTAGTTTAATTGACTTAACATAAAAATTATTTAAATATTTTAAGTTATTACAAGTTTTTCTTTACTTATACCTAAATAAGAATTACTGCATACTTTATAAACTTTATCATTTTAGTAAATTTAAGTAAAAATTTACAGAATTTCCGTTTAATGAAATTCTAGTCTTTTTATTTTCAATATTCATTCCATTCAATTTAACATAAGTCGAAAACTTTTTTTGTGAAACAATGTGTTGAATAATTTTCCCCTTTAAAAATAATAAACGCACAATCGCGCTGTATAATAAAAAAAAGCATAGAACTAGAAATAAAAAAGAGTTGTAATTAAAAATGTGTGAATTTTGAGGCGGTTCTTATATAATTTTTTGTGCGGCTCTCAACGTTTCTACAATAAAATATGAAAAAGCCTAGGCTGAACAACGCTAAAAGACAGGAAATTGTGTTCTTGTTTTGCAGCCATAGCCATACATTATACTAGCTACCAAATATGTTTTTTTTAATAATTTCAAACATACCGCAAAAATATGAAAATAAAAGAATGAAAGATAAAAGCAAAAAAAGTGGTTTGAGCAATGGCGGACATTCATCATTCTCATTTTTAAATCTCAAATTTTTTCCCTCATAAAACAATAAGATATTTTTGTATTCTCATCGCTTCACTTGCCCCATTCCCTCATTTTGTTGTTATTTGTTATAAAAAGTTTTTTAATTCTAAAATATTATTTGTTATGATACAATTTATGTTCTGTTTTATATGTTGCGTTAGTAAATTTCATGAAGCGAATAATAAATGGCCATTAAAAAATTAAAATGTTAGTTTCATATCATGAAGAAGAACAAAAAAAGTAGCGCAAGAAAAATGTAACAATAACAATTTTACATTACTACTATCTTTTCTGCTCTTCTTGTCGTGTACTTAACATAAAATTTATACAATAATTAAGTAATTTTTGAAATTTTAAAATATATAGCACATAAACATATTTTTAAGTCAAAATTTCTCATTATATTATATTTGACGCAAGCAGGAAAGAAATGTTTAAAATTAAATTGCAGGGCATATTTCATAAAAATGTAAATGAGAATATAATTTTTATAAAAAAAGAAAGAAATTAATTTAATAGATTGAATAAATTAATTCTATTGTTTGATAAACTAAAAAAATACATTTAGACTTATTCAGTTAGTAGCACAATCAAAGTATCTGTCTTAAACGAATTTTCTCTTTAAAAATTTTTTGAAATAGAATTTTGCATCAATAAGAATTTTTGGCCAACAATGAAATAAATATAGCAAAATAAAAATTTTTCAACAGCCCTCTTGAACATTTTCATATTCTTTCATTCACACTTTTATTTCAAACAAAACTAATTTCCCTTGAGCTCTGCCTCTTTTTCCATAAAACTTTTGTATTCGCTCCTTTTTTCCAACACTAATTTTTTTTTGTGTTCAAACTGTTTCTGTTGCTATGGCAAACTTAATAAAACACCAAATTTTTCCGCTTTTTTTTCGTTAAATTTAATTATAAAAGTAGAGGAATTTATTGTTCTCGTGGGTGTTTCGAGGCCTTAAATGAAATGAGAAGAAAAATAAAGAATTAAGAGCAAATGAAAGTAAAGTCAGAAAGCTGGCATTGAATTCTATTGATATAATTCACGTAAAAAAGCAGATTAATTGGATTAAAAATTTCATTCAGACACCAGACAGACAGACTTTAATGAATAATTAATTTCTTGTATTAAGGGAGAAAGATAGGATAAAAGAACGATTCATTCATACTTTTATTAGCTGTGCAATATGAAAGTGCAAAGTAAAATGAATTTTTCATTATCTTGTATGAATAATTTCTCGAGAAATTTTAATGAAATGGATGATGCCTTTGCTGCGGTTGAAAATGATTAAAAGTTTATTTATATTTTCTTCTCTTTTTATTTTCTAAATAAAAGTTTCGAATGCATTAATTTATTTTTGTCAATTTATTAATAAAGAAAATGATTTCTTTCTGATTTGTTTATACGGGTATACACTTTTGTTTCATTTGTATGTATTTTTATTTCAAAAAGGATCATACAATCTTAAAATTTAATCATACTTTTGAACACTTGATTTATAAGAAAATCTTTGTCAAATTCATCATTTTCTCTCACTCACTTGCTCATAAATTTATTTATTATGTTTATCAAAGAAAGATAAATGAAATTACATTTCATACCTTTCCGCATACCCCTTTGCTTATTTCCTTCCTTTTATCTGATTCTTGTTTTTTTATTGTTTATTTAGATTTCATTTTTGTGTAGCGTATAAAATTTGTTAGCAATTTTTCTATGGAAAATGACTATTTTTGATTCATTTTGGCTTAAAGTATTAAGTTAAATACATTAAAAAATTCAAATTTTTCAAGTTAAATAAAATTCAAATTTAAATGCAGCAATTATCCTTCATTGCAAAGATTTATTCAAAAGAACCTTACTTGTCTTCATTTCTTTTTTTTCGCAATAAACCCAAAATTATTTTTCTTGTTTTTACAGGAGATATTGAGACTATTGAAATAAATTTGTGGAAAAATATAATAAAACAAAAGAATGAATATATAAGAAGAAAAAATGTACACAGACATACAATAAAAAGGAAAATATTTTTCTTATACACATCTAGTTTTTCCATTGTGAAGAGACCCCCGGTTAGATACGATGAATGAAAGGGAGAGCCAAAGAGCAAAGATAACAAATTTGTGAGGATTATTCATGATACTTTTTCATGCTATATCATGGTGTAAGGCATAGTAGAGGTGAATTGAAGTTAGCTGAGCCAAGCAAAAAAGGAAATAATTTCCATAAAAACACAACAAAAGAAATGCAAAAAGAATGATTTCTTTGTGGAACTTAATATAAAATAAAATAAAGAGGAAGGAAGACGAGAAAGAGAAGCACAACTCCTTATCTACCTTGCTTTTGCTCTTTTCTTCTTTTATCCATTCCAAAAAAGTCATTGTTGCTTTGTCATAAAGTCATTTCTTGTTACATCGGCCATTTCTACTACTCATTTTTCCAAATTTTAACTGTTCCCAAATTGTTCCTCAGCATGATATGTTCTTTAAATACTAAGTTTGAATTTATTAATTTATTAAATTTTTGTTATATGATTTTAAAAGCAAAATTAGGTGGATAAAATTTTCAAAATTAATGAATTAAAGAAAATGCTACTAATGCTGATCACTTATCTATGCGGTGCAATCAATTTTCCATCTCTATAATAGCGCACAAGAAGCTATCTAATTCAAATAATAAATTAATTGGCATTCACTCGATGTATTAGGCCTATAAATAAAAGACATAAAGCATTTTGAATCATGATTAGAGACTCAAATTCGATAGATATATTGAAAATGAGATAACTTTGGGCTTCAAATTATCGAATCATTTCCTGTTCACTTGAAATTGTTCGTTCTTGTGTGCAATTAGAGGCTCATCATCATCATATTATATTGTATGTATACTATAACTCAAATATATAACACGGTAGTTGTACAGAAGAGGAAGGAAAAAATATAACTAGTGAAACGATGAATGAATAATTGATTGAATGAAGAAGCGAGAAAGTGAAATGGAGAGATATAAATAGCAGAGATTTGAGACTCATTATCAGAAAGGGAATCAATAATATAATTTTCATCTATCGCTCACGAATAATGAGAGAACGAAAATAAATAAAATGAATTGAGTATTGAGTCAATTTAGTGTATTCTTGCTTCCCTTATAAAGACAGAAAAAGCTTTTTAAAGCCGATAATTGCCTCCTCTTAACTTGCTTACTTACTTATTATGGAATTGAGTCGCTAATACAAATACGGCAATTCTAATTGCCTTTCAAACTCTCATTTAGCTTTTTCCCCTTTTCCTACTTCTTCTCATCGTTTTGGAACTTTATTCTCTTATACTTTTCATTCACTTATTCAGTGTATGTGACTTTGCATAATTTGCTATCTTTTATTGCTATTATTTTTAATATTATTCCTCATCTTGCCGTCTCTCTAGCTTTTTTCTAGTCTAGTAAAAAAATCTTGTTACTTTAGCATTAAATGAGCAAATAAGTATGTGGTATTACCTTTTATGAGGTGCGCGTAGAGAGTAATTTACTAAACTAAATTATTTGTAAGCATCTCCTGTTCTTTTTTTCTTTTAGCTTCCTAGCTTTATTTTTCATGGGAATTAAAGCTATAGCAGCAACATAAAAACTATTTGCTGATTTTACAAAATGAGATGAAGAAAAAGAAAATCTGTAGAACTTTAAGCAACGAGAGATTGCTTCCTTGACGATAAGATAAGAAGAAGGTAGTCAGCTGAGATGGATAATAAAGTAGATAGAGAAACTTATAGGAGAAAAAGCGTTTAAAAATAATTTAATTTTTCAGGGAAATTTAAATTTCTTAAAAGTATATTAGTGATGCAAAGACCTGCAAATTTTAAAACTTTTTGTTTTTAGAGGTGAAAGACATTTTTTTTTTTTGATTTTGTTGAAACAATTTATTTTTTCTTCATATTTTTTAATCTTTTCATTTTTCTCATCTTTTTTCACAATTTTGCCATCAAAGGATTTTTTTCTGTTTTTATTTTCTGATAAGTAGGTATGTAAGTAAATCGTTTAAGTATAATGTTTATTGTTTTGAAAAATTGAAAATTTTCAATCTGATACTAAGTAAGTGAGGAGGGAAAAAAAATAATAATGAAAAGAAATTAAAAAATTTGCCTGACATGGCACTCAGTCTTTTTGATTAGTTTAACAATAACTACAAATTCACTTTAAAAACTTTAATTATAATTAATTAATGTTGCCATATTAATCCCCACTTTACAGCCTTTTTGAAAAGAAGCTTTCGCTTTCTTCCTTTATTTACTTATTTAAATTATTTAATAATTATTTGGCAATATCACAATCATACATTTTTGGGAGAATAATTATTAATACTTAATTAAAATAATTAATTAGTCTAGGATAAGAAAAAAATTTACAATTTTGAAAAAGACAACGAAAATTTAAATTTACGTTCTTACTCTTCTAAACCAGCTCCATAAATTTTTAGTTGAATTTATCGTATTCTGATTGATATGATGTGGACTCCTTAAATTATTAAAACTTCTCATTGTGGCAAAATGTTGCGGCTCATTACTGCCACTTTGATGATGATGATAATTGTTTGATGCTAGGCATTGAGAATTATAAACTGATGGGAGTACTTGTTCATACTGAGCTGTACTTCCCCAACAATGCATTGCACGTGGATTAGTTAAAAATTGACAGTTACTGTCGCTAATATTCACTCGATTACTACTCATACCATTGATATTCATTGTCATATTGTGTGATGGTGCATAATAATTAGCGTTTGCCCTCGCTGTTGTTGCGGGATGTTGATGATGTTGTTGATATTGTCGACCAAAACGCATATTATTACGATCTCTGAATATTGTTGCCACACTAAATGCTGTATTGGACATTTGAACATTTATGCGGTTTCGTCGCTCAACCTCATTCTCATTTACACCCGATGCTGCTACATTCATATTTCTATTGCACAGACCACTCGTTGTGTTAGTATTGGATGATGATGTCGCTATTTCATTGTTATTTGCAATTTCATCTGTCACGGATGCAGTTTCTGCAGATGAATTTAAATTATCCGACATTCTGTCAGCTGGTACTGGATGTGGTAAAGTTCTATGACTATCATTGTGACTCATATCTGATTGTGAATCGGGTTGGTCTAACTCTTCATAAAGATTATCATTTGACTCATATGGATCTGGCCCTGGCGATGAGCATATGAAAACAGGCGGTGTTTGTGGCATTGGAAAGCCACTTGGATAATGAACAGTCTTTGGTTGCAACATCTGTAAAGGATGGACAACAGAGGAAATTGTTATTTTGCGGGAATGTTATATAAAAGTTTATTCTACGGTCAATGAAAAAGAAGACGAAAAATTTTCAAGTATCAACTGACTGTAGTTGAACTTTTAACAAGGAAAAAAAACTACTGCCGAGTATTATATATCTATTCATATAATTTTATAATCTATTGAATATAATCTATAAAGTTTACTTACGTTAAAATGTTGCTGCTGTCTTTCAAGAGTTTTGTAACGAATCATAAAAGCGTCGGGATTTTCATAACCATTAAAAACTATTGATGGATCCATTGGACTTCCAGTTGAACTAGATGCTTTATATGGTACTGAATCTTTTGATTTTCTTTTATGTCTGTGGATAAGAATAAGAGTGTTTAGATTTAGAATGAATTTTATCTCAAATTGCATAATTAAATACTCACTTCCAAATAAATATTGATGATACAAAAATAAATATTAAAATTAAAACTGAGCATAATAAAATCATGGCTGATGCTTGCATTGATGAATTATTATAATCAAAGTCTACGTACTGTAAAGATACAAAAAATACAAATTTAAATTAATAAATGTTATTATATTAGTTTAAAATCAAGACTACTATTTTTTCATAAATTATCTGTATGTTAGAAAAAACTTAAATGAATATTCAAAAAATTATTCAGCATACGAAAAAATGGAACCAATAGTTCGTCGAATTTCAACAAAAAAAAAATGCCCAGTGCTAAAAGGTACTTTATGGTTTAGAACATTTTTTAATACAAATAGGAATCATCATCGTTCCGCAATTAAAAACCATGAAAAGTTATTGGAGTGTTGAAAATAATATAGAATGACACGCATCAGTTAATTTTGAGCAAATGTTTACTAAAAAAATGTAACTCTGCCATTTTTTAATCACTAGAGTAGAATTATTTTCTTGTCTTGATGCAAAAATGTGAAAACCATGAAGACTTTTCTAAAGAATTTAATTTTACGAAATTTTTCTAATAAAAATTCCATTTACATAGAACAAAAAGAAAAAAAATTGTTATTAATTTTATTAGCATCAAACTAAATTCTTTCATTTGGAATTTTTAGGACAAAATGTAAAGAAAAATTCCTTTGAATGGAACATCAACTTGATAAAACGAAATGAAATCAAGGATGATGAGCAAACAAGCAAAATGAAAAGGTAGAAAAATGTGAAAAGTTTACTTTAGAAATCAAATCTTTTCAAGAAAGAAAAACATTTTCATTCTTTCTATAAGTGAATGGTTTGGATGAAAATCTTTTTTTTTTACTTTTTTTCTCATGTATTTTCGAGAAGTATGAAGGAGCAAGTAAACACTTGAAAGATTCGAAAAAATATTTCAACATCCTACATAAAAGTGAGAATAAGAGGAACTTTTGGATATCTAAAAAAAAGAAGAATAAAAGCTCTTCTTGTCAATATCACATGTTTACATTTGCGTAAACAACGACTTAAAGTCTTTAACAGCCAACCATTCGACATTATACATGAATACTTTAGCTATACATATCATCTCTTCTGCGTGTGAAGCAATTTTTATGATAACATCAAAAATAAACATTGTAATGTAAGCTTCTTTCTTCCTTTTAGCATCTTTCAGCCTCCCCCATACTCCGAGTTTATTCGGATAAATATATTATATATGTACATATATTCTTACTTATGTAAGTCGGAGAAAAATACATTGATTGTTACAATAAAAGTGCTTAGGATGATGATGAAAGTGGATGAGCATAAAAATTATTATGATTTTCCTCTTTTATTCTCTTTTTTGTATTTATTTTTTTTTCTTCGTTTTTGGTCTTCTCAAAAGCATATTGAGATGCTGAATATGCTCTTGTGAGCATGTGAGTATTTTATATTTTTATACTCTAGCAAAGGAATAAAATCTTTTTGAAAATATGCTCATGGAGAGAAAATAAATTTTAGCTCTCAGATATCTTATGAAAAAAATGTTCAAGTCTTAGTATCTTGTAATTTTCATCAGAAAATTTAGCAATATCAGCAGAAGTAGACATATCATTGTTGTAAGAAAAAGTTATTACTTACCGGAATTAAACTACACATTTCATAATCACTAGCTGATGCCTCTGAACACTTCGGAAGCTCCTTCAGAAAAGGCGGAAGTGGTGGAGGCGGTAAATTAAATTCTGGCGGAGGAGTAAATCCACATTCCATGTCACATTCCATCTTGAAATCCATGTCGAATTTCTTCCACATCACACAAATTTATTTATTTTCTATGAAAAATTTTCTATTCTTTTTTTTTTTTTGCCTCCTCTCGTATACGATTTTAGGCAAAAAATTTCCGGCCTTGTATGAAAAAAAAAAAATATTCTTTTTCTTTCTTCTTTTTGTAGTCTTTTGTCACTTTAATTTTAAATCTTTGTAGTTCTGTAAAAAGGGAATTTTTGAAAAGAATAAAAACACAATTAGTTGAAGAATTGAAACGAAGATCACATATAAAATAAAAATTTGTTATTTTTTTTTTTTCTTTTTTGGCACAAATTGAAATTCTCCATGAAACTTTTTATTTTTTTAATTTAATTTACTCATAGTTTCTCTGTTATCCGAAAAAATAAACTCAGCAATTTTAATTATGAATATGAAAAAGTCACATTTTTTAAGCAAATAAATCATCAGTACACAAGTTTAATAAATGATTCACATATTTTTCGGAGAACTAATGGTCAGGTTTTTTTTAAATAAATGCTAACATTAATTTAGTTTTCGGTCCAAAATAAATCAACATTAACAGCATTAATAATTCAAAAACTTTTTTTTTCACAAATCCAATTTAGATTAAAAGCAAATTGTAAAATATATAAAAAATTCACATTTTAATCAAAATTTTTTTACTTATTTATTTATTTATTTTTTTTTTTTTTTGTTAATGATTGTCTGTCAACTTTTGGTGACTTTGAACTAGGTAATTCCACAGTTTTATTATTTTCATATTATTTTTTACAATTTTTAACTAATTTGTCATATGATCAAGCCGATTAGTTAGTTGCTATTAAATTTTTTACGATGTTAGCAAAAACATAAATTATTTTTTTCCAGCTGCGAATTTAAAAATGTCAATAAAACTTAAATTTTAAATTTTTATATCATATATCTAATAATTTTTCACAAATTTTTGCTGTCAGTATTCAGATTTTTCCACAAACATTTTTTTTATATTTTTCACCTTTTGATTTTTATTTTTTTATTTAATTTTTCACTTCAATAAATTTTTAAATGTCTTTTTTTTTCATTTTTCTACTTTTTTCCTATCTTTCTCTTTGATCTAATCAAATAGTCCCAACACTACAGCAACAAAGAATAACAACATAGTATGTGCCTTTTCTATCTAATTTATGAGACTGTCCCGAAGGTAGAAAAGAAATCTTTCTAAGAAATGTGATTGTTGAACCTTTAATTTAATGATTTCTTTTTTTGGAGCCAGAAATAAAAATATCTTTATCCAATTAAATTTAGAAATGTTAAATTTTTTTTTGTAGTCTTTTAAATATTTTACGAAGAAAATATGAATCTTTTCGTTTTGAAATTTTGTAATTTTAAAAATTCATAAATGTTTTGATAAGACTTAAATCATGATGATGTTTTAACTCAATTTGTCATCCGATTTTGAAAATCAATATTTATCGAACATTTTAAATTTAGTTTAATATTGAATCTTTTTGTTAAAGATCTTGTGTGCTTTTTTAAATGAGTGTTAAAATTTTCTTTATATCAAAACACTTCAAATTAAAAAGTTAGAAAGAAATCTTATTTTTAACGTCGGAAATTGCATCGAATGTAGGTATTTTTGTTTCTAAATGGATTATCTTTGTTTCATAGAGAATTTCGTTTTGTTTTCTTTTTTATGATTATCGTTTTCATATTTTTTGCCATCTTTTTTTTTATAACAAAACCACTTACATTCATTTTTATGATGATTTTTTTACTGTATTCTGTGTATAAATTTCACTCTAAAAGTTATCCGAAATCGATTTTCTCTTTTTTCTTTCTTTCTCTGCTCAAATAAATTTTATTTTATCTCTGCCTAGATTTTTTTCTCTGCTTTTTCAGACAAAATTTTCTTATTTATTTATTTTTTTCACTTTTGTAGTCGTTTTTAAATTATTTTTTTTATTCTATAAGCATAAGAAGATTTGTAATAATTTTTGAAGGAATTTATAAAATCTTCTTTAATTTCACTTAGCACTTTTTAATACTATTTATTCAATAATCCACGTTATGAGGTCACCGAAAATTGAATATTACGTCTGATCGCTTTGAAGTCTTACAGTAATCTAAAATTTGTATGCTCACATCCCGGCGGAATGGAAAAAATTGTAAGTGAGCGAAGATGTGAGCGAAGTGAGCATAAAAATTTCTTTTAAAACATATGAGCATGAGGAAATATTTTCTATGTTGAGAGTCAAAAGGTCATTAGGTGAGAAATGAGAGAGAAATGCTCTCAACTTGTTTTTGTGCAACTCATAAACGCATTTTCTAGCACAGCATGAAATAACCATAGTCGTGCAAGATAATTCTATGCATATATCATGTGGTATTAATTTGTAAATCTTTGAAAATATATTGAATTAAATTATGAGAAATCTGATTTCAGAAAACATTTTCTTTTTCGTTATCGGATTTAATTTTAATTTTTTATTATTTTTTTTTCTTTCTTGTCTTGATAAATTTATGCGTACTGATTGGGAATTTGTTGTTGCTTAATTAAAATTAGAAATTTATTTTCTGGGAAAACTTTTCGATTTGTCTGCATTTAGTTGATAAATTTAGTATAAATTGTTAAAGATGAAAATTTACTCACCTGAAATTAAAAGCATATTGAAGGCATAGTTTTCCAAATTTGTCAGCATATTTATTTTAAAGATTACTTAAAGATTAAAGAATATTTATTTCAAATGAAAAGTTAAAAAATTAAGTTCTTTTATTTTCAAAATTTTTAATCTAAATTACAATTACAAATATTCTATTTTAGTTTCATTTTCTAAAATTCTATCAATTTAAAAATAAGCCATAGATGATAAAAACTTTCTTTCTGACAAAATTAATTTCAAAAATCGTCTTATGTTTAAAATTATTAGTTTTCAGTTTTTTTTCTAAAAGAAATAAAAATAAATGTCTTTCCAAAGATAAGACTTAACAGCTCCACTAAAATTAATTATCGAAAGAGTAGAATTTCATAGCCATATCATTTACCAGATAATATTTTCCTTAAAATATATGTATAATTAAGAGGCCATTGATCTACTCATTCTATATTGATATTCTCTCTGTGATAATAGCCTGCTGTTTCAAATGTTTGATTCTCCACATAAAAGTGAAACACAAACGAATATTATTTAATGACTTCATTTTTCTGATTTTATGTTGAAATGAGAAATTTGGAAGCAAAGTATGAGAGAAATAACTTCTCTCAGAAGACAATTTCTCTCTCTTTCTCTGAGAAAAATAAAATTGAGAACTTGTGAAAAAAGAGATTCGAGAAATTCATATTAAAGAAATGACAGTTGAAGTAAAAAAAGAGAGAATATTAATGGTTGTGATGAAAACGTTGATTTTTGAGAGTCCAAACTTATGTTGGGTTTACATGACTAAATCTTAGTTTCATTTACTGATAATAACACATTATTTTTTGGAATAAAAGATCAGTTTTTAATCACCTATAACTTTCTTAAGTTTAAATTCAAATTTACTTCAAAATGAAAAAAAAAACAAATTACAATACCTAGGTATATTCGGGAATTATTATTAATATTATTTAATTTGGTAAACTTAACAATTATTGATTAATAAGTTTGTTAAGAAAGAATAATCTTTATTTAAATAGAAAATATTCTTTTTTAGATTCGACCATTTTATCCTTTGAATTCAATTTCAATTCATTTCTAATTTATACATGACCCAAGAACCAAGAACAATGTGTATAACACAGGATATTTCTGTTCAATAGAAAACCCAAATTCAATAATCAGTTTTCATTTCAAAAAAAATAAAAAAGGAAGAAATAAGAAATTCATTTGAAAAGAAAACAGCAGCAGAAATATACAAAAAATAAAGGATCAAGTTCTTTTCTGTTGCTGCACTACGTTTTGCCATAATGAGTTTTGTGTATTTGTAAATATAACAAAATCTCATGATATCTTACTATGTATATCGTATGGTGCTTCTGCTTCACTTAAAAAATCAACAACATATGTTACCACTTAATGAATCATTCCTTTCTCTCCGAACTGCCTGCTCCTGCTTCTGCTTTTTTACATATATTAGATTTTAATGTTCTTATTATTACATTTTAACAATTTTAATTTTATTGTGCATGGCTTCTGCTTTTTTCTAAACAAAAAAAAACTAAATTGATGTTGAGGAACTGCATAAAATTCGAGACCCAAGAAATAATAGATTGAGATGTATTCAAAACTCATTTATTTCATCATGTGTTAATTTAGTGATTTGTTCTTCTTCATTTTTTACCAAAAAATAATCTCATCTGTGCTTCTTCACTCATTATAGCCTGACTGATTGTGTGTGGATGTTCGCTCGTTAGGTGAGTTTCTTTTTGTTTGACATGCATCATTGGATAAAGATGAAAATATAAATACGTAGAAAAAAACCAAAGGTAGATCATTATAAAGGCTCAAAGTAAAAACAAAAAAGTATCTAGTATCTAGAGAATAAAACGCATATTTTAAATTTAATATATGTGAGAACTAAATTTAAATAAATAAAATAGTTTTTTAACTGAAACAAATAACGTATCCGTTTTTAAGTGAAAGTAAGAAATCCTTTGATTTGTAATAATTTAGTAAAAATTTAGACAAAATGCCTATTTTTTGAACATATATGCCTCAACAGGCTTAAAACAGTTCAAAAACAAATCAAAAAATTTTTATCATGTGGATTCGTGTATCGCTTATATTTATTATTATGTTTTTACAAAAAGCGATAAAGAAAACAGAAAAAGTCTTCAAGAAACACTTAGAAGTGAAAATTAGAGGAGACTTAAAAGAAGATATCCCGAAAGCCACAAGTGGATGTGTTTATTATTCATTAGTGATGTTCAAATTACTCTTGAAAAATAAAGTTTAGAAATATTTAGACATATTTCATTCATTTTAGTTGCTTCATCTAAAAATGCATTCATAAGAGGAAAAAATAGAAGATTATGACGATAATTGTTGTAACTTATAAGCCTGCATATACAACAAACATTATCCTTTCATTTTCATATTTATTTAAATGTAATTTTTTTCGTCTCCTTTTTCATTTCTTCTTTTTCTCCATATTTAACGTTTGTTTATGAAAAAGATCGTGCAGGTTCTTATTTCAGTGTACATGGAAATATATGTATAATAACGAAAATAAATATTTTAAAGGTACACAAAAAAAATTATTAAAAAAAAATATGAATGATGTATCATTTTGACTTTCAAGAAAATGAAAAAAAAATTGTTTGATTCTTTTTTTATGATAAAGAGGAAAAAAAGAAGAAGAGAAAAATTACATGAAATTTGAAAAATGTCAGTGCTCATAACGCATGATAAATGGAAAAAATATGACGATGACCTTTCGGCTGTTTATATTATATGCTTATATATGTTATTCTCATGACATGGGCATCATCTTCGTTTTTGCTTTACTTTACCCACATATTCACTATTCTTTTCTTCATCGTATTAAGTATCTTTGTTCAAGTTCTGCTTAGATACATAAGCATGAATTGAAGATCCTCAAAAAAATATAAAAAATTGTAGATAAAAAGACAAAGATTCATGACGCATACACGTTTTTACAGACAGAGGTAAAATTCACATTTATACGCATATTTGTGAGTAAAAGAAGAATTGTGACTTTACAGAAAATAATAAGATAAAAATGATACTTTTCTCATAAAGATGTAAAGGATCTTTTTGCAGGTCTTTCTTTGCAAATATAATATATGATATGATATATTTTAATATTTGAAAGATGAGTAATAACTTTGTGAATCATGGTCGGTATCTTTTGTAAATTTTTCATTCTCTTTTTTTAACTTAGGATTTTAGTTAAAGGATTTAAGATAAAAAAATATCTATGGTGGTTTTTTACATTTAATTTAATTTTTAAATGTAATGAAAATGAAGTGATGAATTCTTTAACTTTAATCGAAAAATCTGCAAGTCAATACATTATTTAGCATCTAACGATATTTTTATTTAATACAATTGCCATTAAAGGTCTTAAAAATTAATTTTTATTGTTATCGAATTTTTATTGATTTTTTGCGTTGGCTTTAATCATTTATTACTTCATCATAATAAAAGTATATTTTTGAGGGATAATAAATAAAATGTGGAATAAAACTATTGAGGGGTTTCTGTATTTTATAATTATTGCCGTTTCCTTTTAACGCACCGAAAAAATTCCTAAAATTGTTCATAGTCGAAAGTTAATAAAAAATTATTTGTTTTTGCTTTTTGTTCTGTTAATGCACCAGAAGCACGAACATAAGCTGAAAATTGTCAGACAGAAAGTAAAAGGGGAAGTTTGTTTTGCGTTATCTAATTTATGTGCAACTTTGTCCTCAAACCTATTTCCATAGATGATACATGTGCACAATTAATAATAATCATATCTAGTAACAGTTTTTTTATGTTTATAAGTCAGAAATAAATGGAAGAAAAAAACCAGAAGCCTATTACAAGAAGTATTATTAGGAGTTTATATAGCTCATACTGTCACTGTAGCGTGTGTTTGAGTTTTTTTCTGTCAAACTGCACGCAACGAATAATCATATGAAAAATTGCTTATAAATGAATCACAATTGCTTCTTATCATATGTCTGTTTCATATTTTCTTCTAATTATGAACAGCATGCTGCTTGTTTAGAATTCTTTTGCATGTTGCCTCACATTTGTCAATTTCTCATAATTTGAACCACTATCCATCCATCATGCATGGCAAGATGCATACTGTTGATTAAATAATAAAAAGGTCGCTCTTTAGTGTTTGTCTTGTTTATTAATTTACCCTGCAGTAAAAAACCACTTCGATTTTCTAATTTATTTTAAAGCGTATTTCATGCAATGTAAATAGACCAAATTAAAAAAATTATTTACATTAATTATTGTTTTTATTATTAGCTTTTTACGAGATGCACATATTTGTTGTTATTGTTTAAAATTACTTTTAAATTGAATTTTTTCTTTCAATTGTTTGCTTAACATTTAAATGCATATAGTACTCATAGAATGCCTTTACAGTATGCTAATTGACGAATAACTTAGCGCCAAACTTAATCTAATTACTTCCTTAGAAATTGACAAAATTTGTGCATGTATGAATAATTTCTTGGAAAAAGTAATAAATATGGCCTAACCTTTTGAATGTAGAAATGTTTAATGAACATAACAAATTGGTAGGTGATATTAGGTAAAAATATTAAATTAAGATAATCTCATTTTCCTACTTGACACACATTTGCTTCATTATAATCCAATTAGAAGGAATTATTGCATACTAATTAGTAGTTTCAAGAATTTTGCTGACGCAAATGTATGATGATTAAAATTAGTTTGAATACTGATTAATTTCTAAATAAATAATTTTAGAAAATGCTGATTTTTAAAAACATTAGAAAAAAAATAATTTCCAAAACATTTGGCACTATTTAATTAAAATTTTTAAATGTCATCAGATTTCCGTTTCTAATAAGAATAAAAATTTAATTTTTTTGTAGCTAATAAAACTTTTTTAGCAGCATTTACCGCAAAGTATCCGTTTCAAACAAAAAATCTAAAGTCCTATAGAAATAAAATATTTAAAAACATTTTATTTGGCACGATGAAAAAGCAAATAAGAGATAGAAAGAGAGAAGAAATATGAAAAATATTCACAACAGAGAGGAACAACACAAAAACTTGTTTCGCATCAGTTCTTTATTTAATGACTTAATTTTCGTATTGGGCTTCACGTACTAGTGTATATCGTTTTGCCTTGCCATGCCTTTTGCTATATATTTTATTCTCTTCTTGCCGTGTTTTTTTTTATAATTTTTAATTTTTGTTACATATATGAGAGAATGAGAAAGAGAATGAAGAAGACAGAAAAAATACGAATAAATAACAGAAGGGAAGAAAAGAAGAATTTATCCAGAAAAAAAAACAACAAAACAGAGAAGCGGGTTTTGGGGCTTTTATAAAATTAAGCAATTATCATGTGTATACTTTTGTTACCATTCTTCACATTCGTCTTTCTTTTTGATAATTAGGGGTTTTAAATCGTTTAATCAAATTGTCTTTTTTTTTTTTCAAAATAACACTGAAGGTTATTGAAAAGTCTAATATTGAATTTTCATTAATTTAAATTAGAATTAGAATTTTTTTCTTGATAAAATTTTATCATATTCACAAAAATTTACACAAGAACAAATGTTGGCAATTAGAATATTGACACAAAAATGTTCTATATTTACTGCGAACCATCATAATTTTTATTTACATGACATTTTTTTTTTTTTTTTGTTTTGTAAAAAAATTTCAAATAAACATTTTTACAGTAGGAAAGCATTTTCTTTTATTTCACATTCCGTCTTTCAATTCTCCATAGAGATGAGACTAATTATTCATGCTGGTAATTAGGAGATATCTTAATTGAGCGAATTAATTTAATAAACTCATTTCTGTCGTCTGTTGTTTCCCGACTCTTTTCTCTTTATTTGAGTTTTTCGTTCTTTATTCCAGTTTTTCATTCTGCTTATTAGACAGAAAAGCATTTAGCGTTAGAGACACAAGTAATTTATGATGTGATAATCCTTGATGATTTTTATACACACAGACAACAATTATTTTTTTCCTAAAATAAAATTAGGAAAAAATTGTGAAATTGATCATGAATAAAAAAAATCATTCCATCAATTTTAATTCTGATGATTATTTAATTGTTGCAAGAAATTTTAAAATGTTTGTCCAATTAATTTCGAACATTAATTCAGCAAAATATCTTCTATCTTTCCAATCTTTTTTTCTTAAAAAAAATAAATTTAAAAAAATGTATACATTTAGGGTTTTTTAATTTCCCCAAACACACATTATTATTAATCATTCAATTATATATACACAAACAAAACAATCCATTTGAAAACAAACCATTTGAATTTTGTCGTCTTCGTTTTTTTATCGTCATAAATTTTTTTCTATTTTCGTAAGTTTCAAATATAAATAAATTCACATTGCATTTGTCATTCGAGAAAAATATAATTTCATATAGATGCATAAATAAAAGGAGATTCCATGGTGTGAAGAGAAAACAGAATCATCATCATTGCATTACATATCTTCTTTCTTTTATTTTGGGGTTAAAAATAATTTTTCCAAAAAAAAACTTATAGCAGTAGTAATAAATTTAAAATGTATATTGCCATCTCAAAAATATCAACATTGTACGCTAGGAAAAATTCTCGTCGCGTTTGAGTTTCCACAAAAATAAAAATATGTGTGTAGAGCAAACAGCATGAAGGTATGGGATATTTATCACTTTCATAGAAGTCAAATTGCAATTTGGGGATTAATAAAAATATATTTCAACTTAAAATATGTTAGAAAATTAAAACTTGATACTTTTTCCTATTTTTCTTTCAGAAAAAGTATTAGAACTGAAGTAATTTTAAATTCTCTTGCTACTTTTTTAAGCAGCATAAAACTCTTGCAATTATTGCTATTTTAAAATATTTCCCCAATCCCTATTTCAAAAAACAAGAAGTTCTAATTGAATTTTTAATAGAAAAAAAAAATATCCTCATCTAAAAACGAACTGCAGCATTGAACGAAGAAATAAAAAGTTTTCCATTTTCAAATATTTATTCATTTTAATGAGTCAACTAAAAGATACGATAATACTTAAATATTGTACGGAAAATATGTTGCAGAGACAAAATAACTTTTAAATTGAGATGAAATTGTTTTTTGTCTTGCTTTCTTACTTTAGGGTAAGACCTAAGCGAATTTAAACTTTGAAAACATAATAATGATTTATCATAGACTTCGATTAATGTTTTTTAAATGTCTGCTGTCCTTAACTTAAGAGCGTTCAAATTCATTGTTGATTTATGAAAAGATTTCACTGACATATAAGCTCAATACGCTAGAAATAAAATAATTTCAAAAACAATTTCAAACTTTTTTATAAAGAAAAACATTTTAATTACTCTCAAACTAACAAAATTGTCTCGTTCTATCAACTCATCTAAAAAGAAATTATTTTATTTTTTTTTTTTTTTTTTCAAAAGAAAGCAATAAATTTTAATGCTGAACAATTATTTCTAATTTGAGCAAGATAGCAAGCAGAAATGGAGAAGGAGTACAACAAATTTGTAGCAAATATAAATTTTCATGAATAAATAAATCTACATAATAATAATTGTATACAGCAGCATAAATTTTAACTTGAAACATTTTTCTCATCGTAAAATTATCAAAAAAGTTTATCTTAAGGAATAATTTTCTTTAGCATATACGATATTTGAAAATAATTTTCTGCTATATTGTGCAGGTCAAGAAATAATGCATTCTCTTGAATAAAAAGCAGCATTGCACTTCAGAAGCAATGCTAGATGAGAAACGATGAGGGAAGTAGAATAAAAATTGTGATAAACACAGATATCCAATTTTGAAAAACAATGAAATTCTTTTTTTATTTAATTCAAAAGTTTTTCATCATTATTTTTCTATGCCTTCACAATAATTCTCTAAAATAAAATAAAATGAATGCATAAGTTGTATCGAGATACTACTCTATCTATCTCTTGAGAGAAACTGTATGCAAGAAAAATTATTTATTTTTGAAGAGACGTGAATTTGCATATCAAACGACATAAGAAAAAAGAGATATTTGAGAACAATAAAACAGTTGATAATAAGAATTCAATTATTCACCTCCCATTTTTTTTAGAGCTTTACTTTGAAACTTATCAGTTTTATTATTCATATTTTTTTCTCATATGAAAGACATAGCAATCTTTTGAAGCAGCTTGCTTCTGATTGTTGCAAAATTCAGACTTTGCATTTGCTTCTGTCTAGTCAAAGTCAAACAAAAGAAAAACTTGGAAGACAACAGATAAAGGTAAAAAGATATGAAATAATTTTACTTCCATTGTTGCAGTTTTATCGTCTTGCTTTTATTCATTTTCATATGCACATTTTTTTTCAGTGCATATATGCACCTTAACTAGATATTTATTTATTTATAAATACTTCTCGTTTTGATAGATACAAATTGCTTCACTGTTCTTTTTGAAAGCCACTTATAGACAACAAACGACCGATGATGACGATGAATGTACAAATATAGAGGCGATACTCTATGAATATGGTATATTGCTTCTTTCTTTTACTGTTGCTTCTGCTATTTTTCGTTCTCGGTTGCAACATCACTTATTATTATGCACACATGTGAATATGAACAGAATATTTTCCAACCTATCCCAAATGGAAACTTTCCTCATCGTATCCATTAGAGTTTTTTCTTCCGTCTTTTCCGAAATTGATATAAAACTGCAAGAGCATAGAAATTTCATGTTTAACATTCTTTATGCATTGTTTTACATTTATCTTTTCTTTCTTTACTACCTCATATGTAAAACTAATAATGAAATATTAAGAAGATTTATATGCAAGTTAAATATTGACGCCAATGAACGCGATTTTCGAGAAGAGAATGAAATTTTTAATAAAATGTTTTATCTAATCAAATTCGAAGTCAGTGATTAAAAATTAAAAAGAATATAAGAATTAAATTGTCGTGAAAATTTGGATTTATTTTTATCTATCCATCGCAAACATGAAACAGAATATTAAAATTTACAAATGGATTTAAGAATTCATTAAATTTTTGCTGCCATAAATTCCATCACCATATGTTGTTTTAATATTACTTCAACTCATCAATGAAATTCAATCATATTTTAATGAGTGTAGCATTACATTGCACTTTTTACTTTTCCATAGGTTTTTAAATAATTTCGACATATTCTTAGCATTCTGGTTTTATTTTTTTCTAACTTTTACTAAAGAATTTTATCATAAACGTGTAAATCAACATTTTTTTTTGAGATTCTATTTGATTGCAGTTTATTATTTTAATTGCTTATATGCAGTGGTAAAATTCGCAGGAAAAATTCATTCTAAATTATTTTCTATTTCAAAAATGTTTCGTTAAAAATACTTTATTCTAAAAAAATGTAATAACATGAGTTGCTAGTCCTTAAGAAAATCTAAATAGTTCCATAATCTACTAATAACAACAATCATCATTTTTCTTGATCTTCAATTTACAACATTTTTTTCAGAATCATCTCCTAAACACATTTTTTCATCATTCTCCGATTCTTTGTACATACCAACTGACTTGAAGTACAATTTTATAATGAATATTACAATACACAATCTTCGATAAAGGTAATGAAAACTTATAAGCGTCAGCATGTTGATTGAAAGGCTTTCTTGGTATATCGCTTTCCATGCAAATACATCGAGATTTGTTGGATATAGACAAGAAAATCTCACTTAATCTTCAGTATTCGTGTGTGTGCTCTTTAAATTTCCTTTCGTTTACTGTACTTATGGTTTTGGTATTTCATATTTAAATTTTTATAAAAATCACCATGACTCTGTCAAAAACTGTATTCTAAACTTTGCTGACTGACTAGAAAATGAAAATGAAGAAAATGTAACAACAATTAACGATTAATTATGAAATAATGGATCTTAATTACATTTCATATATTTTTTCACATCTCCTTTATTCTAAAGTTCGATATTTGTAACACAAAAGGAATATAAAAGAACGAAAGAAGAAAAAAATCAAGTCAAGTTCAATAATAAATCGATTGATGAAATAAAAGAAAATTAAGAGTAAGAAATATGGATTATGCTCCAGACATAATATTGTGTTCATCTGCATCTTTGATATATATTTTTTTTAATACTGATTAAATGTATTTTATTGAATGAACAATCGACATCATCATCAACTAACAAGTGAGAAAATTTCTTGTCGGCTTTCATCAAATAATATTGTAAAATCACAGAATTACACATATCCATTATAAGAGAATCTCTTGCGCTCTTTTTATTCTCGATGTATAATGCATTAAAATCAACTAACAAGCAAATGAAGTTCACGTAAAGCTTCATAAAAGAGGAGAAGATATACATTAAATAGACTTTGGGAATCAAATCAATTGCTGTCACTGCTAAATCGAATATCGTTTAACTTCATCTTCTTCGGCCTCATCCATCCATTCGCTTATTCACGTATACTCTATACGCTCACTTTACCTCTTTATCTTCATGAATGTGTCGATTGATTTCTCAAACAATTTATCTTATTTACTGTCCAAACAGTTGAACACACAGTGTGTGTATAAATGTATGTATATTTTTTTGCAAGTGATGTGTCTTGATATTCCTCTTATTATTGTTTGCACACAGCACAGAGTTCACAGCAGTTTTAAATTGCAATTCTTTTTTTTTGCTTTACTTTTTGCTTCCGTATGCTACTTTTAATGTTGGTACTTCAGTTACTATTTTCTGAGCTCTGCAAAACTGAGCTTTATTGAAATGAATTATATTTTAAAGCTAAAATACTCATACATGTAAACATGGTAAGTGAAATGGCATGCAATGAAAATCGAATTAATGATTGTTGATGTCCCGCTGGGATAATGGAAGCTACTGAGCGATTTAATATAGAAACAAGAGAGACAGTGAAGATTGAAATTGAAGCTTTTGTTGATAGAAGAATGATTTTTTCATTTTTTTCCTTTACTTCTTGTCTGCTTATATGTCTGTACTGCTTTCTGTTTTTTTAAAAATCAAAATCAACAAATATTGTGTGAACTAAAACCACAGTAAAAGAACATTTCGCTTGCCAAAGATGGATAGACAAGATCGGTCCGATAGATTTATATCATACAAAAAAAAATAAATGCAAACAAAAAGCACTTAGCGAAAAATCACGACGTGAAAAAAGATTAAACAAATCGCTATTCATGTCATGCCATGCTCAAACACCTTTTTCAATAAGGCAAAGTTAAATGATCGGCAAGCACAAATATATTTTCAGTATGCTCACGCTTAAAAAAAAAAGCTAATTTTGCGACAATATTTATTTTTCATTGTGTTTGTATTTGAATTATTTAAAGAATCACAACATAAAATAAATAGTTTTAAAGACTAATCAAATTAAAGGCTAATTAGATATAATTATATTTTCCATTTCATTACTAGTTTTACTGTAATTGCTTAATACTTCATTACTTACTTTTAAGTGTGGCAAGATATTTTATCATATTTTAATAAACCCTTATTTTATAGTTTTCGCATATTCATTGAGAATTACTTTTCAAGCATTAAGTTTGTGATAAGTAAGCTAACCCGTGTAGCATAAAGAATTGGTAGATAAATTGCTTTCGGGAAATCGAGTTTATATATCAAGCCTTTTGGATCTTTAACCTCTCTTTACAATATTCTTATTCATTTTTATTCATATCCATGCTTCTCATATTAATATTTTACGTTACGAAAAGAGTAATGTGCCAAAAGCAAGAATAAAATCTATATGGATGAAACATGCATTTCATATAAAGTCTGAAGAAAATATGATGTGGACAGACAATCAAACGAGATATAAAATGATCGTCAGCATTGATTACTCTCCTGAAAGTATGAAATAATGATGAATAACTTGTGGATAATAAGAGTCTTTCAGAAAATCAAGAGGCATTTTTCAAAATTTTCCTTGTCTCATCAATGACCTAATATAACAAATCTTCACTTCATTTGAAGTTGAAAAACATCATCATCATCATATCCATCGATAGTATCACATATTTTTCAATGGAATTATGAAGTTTCTCATTTTAAATTGATCAAGAAATGAAGCACTTTTCTTTCATTTTTTATAGCTTTCATCTTGAATTACATAATAATTGACTTTAATGGGCCTGTCAAATGCTCAGATGTGTAACCGACAGAGCACACACAAGAGTCTGAAGCAGAAACATATGTATAAAACATAGTCATGAATATTGATTTGAAATCTAAGTATCACGATTATTTGAAATGTAATGAAGAAAGAAGAAGTAGAATAAGATAGAAAGTTTTAAAATATATAGAAGAAAAACATCTCACGGTTTTTAGAACTCAATGGGTGTTTTAATTTTTTAAAGTTTAACTTAATTTATTAAACTATATGCGCTGAGTTAAAAAAAATATTATCCCTATTGATTATATCTATTCTAATTTTCTAATTACTCCTTATTACTATGAATTTTTTATATGTATGATTTTTTTCAGCTCAATTCTTTTTATTTAGATATTTTTGATATTAAATATTGTAAATTCGAATATAGGTAATTTAAATGAAGATATAAATTTTAATTTTTTTAATTTGCAAAAAGAAAATGAACGACTAAAAAATTTTATTACAATATTTAATGCATAACTATTGATTAAATCTCTGTTTTATTTAACAAACAGTTTTTTAACATACAATTTTATGTTTTGCACATCAACATAAAAACTGTTTCTCCATAAGATCAAGACAATTGAAATATTAGTACAGTGCGAGTTGTTTCTGTGATATCATATAATTTTTCCATCACAAATTCATTAATCTTTTTATTTTATTTCTTTTTGCTTAAAGAAACAAGTTGAATATGAGTTTACACTGAGCTGAATATATTCTCATATGTTGCTTCATGAAATTTTTTCTGCTATTTTTTTTTTTCTTTTACTTACTTTTAGCTAGTTATTTTTTTTCATTCTTTGATTTTACTTGTATAGTTAATCTTAGGTTTACTATGAAGTAAATAATTCTAAATTGAATGAAGGAGTAAAAAGTTAAAAAATGTTCAATATTGTTGAGAGATATAGCAAAAGAAGTTCATATAGATAGTAAGATAAAAAAAAATAAATAAATAAGCAATGCCGTTAGGAGTTAAAAGTTGTTCACATATGGATAATGATTGATGATTAAATACTTATTTACTCGTGAAATCTACTCTATCTCTATGATTTATTTTTCTTTGAAAAGTAAAATAATATTTTCCATACTAATATTTTTTAAGTTTTGATCGCCTATGCACTTGAAATTATCTAATTGCTAAATATTCATGATTGAATTAAAATATAACAAAATAAGCTTTAAGCTTTTTGAGATTTTAAAGTAGTACGAAAATCTAATCTATTAGTTATTCCTATTACATCGACTGTTTTGTTTTATAATTTATTTATATAGTCTCAAAGCCATTCATTTATTTTCTCTCCCAAAAATATTTGTCCGCTCCGCATGAAAGCTCTGTTACATTTAAATTATTTGCCGAAAAAGTCTTTCGCTTTGTTTTTTTTTTATTTTAACATGGAAAAAATAAAGATGGAAAAGAACGAAAATAATTTGAATATAAAATCAATAAATATAAATTTATTATGTTAATGAAGCTCTACATAGCATTTTTATGCCTTTTCAACACACTTCTTTTCTCGATTACGTATTTATTGGGACAAAATTGAGAATTATGATGAAGACTTTACGCTCTTTATATTCACAATCTCTAAGTGACTGAATTTATTTCACGTAGCTCCACTATATCGAAAATATTCAGTGAATTGGATGACAACATTGAACCCGACGTCTCCAACGCACAGCATGATACTAATCAAAAGTCAATGCTGAAATGAGAAGAACTAAATATAATCGAGGAATTATGAAATCACGCCTTCAAAAAAGTCCATCAGGATATTGCATGAAAAATGACAGAAGGAAAGCCCAACACTTTAGATGCATTCTTTCTTCGAAGCACGAAAACAGTTAGATCTCCAAAAAAGGTTTTCGATGATCCTCCACTCATTGAGGAGATAAATGATGAATCAAATACACCAAATGCTGAATTACTAAAAAATAGAAAAAGAAAAAAATTAAATGAGGAAAATGACTTGATGGATTTGTATGATGAAGAAGACAGCACATCATTAAAAGACATTCTTCATGCAATTCAATTAAGTGAACAAAAGCGTACAATAGAATCAAAAGGAATCCGTAATGATATCGCTGAATTACGCAATGAATTGACGCAACAAATTGTGGAAATTAAAGAATCAGTAAAAGCAGTAAATACAAAAGTTGTTGATTTAGCAACAAAGGTTGATGGATTAGAGTCAAGAATGGATGTCGTAGCATCATTGGCAAATGAAAATCAAAAAATGATTCGTACGTTTAAGCAAGATAAATTAGACAAATTCATGGAAATTGACGGAATCAGTGAAGACGTGTTCAGCAAAAACAAAGATTGTAAAAAATTAGCAATCGACACAATTAAATCTTTTGGCATTGCAGTCAACTCAGAGGAAATTGAACATGCATTCAGGAAGGAAATTAATATGAAAATTGCAGGAAAGAAAAAATCAATTCTCACTGTTATATTTTCAAATATCAATTCAAAAATAAGAGTTATGAAGGCCAAGCGTGAATCAAAAACTGAAACAGCAATATATTTCAATCAATCATTAACATTTGATAACAGAAACCTGATTCATAAAGCGAAATTGATTGTGGGAAAGAGACTAAAGGTTTACTATGCTAGAGGAAGCGTTAGAGTGCAGAAAAAGGATGAGACTGAAATTATTGTGAATGATGAAACCAAACTCACAGAAGTCCAAGTATATTTTGACCAAATCAAGAATCAACAATAGCAACCAGTAAAACCACCTCATACTGTACCCATTCAAAATCAAAATTTCTATTTCGATTCAATAAAGTCTTTCAAAAGTGCAATTAACAATATTAAAAATCTTTCCTTTCTCCAACTTAACATTCGAGGACTTAATGAAACCAAGAAATTCGACAAATTTAAAAACATACTGTCATCATTTGGTCGCAACATTGACGTAATAATTTTAGGAGAAACAAAGTTAAAAAAGACATTTGCACATGGAATTTATAACTTAAACGGTTACAATAAATATATAAGCTGTAGAAATTCAGTGAACAGTGGAGGTGGTTTAATAGTATATGTAAGAAAAAGTCTAACAGTTCTCAACGTGGAAATTCATTCATCTGGTTTCGAAAGAATTACAATTGACATGAAGATACAGAATAAAGGATACAAGATAGTGGCATACTATAGAGCCCCAGAGAATATAAATATAGAAACGTTCCTTAGTGATCTTGAAAAACAAGTAAACGACACGAACAAACGTATCATCATAGCTGGAGATGTAAACATATGCAAAAATGAAATATGCAAAACGGCAAATGAATATTCTGGCATTTTAAATTCTTTTGACTTAAAAATTATGAATGAGGATAAAACAAGAAATGTTAGTGGAAAAATAATAGATCATTTTGCATGCAATTTTCATAAGGAGACTACAATTGACAATTATACAATATTTAACAACTTATCTGACCATAACATGATTTTGACTTGTATAAACGATGTAAAATCTCAACAATCGTCATCTTTTAAAATCCTCAAAAGAACTGACTACAACAAAGCAAGGATACAACTAAGTAAAGCACTGAACAATTCTATGTTAATGCAAATTCAGGAGCCTGATTATATTGCTGAAAAATTAATGAAAATTACGCAAGAGTCACTAAGAAACAACACGAGAACAGTTAGAATCAAAATAAAGGAAAATAAAATTAATTGTCCTTGGTTTAACTGGAAAGTCCTTAACGCATTAAAGAGAAAACAAAAACTGTCGAAAAGATTAAAACGATCTCGAAAATGGAAGACTAAATTTAAACGTATGATGAAAGTTGAGTCCATGAAAGTTCAAAGATTGATTCAGAAAGAAAAAAAGAATTACTACAACCAGTATTTGCAAGACAATAATCCACGAAAACTATGGAAAAATTTAAACAGCATCTTAGGAAGAAAGACGAAAAGTAAACTTAACTTCTTAAACATAAATGGCACAGTGGTAACAGATGAACTGCAGATGGCAGAAAAAATGAACAAATTTTTCATACAGAATGTGACAGAATTAGCAAACGACCGTAGAAAAATCCCTAGGAATATTGAATTCCAATCTGTGTCACACTCTCTGGTGTTAAATGAAGCTGATGATGAGGAGATAAATTCGATCATCTTGAGTCTTAAAAATTCATCTGCTGGCTACGACAATATTTCACCGCTAGACGTCAAAAAGTTAAGTAATGAGCTTTCTCCTGTTCTTTGCCATTTGATTAATACAATCATAAAAAAAGGAAAATATCCAAAAGTTTTTAAACTTGCAACAGTAATTCCAATTAAAAAAAACAGAAAATTCAAATGAAATGAATAATATGCGCCCTATTTCAATCCTCACGACTTTTAACAAGGTAGTGGAAAAATTCTTATATAATCGAATTATGAACTACATCACAAAATACAATCTCCTTTCTAATTATCAATTTGGATTCCGCCCAAAAAGCAACACTGAAAATGCGGCAATTGAACTAACAAGCTCAATAAGGAAATCATTGGACAAAAAGAAAATAGCTTCGGTTGTATTCATGGATTTGATGAAAGCATTCGATTTGGTTGATAGGAAAATACTGTTGAAAATGCTCAACTTGATTGGAATTAGAGGAAAGGCTGAAGAAATAATGTCAAGCTACTTATCGCAGAGATTTCAAGTAGTAAGGATAGGAAATATGATTAGCCAACCACTGGAAGTAATATATGGCGTAATTCAAGGAAGTATTTTAGGCAGCCTCCTATTCAATATATTCTTCAACCAAATTGCGAATCTTGATGGTGTACAAGGAAAAATTATTCTCTATGCGGATGACTTGGCACTAATTAATGAGCATGATCCTAAAGATGACGCAACAAATTCAATAGTTCACGACATGAGCATAATCTTAAATTTCCTTGACAACCAGAAAATGATCATTAACGACAAAAAGACATTTTTCATGATTTTCCACTCGCCATTCATAAAAACCAATCAGCCACAAATTATTAAACTTAATGACGAGCACTCAATACAGCGTACTCAATCATTTAAATATCTCGGATTATATCTTGATCCTTGCTTGAAATGGGATGTTCATGGAAGTGAAATCGAGAAGAAATTAGCAAGTGCAGCATGTATAATGTGGAAATTAAAAAATGTTTTACCAATGAGAGCCAAAAGAAAAATTTATCATTCACTTTTTGCATCACATTTAAACTACATGAACACAATTTGGGGCAATGCATGCGACAATGTCATTCAACCAATTCAAGTAATTCAAAACAGGATAATAAGAAATATGTATGGATTCGATAGACGGCTTGACAAGGCTATTATGTATGAACAACTTACATTTGACAATATATTCCCAATCCGTGCGATTAATTACATCACGACTGCTTCGTTCATATATTCATGCAGAAAAAAAGCAATTCACAGCAACATCAGCTTTGAACTCAATCGTATGGAAAGAAACAGGATGAATTTAAGATCGGCAACTGCAAAGAATAATTTTGGTAAAAGGGATATTAATCATTTTGGAGTAAATATCTACAATAACTTACCTGATATCATCAAAAAAGCTGTGCATATTCATTCCTTTAAGTTCCAAACAAAGCAGTTCATATCAAATGCAGCATTCTTATCCAGTTGTTTCAATGGCAGCTATTTAAGGAACTTTGGATGTTGATAAAAAGCTAAAAATACAATTCAAGTCTCAATTAATAATAATTCATAAAAATAGTCATGAAAATTGGATTTCCCTCACCTAACATGTCCTGTTATCAACATTTCCTGATGTCAAGTATTAATCTGGTCGTGTTTATGATCTTCTTCAGCTGCTTATATCCTCTGATAATCCATTTTTACATCTAATTTCTTTTTATATTCTTTGTTTTGGAAATTTTGTTTGTTTACTTTTTAAATTTAAAATTTTTTCGTTAAGCAAAGACACAAACCATAAGTTTACAAATTTCAAAATTATTTTAACCGTTATTTTCATTCAGCAAAGACACAAACCATAAACTTTATAATTCAAAACTTTTTTAATCGTTAATATCAAATTGTAATTATTTATTAGTTTTAAGCTTCTTTAACGATACACGAATATCATTGAAGCTTAATTTATGTATATTTAATCTCAGAAAAATTGTTTGAAAATTAAGGAAGGAAATAAATAATAATAATAATAATAATAATAATAAATGCGTCCTTTGAGAACGAGCTCACATCAATCATTCATTCAATAATACTCTTTCATTATTTTTTTTTTTCATTTTGATCAATAATGACTATCGAGAGAGCAGGAGATGTGAATTAATACATCAAATAAAAATTTTATTGAATACAAAAATCGACTTGATGACTTTATTTGTTTCGAACATTTTGATTCATCGTTGCTCAGAGATTGTGACAAGTTGAAATGATCATAACTACCGGTTAAAGGAACAAATTTATGGGAAACAAACTCAGACATGATAAATGTTGGTTACATTACAATATTATAAAAATTTAATGAATGAATGAATGTGAAAATACAAAGTGTAGTAAGCAATTGATATTGAATAAATGATGGATTGATTATCGTCGTTTCCTTAATGGATTAGTTCAGTAAAAATCTTTAATTTGGTTTTTGACAGCAGAACCAATTTATGCTGATAAATCTAACATAATAAACTTTTTAACAATAATTTCAATGATATAAATAAATAAAGCAAAATTTTATTTGCACACATATGTACATATTTATTGGTGTGCAGTAAATTACTTAAATTTAATTTTTATAAGGTTATATTCATCAAATTATATTCTTTATGTTTTTTTTTAATTCAGATTCAAGTGCGTAATAACTAACTCAGAATATAATGTATCCATTAACCAATTCCTAAAATGCATTTCGTCATTTTAACGGCATATGCTCTGGTCGAATACATTGTAAAAGATGAGTTTATAAAATGCATCGAGGCATGAAATAAGATGCAATCAAAAATGGAAAATTAAATTATAAATTTCAAAGGTAAAAAAAATATGATATGATGCGAATATGAAAGAAATAAAAAATTTATGATCGAATTTTTTAAGGCTGACAATGTAATTACATGTGTCATGTACCTTTCAAACTTAAAAGAAGAATTGAGGAACGGAAAAAAGAAATGTATTCAAGGAAATGTGTGTCGCTGTTATAGAGAGCATTAATTTCATTCGACCTCAAAAAAACTCTTCATCAACATCATCATCACAAAAGGTAATGGCAACAACAACACCGTTTCAAGCAGAATGAGAGGAGAAATAACAGTCATATGAATCATATCGTTGTTAACGTCTTTATTATGATTGTTATGCTTTTTTGTTGCCAATTTCTTCATTATTAAAGATTTTATTTTTCTTTCAGGCACCGGCATATGTGTTGAAAACGTTTTTTTTTTTCTTGCTGTTGTTCCTTTTAATTTGCTCGAATGCAAAAATTTTACCCGCTTCTGCTGCTGTTGTTAGTAGTTGATGTCTTAATTTTCTTCTCTCCTCTCTCACTCATTGACTGAAAATTATAACTTACTGTCATATATGTTATAGCTGTGGCATGCGAAGCACCATTACTTGAATTATCGTGTGTGCTTGAATTTTTATTTTTAGTTTCAGACTTCATGAAAGATTGATGTGATATGTTCATTGTAGTTTATCACTAAAAGAATTTTTATTTTTTAAGAATATTTTATTGACGTGAAATCATACATATAAAATAAAATATCGCAATGTCAGCATAATTTTCAAGAATTAACGAAATGCAATTAACAGAACTTGGCAAACGGAGCATTTAATTTATAACATAGAAAATTAGTATGTCTGTTAATGTTCATTTTATTAGTTTTAATTAACTGAGGCCATAAAAAATAATAAAAAGTGGAAGTAAAAGCAAAAGAATTTTTAAGTGTGCCCTTGCGAGAAAAGCTGTGAATAACATATACAGCCATGGTCATAAAAAACAATAAAAATCTGAATAGTTTTTTAGTTGTGATGTGAACTTATACCTTAATACAGATGAGCATGAACATGCCTCGTAAAACTGACAAGAATGTCCATAAAAAGTGCTTAATTAATTTAACTTTCTTACTTATCCACGCTATGAATAAAAATATTTTTTTTTCTATATTTTTCATTCACAATTGAATATGAAGCTGCTCGATAGCAAGTAAGCAGAACAAAAAAGAAAAATAATATTAAAATTTTTATGCAAATTAAGAGAATAAATTTAGTTCTTGTTGTTATGTATGAGGCGAAATTTCATGTCCATTGATTTGATTTATGCCTTCTCAATGATTGTGGTGAAAGAAGAATATAATCCATCTTTTGCTGTATTCTCAGTTTTTAGATCTTTTTGCTTAATGAGCATGGAAAAAATATTTCGATGGCATAAATTTTTTTTTTTTTTTTATCATCATCATCTCATTATCTTTCATTTTTGGAGAATTGTATAAGAATGAATGAATGATATTCCTATTGAAATTTGATTCAAAAATTTATTTGTGAATTATGGCCATTGAGCTGCCTTGTTCAGTTGTTATAAAAATATGTTTTTGCTGTATTTTTTTGCACAATTTATTTTTTTTTTAATAAAAATAAAAAGAATTAATATTAATTGTTTCATAAATAAATTTAGGGCAAGAATTTTTAAATATTGCAATTGTAATTGAATGACTTTTAATAAATCAAATTCATAAACCATATAAAACATCTTTAAAAATTATTATGTACTGCAGTATTCAGAACATTAACTTATCAGTATTTTTTTTTTCAGAAATACATTCTTTAGATTTTTAAATCTTCACAATGAAACAGAGAAATGAATAAATCCCTGCAAGCTATCAATTTATAACTTAATGTTCGCTGCATCTTTCGTTTTTTTTTGCATTATAATCAACAAATCGATTTAGTTGAGAGAAAAAGTTTAAATGATGAGGAAAATGTTATGAGAATATGTGTGAGAAAAAAGAAATTTTCAATGCATTATAAAAGCATTGAATCGAATTCATAACTCATCTGTGTATATATGCTTGTGTGCTTTGCATAATCTATGAAGTAATAGAAATGAACTTTTTGTATTTAAATCAGCTTATCTCGCACAATATATTTGAATTACGAAAATGAAATAATGTGCGTTCGGTATTGGAAAATCGTAATGATTTTTATTGCAATTATAATAGTGGTAAAGACATATGAGAAATTGAATATAAAGCTGGTGCAAATGCGATTATGGAATTGATATTGCATGCACTAGATATATGCACTCGATTTATTCAAAAATCTATTGTGTTCATTGTGTTCAATGAATGTGAAGTGATAATGGGAGAAAAATGTTTCTTTAAAATTTACTTTGCTTCTTATACATTAACAATATTGATTTGAAAGGAGAAATCTGTAAATAAGTATATTCATCCTACAAATTTTTAAAATTTCAGAATTTTTCACAAATTTCAAAAGTCTTATAAAATACTAATAAAATACTAAAAATTTCCAGAGGATGATTTAAAAAAAAAAAGAAATCCTAAGGACAATAAATGAATCAACATGAAAAATGTTTAACGTAACAAATTTGCATATAATTTGTTAAAAAATTATTCTTGACAACTTGAATTATTGCAACATAAGTGTATGAGATAAAATGAAGAAGATGGTTTTCGCTGACGCTGTTGATAAAATTTATTAGTTCAATAAACAATAAATTAAATTTGCTGTTTAAAAATTACAAAATTTCTGGCTGATCGAGTGAATTAAACGCTTTTTAAATAATACTAATTTTAATAGATTTACATTCATTTTAATTTTTAAGTTTTAAGAATTTGTTCTTTGTTGTCATAAAAAGTAACTTTTTGTAATGAAATGCAAAAAAATTCAATACAAAATGTTAAAAATATCTCAAAATATTTTTTTACACTTCTGATTTAAAACCTCGACCTATCTTCATATAAAAAGAAAATAAAATTTAATTTCGTGACAACAGCAGCATCAGCATCATTGATGTGATAAATTAATTTTTTTTCCATCTTCATTCACAAAACAAAACAAAAAGTTAAGAAAAATATTCGAAAAGTGGGCAGTAATAATTGCTGACAAGAAATTTCTTCTTTTTTAACTTTTTTTAATTTCTCATCGGCAGCAGAAGCTAAAGTAATTTCTGGCAAATGTCGACACGTAAAAAATGTCTGAGTATAAAAAATATGTATAAATTTATATATCTCTCTTATCTTGCTTATGCGAGAATCTCACAATGAATTTATTTTAATGCATAACCATTTAATAAAAAAAATGTTTAAAATGAAATAAAATAAACGAGAAAAATGTTCATTCAATTATTTTTCAATCTTATCAAAAACGGAATAGCATGATTTTGTGGCTTCTCGTGAAGCATTTCGAAAAGGAGTGCTCTTCGATGTGTTTGCATTTTTAAATATTTTTATATCTTTAATTAAATATCTTTTCGTTTAAATCAAATTGTATTGCAAATGTGTATGAAATTATGTTTGGATTTAAATGTTAAAAATTTTCAACTTATGTTTACCAATATGTGAGCGACAGCACTTAAACTGGAAAAATGCTAAGACATTAATGTTTTCATTTAATTTGTGCTGCTGCCTGAATTTTGTTTTATACTCAATTAAAATTGCACGAAAGCATCTCCCAGCAAGAGAACATCGATGATATTCACGAATGTACATTTTCTTATTTTTTAACAAACAAACAAAAATGCAATTGAAGAAGTAAGAAAAAAAACAAGAACAAAACCCGAATATGTTGTTATATTTGTTTTAAAACTGGAACCGTACTTTTGTTTCTTTTAAAATCATTTAATTCGGCTTTTAAGTTTTCAGAAATTATTCACTTCTTTAAAAGTTTGATGTACTTCTGTAAAAATTATTTTTATGTATTTTTTTTATTGCATAAACATTAACTCAACAAATTTTTTTTTATCTATCAAAGTACCTAATATGCGTTTTAGATTTTATATTGAGATTTTTTATACTCGAAAATTTCTTCTTATTATGCACAGCGAGAAGAGGAGACAAAAAAATTGTTAAAATATTATCTAATTTTAATCATCTTTAACTCTTCTTTAACAAGTTCAGAACAAAATTGTTTAAAGTGGCATTGTAAAGACTTTTTTGCATGTTTATTGTATAATACATTTGAGCAAACAATATTTTATTTATACTAAAAATTAATAATATGTTTAATTAATATCAAATTTTGTTCATTTTCTATCCAGTTTAGTATATTTATTGAATTTTTGAAAAACCATTTCCAATAACTGAATAATTATTGATTAACTTTTCGTTAATACGTATTTCGACGCGGTTAAGCGTCATCTTCAGAACTGTTGTGAAAAATTTCTTCAATTTGAACTCAATGCTCGCTGAGATTTTGTTTTTGGTTAAAATGTAAGAAAATTTTCTTAACAATTTTAACCAAAAATCGATGATGTTGAATTGAGCAACTTTTTTATTTGATCTTGAATTTTCAATTGTTGAATCAGATGATGTTATTTTGACTCTTTTCAAGGAATTTACTGTCTTCTAGAATTTTTCACTCGTTGAATCTTCAACTTTTTGAATTGTAATGAACTTTTTCGTTGTTCGATGTTTTAATATCAAATTTTGTTCATTTTCTATCCAGTTTAGTATATTTATTGAATTTTTGAAAAACCATTTCCAATAACTGAATAATTATTGATTAACTTTTCGTTAATACGTATTTCGACGCGGTTAAGCGTCATCTTCAGAACTGTTGTGAAAAATTTCTTCAATTTGAACTCAATGCTCGCTGAGATTTTGTTTTTGGTTAAAATGTAAGAAAATTTTCTTAACAATTTTAACCAAAAACAAAATCTCAGCGAGCATTGAGTTCAAATTGAAGAAATTTTTCACAACAGTTCTGAAGATGACGCTTAACCGCGTCGAAATACGTATTAACGAAAAGTTAATCAATAATTATTCAGTTATTGGAAATTGTTTTTCAAAAATTCAATAAATATACTAAACTGGATAGAAAATGAACAAAATTTGATATTAAAACATCGAACAACGAAAAAGTTCATTGCAATTCAAAAAGTTGAAGATTCAACGAGTGAAAAATTCTAGAAGACAGTAAATTCCTTGAGAAGAGTCAAATTAACATCATCTGATTCAACAATTGAGAATTCAAGATCAAATAAAAAAGCTGCTCAATTCAACATCATCGATTTTTGGTTAAAATTGTTAAGAAAATTTTCTTACATTTTAACCAAAAACAAAATCTCAGCGAGCATTGAGTTCAAATTGAAGAAAATTTTTCACAACAGTTCTGAAGATGACGCTTAACCGCGTCGAAATACGTATTAACGAAAAGTTAATCAATAATTATTCAGTTATTGGAAATGGTTTTTCAAAAATTCAATAAATATGTTTAATTAATTAATAATATTTTGGTCAAGTATAATAAAACTCAAAAAATTTTACTACATACATATTGAAACATTAATTTTTTGCCAAAGGTTGGTATTTTATAATCATCAAGGATTAACTAAATTGTTTAATTTAAAAACTCCGTCTCAACTTGATCACATCAACAATAATCTCTTTCAGTTGTATGTTTTAGCATATTATATCTTCTTAAAAAATACTTTTTTTTGATGGATAACATCCATGAAGTTAAAAGTTCTATTATTTTTACTCGCCAACTTTTTCACGTAAAGAGAACAAAAAAAAAAGACAAACAAACATGCTGTGCCACAACTTGATAAATTTTGATCATTACAATCATTAATATATATACATACGTTTTAAAATTCTTTTCAGCTTACAATTTATTGATTTCTAAAATTTTGACTTATTTTATTTTATTAATTTCTATAAAACATAATAAACTTTAAAAAAAATAAAATAAAAAACAACTGGTTATTGCTTCTCGTAAATTTTTCAAATAATAATTGCAAGATTAAAATAATAACAATAATAATAATAACATCTACACAGACATTTCAATTGCAATTCGCTTAACGTATTTAATTGCTGAATATTTTTCAATCATATGTTATCTCATTGCCCCGAAAGTGTGCATTTATGCAAGTATGAACAAGAACAAAATAAGAAAATATTTCAATTTAGTTTCGAAATGAAATTCAAAAAATTGCCAGAAGAGTTGTCTGATTATAAAAAATGTTTCTTTAGCGCCCATTATATGAGGACGATTGGGGTGGAGAGATACAGATTGAAGATTGATTTGTTATAAATGCACCTTTACGCCTGTATGTTTAATAATAATTGTTTGCGTTATTCGGTGCTGTTATTGCTGTTGTTTTGTTGGATTAAATAAACCTCACGCTCCGAATATCTCATTATTATGCGAATGATGTTGAATTATTCTGAAAATGCACATATTACATTCAATTCAGCGCCGTTATTCTCCACTGAAATAAATATAAATATGTACAGAAATAAATAAACAAAATCAACCTTGGTATGTTTGTTAAAATATCGACAATTTAAATTGTTTATCAAATGTAATGAATCTCTTTAGGCCTAAACGGGCCCGTTTGATATTTCAATGAAAATTATTATTTTACTTTATGTTAAATTCTACAAAATTACTACATTTCAATAATAAATTATTCTTCAATACTTTTTTTACATTTTGATTTTATTTGCTTATTTCGATATTTAAAAGAAAGACTTTTGTATTCTGCACTGCCTTAAAAAAATAATCGATATATTTTTTGAATTTGATTTTATTAAAAAATAATTGGATGTAACCAAAGGCAATTAAGATGTTAACAAAAGGGAAAGAAAGAAAATATCAATTTAATTGTTTTCACATGTTTATTGTACTTAAGAGTTTGTAAAGTAAATAATGAAATTAATAGGAAATTTTAAAATTTTATGTCTTTTCACCTCAAAATTGAGTCATTGCTCAATGAAATTTTCATTAAAAACCTGTCAAATTCTATTCAAATAAACGATGTTAATTATAATTACATAAATGTAAATGGATGATTTTCTAGAAAAAATATTCGTGAATTAATTTTAAAACTCAAATTCAAAGTAAAAGTTTTAATGATGTCAAAGAATCTTCACTCTTACATGACATCAAACAGCAAACAAATATAAACTTTGTATATTTATAAAAGGCAGAAAAAATTTCCTTACCCCAAAAACTCGATTGAAAAAATAAGAAAATGATGTTCCCTACACAGCAAAAGTTTCTTCAAAATCAGACTTGAAACATCTTCATTCAATTTCTTTAGACTTCTTCCTCTTATTATTTTCAATTATTTGCGATTTTTGCGTTTATTTCTCAATTTTTCATTTTACCTCACTTTCAATGCGCCTATATGCTCATATCTATATACATTTGTGCCGCCTTCAATTTGATTCATGATCGTAATTTTTTCTCTTTTTTTCAATTTCAATTTCATTTTATTTATTTGGTGAGAAGAAAAGATGAAATTATTTATTAAAGAAAAATACGCAAAATAAAAAAGAAAAATTTGCCAATTATCAGAAATACACTTCAAGAGCTTAAGGATGTTTACTCATGTATTAATTTTAAGTACTTTTCATAATGTCTCAATTATAAATATTTTGGCAATAAAGTCTTATTTACTCAACTTATTTAATTATCATTCATTTTTAAGTATTCTTAAGAAGATACGAATTTCATTGAACTTCACTTAGTATTATTCGATATTAAGAATGATTATTATTAATGAATCATTTTTTTGCAGCAATATATCCTTCCTATACGTTTCTTAAACCTTTAACTCGGTAATTTTAACCCAAAAAGAATTTATTAATTAAGAAGAAGAAAAGAAAAACTAAAAAAACTCTTCTTGATTTCCATAATTGTTGACATTTGGTCTTATTCACTGTTTCATTATTATTGGCATTGTGACTGTAAAAACTCATCATTTTTCCTTTTATTCGGTCTCAATCAGTTGGTTTTTATACAATATGAAGACTTCATTGTTGTTAGTGCAAATAATGTCACTTGCAACATAATGTAATATATATTTATAATAAATACGAAAAGATAAATTTAAAAGGGGTGAATAAAACAACTGTAAGGGGAAAAAGTATTTTCCAATCAAACACTAAATCTAAAAAAATAATAAAAAAATGTTGCCATTTGGAAGGAAAATTTCATTTTTTTATGAAACGAATTGATTGCGAAAAGGCGACAGAGAAGAATTATTGGCATGTGTATCATACGAGAGACACATTATAGTTTGAGGGGAAATCATGAATTAATCAAAAATCCACAGAAATGATATTTCACATTAACACACTTGCTTGAATTCAATTTTTGTCTTATTTTTATGATGTCACATTGACATCATAGTCAAAGGGACAAAAATTTGAAATTAAATATAAGTAAAGTCAAAAAAAATTTACTTGCTAAAAAACTCAAAATTTAATTTAAGGGCAAATCCATGTGTTATATATTCGAGATCTGTTTATTAACTGATTTTTATATTTTTTGTTTCTAAATAATGTTTGCTCCAACTAGTCTGAGTAAATGAATTTTCAGTTACGACTTCTAAAATTCAAATTTGAAAACAAACTTTTTTTTTTAGAAAATTTCAAATATTTTATAGCCGTTAAATTGACAAACAAAATTTTCAAATGCAATACTATTTTGATTTTTAATGTATTAAGAACTATTAAAATCACCATTTCTAATTGTATTAATATTCAAAGAAGTAATACAATTAAGAATATTTTTCAAAAAATTGCTTGATTTTGATCTTCAGTACTAAATTTTTTTCCATACAAATTTTTTCTAATGGAAATTTTTCAGTAATTATGTACTTTTGCTTCAAATTAAGGATTGAATAATGTTAAGTATTTTACAATAATACTTTTAATTGAGTTAAATATCAATCAAATTCATTGAATTAGCCAAAATTGCAATTCTCCTTATTTATCGTAACGGTTTTTATGTTCACAAATAAGGAGTACTAAATGTTCTAAAATTCAAAAATAAGGAAAAATACGTTGACTCAGACTAGTTGGTGTTTGCTATGATTACACATTATTTAACATCTCCCTCTTTTAAGTATATCCATATCTTCTTGTTGGTTGTGGAATTCTGGATGATCGGCGAATTTGTGGTTGATTATTGACGGTTGGATCAACGTTGCTTTGTTGAGGAATTGTTGCAGTTGTATTTGGGATTTGAGGAAGTTGCAATGAATCAAAGAAACTATCTGCAATAGAATCATCATCCCTGCCCAAACTTTCCCTATCCTGATCAACTACATTATTATCGCTTTTATTTAATCTGAGAAATTTTGAATTTCTCCGCAAAATACTACCATTACTGAGTAATATTTCATAAGATCTTGGTTGATCTAATTTTTTAATGACTTTTCCTTTCATCCATGTTTCATTTTGGTTCTGAACCCAAACATTATCATTAACATCAAAATGCCTTTCATTACCTACATTCTTATTGTAATAAAACTTAGAATTAAAGCTCTTTTGCTTCAACTTTTCTTGGACATTTTTATTTAAGCGTGGTTCTAGTGATTCAGTCTTTGTAACTATTTTTGTTCTCATTCGACGATTCTGTGACAATTGTGATGGAGACAAGTCTAAGTCTCCCAAAGGTGTATTATTGTAATTCATTAAAGCTATGCACAATTGATCAGCATTTTTCGTCTTTTTCATCATGTTTTTAACTATTCCTACAGCTTTTTCAGCTAATCCATTTGACTGTGGATAATGCGGACTTGAAGTTGTGATTACTATATCCCATTCACTCGCAAAAGTTCTACATTCATTCGAGTTAAAAGGCATGTTATCAGCTATAATTTCTCTAGGTACACCATGATCAGCAAATATTTCTATCCACTTGGAAATTATCGTACTCGAATTCTTAGACGGTAAATATTTGCAACATATCCACTTAGAAAAATAATCAATCAATACTAAGTAGTTTTTTCCATTCAACTCTAAGACATCACAACCTACTTTTTCAAAAGCTCTAAGAGGAATATCATGCTGAATAATTGGTTCCTTACGATTTGATTTTTGCAAAAGTATTGCCAAGGTCCCATGCACTAACAAGATTCTCTATACTCTGTGCCATGCTTGGCCAATATACAGATTCTTTAGCAAATTTTAATGTCTTTGTCATTCCCATATGACCTTCATGTAAATCTGCTAAAACTTTCTTACGCAATGATTGTGGAACAATCACACGATCTTCATAGAAAACTATTCCTTGGGAAACATAAATATCATTTCTGACTTTGTAGTAAGACTTAAGACTATCTGGAACTTTCGATTTATCAGACGGCCAACCTTTACTGTAGTAATCAATAAGAAGCTTTAACTCACTATCTTTACCAGTTTCTAATCTATAAAATTCTAACTTTTCATCACTTATGCTTAAGGTGTGAACCATTTGCTTCATGACTTTTTCTTCAAAATCTTTCTCGACACTACTTTTTGCATAACGTGACAAGTAATCAGCAATCGGAATTTTACTGCCTGGCTTGTAATCTAAATGTAAGTCATACTTATACAGCTTAAGACGTAACCTCTGGAGTCTTCTTGAACCTATCTTTGACAAATCTTTCAACATTATACTTTCAAGAGGCTTATGATCTGACTTGACAATCACACGACGGCCATACACATAATCATGAAATTTCTTACATCCAAAATACACAGCCAACTAGTTATGAAGCGGATCACGCTTCATGGAGATATTCACACCGTTTCCAAATGACACTGAATAATTCGAAAACATCTTTTCTGTGTTATAAAACTGATAAAAACAGAAGATTAGAACAAAAATTTCAGAATGCAGAGTACAGATTAACACTTGAGATAAAATTATATCTGCTAAATATTTTTTACTTCCGCTTCGCTCCAGTTGCTGCTCCGCGGTCAGTCTATTCTGTAGATCAGAGCTACATATATGTTGATCTTTTTGTTAGATCAGACTTTATCATAGATTACAGTCTCGATAGTTTTGCAACTTCCGCTTCGCTCCAGTTGCTGCTCCGTGGTCAGTCTATTCAATAGATCAGACTTTCATGTATGATTATCTTTGCTAGATCAGACTTTATCATAGATTACAGTCTCGATAGCTTTGCAACTTCCGCTTCGCTCCAGTTGCTGCTCCGCGGTCAGTTTATTCTGTAGATCAGACTTTCATGTATGATTATCTTTGATAGATAAAAAATGTATAAAAAAAACTTTGTAAAAATTGTTCTAAAAAGTAGTAAATAAAATAATATAACGCTTTTAAAATAAAATATAACTAAAATAAAATTTCATTGACTAACTAAAAAGTGTCTAAAATATTTTTCTAAAATATTTTATGTAGTACAAGAACACAATGACTGTAAAATTTTCACTCGCTTCGCTTCGCTCGAACACTTTTACATTTTACCTTATGAATCCAAAGTCTGAGGACGTATTGTGAAAATTTTCACACCTTCACTCGCTTCGCTTCGTTCAGGATGTAAAAATTTGTGAGCTTCGCTCAACCTAGTTTGAACTACGTTCAAACTTAATGTGTTCGAGCTTCGCTCGAACACTTTTACATTTTACCTTATGAATCCAAAGTCTGAGGACGTATTATGAAAATTTTCACACCTTCACTCGCTTCGCTTCGTTCAGGATGTAAAAATTTGTGAGCTTCGCTCAACCTAGTTTGAACTACGTTCAAACTTCATGTGTTCGAGCTTCGCTCGAACACTTTTACATTTTACCTTATGAATCCAAAGTCTGAGGACGTATTATGAAAATTTTCATACCTTCATTCGCTTCGCTTCGTTCAGGATGAGCTTCGCTCGAACACTTTTACATTTTACCTTATGAATCCAAAGTCTGAGGACGTATTATGAAAATTTTCATACCTTCACTCGCTTCGCTTCGTTCTGGATATAAAAATTTGTGAGCTTCGCTCAACCTAGTTTGAACTACGTTCAAATTTTATAGATCACTGGAGTGTCGAACTCCACTTCGCTTCACTTCGTTCCGTTCGACTAATATAGATTACAGGAGTGTCGAACTCCACTTCGCTTCGCTTCGTTCCGTTCGACTTTTATAGATTACAGGAGTGTCGAACTCCACTTCGCTTCGCTTCGTTCCGTTCGACTGTTATAGATTACAGGAGTGTCGAACTCCACTTCGCTTCGCTTCGTTCCGTTCGACTATGATAGATTACAGGAGTGTCGAACTCCACTTCGCTTCGCTTCGTTCCGTTCGACTTTTATAGATTACAGGGATGTCGAACTCCACTTCGCTTCGCTTCGTTCCGTTCGACTGTTATAGATTACAGGAGTGTCGAACTCCACTTCGCTTCGCTTCGTTCCGTTCGACTTTTATAGATTACAGGAGTGTCGAACTCCACTTCGCTTCGCATCGTTTCGTTCGACTCTTAGAACCCTTGAATTCCACATGTTTCTCATGTTAAAGCATCGAAAATATAATATCAATGCTTAAAACCCTTCAATTCTACATATATCTCATGTTAAAGCATCGAAAATATAATGTCAATGCTACATATTGTTCACATATTTTCCATGTTAAAGCATTAAAAATTTAATATCAATGATTAAAACCTTTTAAATGTATGAATTTTCCATGTTAAAGCATTGAAGATCCAGTAAGCATTCATGACCATAAAGTGTGATCCAGGAAGCATTTATGGCCAAAAAGTAAGATCCAGTAAGCATTCATGGCAATAAACTGAGATCCAGTAAGCATTTATGGCCATAAAGTAAGATCCAGTAAGCATTCATGGTAATAAAGTGAGATCCAATAACCATTCATGGCCATAAAATGAGATCCAGTAAGCATTCATGGCCATAAAGTGAGATCCAGTAAGCATTCATGGCCATAAAGTGATATCCAGGAAGCATTCATGGCCACAAAATGAGATCCAGTAAGCATTTATGGCCATAAAGTGAGATCCAGTAAGCATTCATGGCAATAAACTGAGATCCAGGAAGCATTTATGGCCATAAAGTGAGATCCAGTAAGCATTCATGGCCATAAAGTAAGATCCAGTAAGCATTTAGGGCCATAAAATGAGATCCAGTAAGCATTCAGGGCCATAAAGTGAGATCCAGTAAGCATTCATGGCCATAAAGTAAGATCCAGTAAGCATTCATGGCCTTAAAGTGAGATCCAGTAAGCATTCATGGCCATAAAGTGAGATCCAGTAAGCATTCATGGCCATAAAGTCAGTTCCAGTAAGCATAAAGTGAGATCCAGTAACTATAAAATTATGACTATAAAAAGATATTCAGTAACTATTTGTAGCCATTTAATCAATCATTAATAAATTTTCTTGAAATTTTCATACAAAAATGTCTTTACGTAAAAAAATACGTATACGTAAAGAAAAATTTACGTAACGTAAAATTCTACGTTTTTTCCGAAAAGTGTTATGCAATAATCGGCTATAATTTTTCAGTTTTTCGTTGATTTCTCCGGAACCGCTGCATGAATCATTACCAAAAGTTTCGTGGCACCATCGGAGCCCAATACACACATTTTGGTCCATATTTGAAGTCCTAACTCGCTTCCGTTTTCCCGGAATTTGGCCGACTATAGTCCAAGCAGTGCTAACACCATCAGTTTTTCGCGATTTTCTCGAAAACAATGCAACCAATTTTCACGGGGTTTGCGGCATTTTGTAGAGAATTCCAAGGCCTAACTTTTATGTAATTAGGGTATAAAGCGTAAAAATGCTTAATTTAAGAGAAAAACGCAAAAAACGGTTTTTGAGAGTGTAGTAAAAGCAATATATTCACGCCGTGAAACGGTGTGAATATGAAAATTCCTTTTCTATCTGACCATATTCTTTCTCAATGTCTGACAAGCACCTAGATGCATAACAAATAATCTTATCACCTTGTCTTAAGCATGCACCTAAACCATACGAAGATGCATCAGTTTCAAGCTCTAAAGGTAACTTCTCATCAAATGAAGCACAACAAGCTGAATTTTCAATCACAAGTTTAAGATTTTCAAATTCTTCCTGATGCTGAGCTTGCCAAACAAACTCACTATCTTTTTTCAGTAAATTTCTAATGTTATGTGTTAACTTAGGCAACTGTGGAATAAAGTTACGCATGTAATTAATTACACCTAGAAATTTCTGAACATCATTTTTATTATTTGGAACTGGAATGTCTTTAATAGTTTCAATTCTATCTGGATCAATACTAACTGTATTCTTTGAAAAAATATGTCCAAAGAATTTGACTGATTTCTCAGTAAACTGAACTTTCTTAATATTGAATTTAATGCCCCTCTCTCGGGCTCTTAGCATAACTGCTTTAACATTTAGGTCATGCTCTTTCAAATCTTTTCCAAAAATAATAATATCATCAATATAAAATTTGACACCATTCAAATCACCAAAAGTATCAAACATGTATTTTTGGAATGTTTCCGAAGCAATTTTTATACCAAACGGAAGACGATTAAACTGATACATGCCAAACGGGGTACTAAAACTACATAACTTCTTCGAATCTTCGTCTAATTCTACATGCCAGAAACCATCTTTTAGATCTAAAACAGAGAAATACTGTGCATCTTTCAAATCCTGTTTTAATTCTTCTAGCGACGGGATCGGATAACGAAAATTCTTTAGGGCATTATTCAAGTGCTTCGGATCAATACAAATTCGAATTTTATCACCTTTTTCAACAACTACAATATTATTAATCCATTCACGCGGCTCATTCACTTTTGAAATGACACCTAGTTTCTCCATTTCATTCAATTTTTCATGGACTTTGTCCTTCAACTTTAATGGAACTTTACGAGGTGCCGCGGCAAATGGAATAGCTTTCTCGTGTAAATATAACTTAAAAGGCTTACTAAATTTTCCTAAACCTTCAAAAATATCTTTATAATGTTCTTTAAATGCTACTAATTGATTCTCATTATAAAGATTCTTATTAATATTAACTGCGTCTATACGCGATACTAAATTCATATTTACACATGATTCTAATCCTAAAATTGGCTCAAAACTGCCTTTCAATACTTCAAATTCTTCATTATAAATCTTCTTATTTAAACTAATTGGTAATATCACTTTGCCAATGGGCTTAATTATTCCACCTGAATAAGAAAGTAATTCTAATTTCGATGGCAAAATAGTGATATTAGACTTTAATTTCTTCATAATATTCTCAGTAATAGTATTTACCTGTGCTCCTGTGTCTAATTTGAACTTAATGTTCACCCCACTAATCATCAAATTTTTATTCCATGTTAAACTACTGACATACCTTATCGAATCTGACTTCATCTTAAACTCCTCTACAATTTTCTTCTTCTTGATCATTGCATCAACCTTTCCTCCCTCTTTACATCCTGCATCAGTATTTTCAAGCTGCTCATCAGTCATATGCTTGCTAGATGCTGACTTAAAGACATTTGAAGGCCTTTTGATACAATCACAGCTTCTTGAAGAGTTATTGACTTCATTCTTCAGATTCTGCTCATTTTTCAAATTTGAAAATTCTTCATGTTGTAGTTCATACAAACGCACTTTTTCAATTATAGTATGCAATGATAATTCATTTTCAAAAATTATTTTTTCTCTTATTTTTGAATTCTTCATGCCGATGACCAATCGATCTCTTATTTGTTCTTCTTTCTCTTTGAACTCACAATCTGCTGATAATTTACGGACTCTTGACACAAACTGATCAAACTTTTCTGCATCATGTTGGACTGCTCGATAAAATTTCATTCGATTGATGTAAATACTTGTTTTCGGGCTAAAGTATTTCTCGAAACTTTCGACAACTTTTTGAAAACTCTTCTTATCTTCTTCAGTCAATTCTAAACAATCTAGCAATTCAGCTGCATCATTTCCGCCAAGCAAAGTCAAATAAGCAATTTTGATTTTGTCACTTTTCTTGCTTATTTCGCTGATTTCGAAGAAGCAAGTCAATTCTCTCTTGAATCTTTTCCATTCTTCACTCAAAGAACTCGCATTAATGTCGATTGGAAGCACCAAATCACTAACATTCAACTGCGCCATGTTATATATTCGAGATCTGTTTATTAACTGATTTTTATATTTTTTGTTTCTAAATAATGTTTGCTATGATTACACATTATTTAACACCATGAATAAACGGAACTGCAAAAATCGAATTACAATTCTTCTCAACTTGTGAAATTCAAAAAAAACCGTTAGAACAAAAGTTTTAATCGCTTTAATTCTTTACTTGAACTTCATTAGCTATTGAAAACATGATAAAATTATTAATTGTAACTATAACGATGACTCAAGTTGTAAAATATTAGTTAAAAAGCAAAAATTTGTTAAATTGTAGACATATTTTATCGGAATTTTTCGTTTCAAACAATTTTGTATACTTTTGTGTTTTGCAATAATGAGTCGAAAAGTTGACATTCTAACGCTAATTTTTTGAATATCTTTTTAACTAATGGCTAAATTAATTTTGTAATGGCATTTATTGAAAGCTTACAAGAGCGAAAATTCGATGAATGTCTTTCCAAAATTTTAGCTTGCTCAATAAAAGAGAATTTTGAAAAAGAAAGTTTTAGAATTTTCGTAGAGTTGACATTCTAACGCTCTCCAAAGTCAAATAACTCAATAATTAAAGGTTGTACGAATATGATTTAAGTAAATATCAATAGAGCTAATCAAGTTGCATAAGAAAAGTAATAAAGAAATAAAATGAAGGACGTAATTTTCGAGAATTTTAATTAAAACAAAATTTTTTGTAGAATTACTGCTCATGGATTTGCCCTTAATAGTATTTTTGTTTTAAGTTCTAAAAATTAAACATAAAATGTAAAAAAAAAAAATACATGTGTTGTTTAAAATGTGAAAAGAGCAAAGGAAATATTAAAAATAATCATTATACAAGCTTGAATCACACTGAGAAGCCAATAATCCATTCACACAAAACTGTAAAAAAAAAATTAAAAGAAGAAGCTCTGAAAGAAGTCTCGTAAAAAATAATAATAAAGAAAGTAAGGGAAGCAGACAAAAATATAAATAATTGAAATGCCAAACGCAATAAGAGTTAAAGACATCAATAACAATCATCCCACACAACCCATGAAAGTTTTTCAGCACTGACAAGAGTATAAAGAAAATCAATGGCAATTTACATTTTAAAATTAAATTCGATTCACAATTTTTTTTTTTCAATTCGTTCGTTTTGCTGTTTGCACACGCAAATTTATATTTTTAAATGCTGCACATCCCATCAAATAAATTTTTCTCCATCCATCTCGTTTTGTAGCGCAGCACTGTTAAAGTTGATCTGCTAAGGGAATGAGCACAGAAGGATAAACAAAAACACTTTAAACGTATGAACGCAATTTATGCGACGTATTAAGCCGTTTGGTGTGTAAAATCAGAAAATCGTTTTTACGCATTTGCGAGATTCATAGACATAACGATTTATTCCATGAAAATCATATAAAATAGAATTTAACTTTTGCGGAAACGAGTTAACAAAACCAAAGAATTACACTCATGGTAAAGTTTTTATTTGGGAATGAGCCGCTTGGCTTATAAAACAATATTTTGTATTCATTTTATATAAGTGAGTTTGCATTTTGTTTGATCGGCAGACGGTAACAAATTAATCTGCTGAAGATAAACAGACAACAATGTACGGATATACAGGAAGAAATTGTAAAAAAAATATAAATAAAAAAATTTTAAAATGAGTAAATTATGAGGGTAGGCACAACACTAACTACATCATGTATCACATTCACACAAAATTCGAAATAAAAGAAGGGAGCACGCATTGTGGCTTTATAAATGCATTAAGTTTTTTTTTGTTTTCAACACACAGCAAATTACTAATATTTTAGAAATTTCACATCCTACCTAATTTAATGAAAATTAAACAATAGAAAGGGAGCCAGCTATCTGAATAGATTTTTGTAAGGTTGAAATGTAATATACAGCACATGCACGGTCTAAAAATTAGCTTGAAATGAAATTTCTTGTTTAGTCATCAAATTTTATTACTTTGTTTAGAAAATAATCAACGTGAAAAATCAAATAATTAACCATCAATATCATCTCCCTTTTTCCTTTAATAGTTTGTAATGTTGTGCTTTCTTCTGCTTCTTCTTTTTTATTTCCACTTTTTTGTTTTTATTTCATTACATTTTACTATACAATTTAGCAGATATCTTCATTCATGTTACAATAACTTACACAAAGAAATGGGGGAAAGCAATAGTAAATTAAGAAAATACTTGATGATAGGTAAGGAACTTACTGTCATTGAAACAAATGAGGGAAGTTGTTGAAGATTGTATTTTACTCAAAAATATTCAAGTTTTTTTCTTTTGTTCATTTATTTTGATTATTTAACAACATTTAATGTCTTTTATTATTGTGGTTTTTTGGTTAACAAACCACAAAATACATTAATAAATAAATGCACGGTTTAGAGAAGAAATTAGTTGTTAAAGTAAAGATAGGTGATTTGATAATTGAACTATTTTTGTACATTGCTTAAAGGAAATTTTCAAAATACTCATAATTATATTTACACAATATGTAAGATAAACGTGCACTTACAGTATTTACTTATTTAAAATGTAAAGTTAACACTTTTTAGCGCATTTTTGCAAAAAATGACGCTTATAGTTTCACTTTGTTCGGCTGGCTGGCTGGCTGGCTGGCTGGCTGGCTGGATGAGCTCTGAGATCTCAGAAACCAGACATAGTTAAGAGTTCTTTTATGATGAATTATCTTTCTACTATCGAGTTATTCCGGCCTCGCTTATTAAAAAATCGTTAAACAATCTACAATTCCTGTAATCAACGATTTAACATTATATAAGGAAAAAAATTGTTGAAAACCCCTCGATAAAAATTTGAATTTTTTTTGACCGTTGGAATTTAAAATTTTTTTGACCGTTATTTTTGGTTAAAATTTTTTTCTTTCTTTTTGAAAGGTTTTGTATTTATCATCAAGAAAACAGACTTTTGATACATAGAGCATGCTAGAAAGACGGAATTTAATGGATTCTGTTATTATTAAACAGTTTTTTTATATAAAAATTGTATTTTCTAGCAGGGTTTTTTGATGATAAAAGAAGAATTAAGGGATTTTGTAATTTCAAGCAATTCCTATTTAATCGATTTCTGATCGCTGCGACAAAAATGCGCTTAAGTCCCTCGATTAACAACACGAGGACTTTGAACATTTTTTTTTATTTAAAAGAAATCATATTTTTTCTTAGAATTTTTTTAAAAACCATATTCTTTAATAATTTCTAAATTTATGTTCTGTTGTTCAGTACAAATTTAAAAATATTTTTGCCCTAACTTAACTTTTTTATGTTTTTCAAATTACAAGAAAATAATAAAACAGAATTATTAATGCAATTTATAATGCAAATATTGATGCAAAAGTATCTCATCATTGTAATGAGGCAGTAAGCAGGAAAAAATCCCCTAAATAAAAATAATTCCATTAAAGTTTGCTACTGAATTTAATGATTAAAATCATCATCATTTTAATGTACAGTGTAGAAGATATGTTCTCGTTCCTTAATTCCCAAATGAAATCACCACATTTGTAAACATTTTTTTTTATGCATTACCATTCTTTCAACATCTTTCATCTATTTTTTGTTATGTTACTTATGTTTGTTATTATTAAAGAAGAAAAGTCGTTTAAGTCGTTGTGTAAATATTTTTTTACGTAAATTAAATTTTTTTCTGTTGTGATAAAGAAAACGAGGCAGAAAGATTGTAAATAAATCTATGGATGAATAAATTTAAAGACGCATTTATATATATATAAAAAAAAAACAAAAATACAAACAGACAAAGCATACAAATTTAAAATCAGTTATTTGAAAAATTTAGCATGAGAAAGAAAAGTCAAATTTAAAGCATCGTTCAATGAAGAATAAAAAATGATGTGAAATATGATAAGGAAAAAGCTAATCAATAAAATCATAGGCAATAAAGGCAAAACGTAATTTATCAATGCAGGAGTAATCTGTAGTCACCCCTCCATGAACGAATAAATTGAGAATAATTTCGCAAAATATGTATGTACAAAATTTTTTTGTCGATTTTCCACTCGAATGTCTCAAGTAGATTGGCACATAAACACAGTGATTTGAAAAATCTCAAAAATAATAACGATGAAGTATAAAGAAAGTATTGACAGATTGTTGCTAGAAGTGATTTTCTTTCCACACAAATGGGGAGGGATAAGATGATGATTCTCAACTGAATAGCTACTTAAGCCTCTCATAAATAAATATTTTCCTTTCATCCTTTCCCCTATCCGTAGTGATACGACGACAACGACAGTAGCTATGATGACAATAAAATATAAAAAACGCCTATGAGATGATAATAGGTAATGATTTGACTTTATCAAAATTACGTTTTAAAAAATTGTCTTGGTGTCTTTATGTCTTGGTGACTTTACAAATGTTGAAATTTTTAAAATTTATAAAATAATAGTTTTACATTATTTTAATTTTAGAAGCTAAAATTTAATGCGTTCCAAAAACACAAAATTTATCTTTAAGTTTTTAACTCAATTCTTTATTTAAAGTTTATATGAAGGGGTAAAATTTATACATCAACCTTTTTTGGCAGTGAGTTGAAGCTTAAGACACATTTACCACTCAATAGATACATTGATAAACTGCTGCAAGTAAAGACACCAAAATAACACATAATTCAAAATTCCAATTTTTCTTCCCCTTCCTATTCTGATTATATTTTTCAATGATTCTTTTTGTGTTATGATTGTGAAATGTGAATTCATGGGAAAACAGAGATAAGACCCTCATTTTTTCAATTTTTCTTATTTTTTCATTTTTACAAGTGAAGTAAACATTTTCAAGTGTTGAAAGTACCACATAGCTCACACACAGATACAATTTTTTAGAATAAGTAGCTCTTAAGAAGAAATTTCTTATTTTAAAGTTAAAACATTTTTTGCTTATTTTTCTCTAAATTATATTTTGCTTGGCGCTGCAAAAATTTTATTTTCATGTTCAAACTTTTCATGTTCAAATATCTTCTTCTTCATCACCTAATTTTTTGGAAATATAAGTATGCATAAACCAACAAATAAAACCACACCACCAAAGAGTAGAAGCAAAAAGCAGAATGATAAAAAAATGGAAAACTGCCAAATACGATAAAATTTAATGCGCCAGATTCCATTTAAAAAGCATTCTTTCTCACTTTGTAAAATGCATTTTACTAACATGCCACAAAATGAATAAAAAAGTGTCGAGAAAAAACTGATTTTGATGCCATTTCTGGTGCTGAAATGAAATGCATTATTACACATGTCCATGTTGAAGTCGGTTTATGAACTTCATTGTGTTGCGATAGTTTTCAATTCATTGGATTGAATAAAAATATTTAAGAAAAAAAATTTAGGTAAGAAAAATTTTTAAAAATAAAAACAAGCTTATAATTTCTAGCTAAATAAAAAAAATTTTTAAAAGAAAAAAAAACATGAAAAACCTAAAAAACTATACTCAGAATTAAAAGAACATCGTTAAAAGTCTTTTTTTTTTAAAAAAAAAAACCTAAAGTTTTTTTTAAGAAATTACCGACTTTAATATTTTAATTAAGCTGTCCAATTTGATGAGAGCAATAATGAAGACATAACACAAGAAATCTAGAGCAACGCCGGATACTTTTCGGCATTTAATTACAAGCTTTAGTCAGATATCATTTAGTTCCATCGCCGGTTCTTGACTAGCCAATAGGAATATAAAGAAAAAGATAATTGAAGACAAAATGAAACAAGTATAACATGTGGAGCAATTATTATGTATGCGAGAAGAGTCGATGAGGATCTTTTATAGACTATAATTGCACTTTATCTCATCACGATCTCTTGCTATTCCATCATCATCATTTCTCTTCATATTGTAAATTTCATAATGTCACACTCGGTTGCCTTAATTTATTCCCTTTCGTCTCTTTTTAGTTTTTATTCTTCCAGTTTAATAGCAGTTTGGAACCTTCTTGTTTTTGTTTCGCTATAAAAAATAGCAAGCATGAAACATGAATAGAACTTAAGTGGTGAAATAAGAAATAAAAATCCGCCCAGCTATTGTATTTTTTTCTTCCGCTTTTCATGTTTTTTTTACTGTTTTTCTCAAAATTTAAAGCTACAAATACCATCATTTGGTTTATGCTTGCATTTTGTTGTTTCATTATGTTCAAAAATGTCACATTTTAGGAAAAATAAAAATCGTTCTTGAGTTATATTTTAAGTTTTTTTCCTGAAATATTAATAATAATACGCACAAAACTTTTAAAAGTACATTTCTATCTTAATACATGTTATTCAAAAATTGTTGATATTGTTATTATATTTTGGATAATATTTCAAAAACATCTAAAAAATGCGTAGCTTTAATAAAATTTATTCCTGAGTTTTTTTCGGGTTCTTTCTTTGCATTCTGAAAGAAAATATTAAATTTATTTAAATACCATTATAAAAAATAAAAACTAATAATAATTTTTTTCTTCTTTTTCATTTGTATTTTCAAGCAATAGTTCTTAGTTTTTCAATCAATTTTACAAATAAAATATTTTCTGTATCTGTATTTTTATTGCATATTTTCAATCCAGAAAATTGGAAAATATAATCCTTCATATAGCAAAAATTGATATGAAAAAAATGAAATAGATTCAGAAATAAAAAAAAATAATCCATAAGAATTTTCATACATTTAAAACTAAGTTCAAACAGTCGAGTGAAAAGCTATGTAAGAAAAAATAATTGAAAATATTTAAATTAAGTTTAAAACGCAACACGGAAAGATTTTTAATCTTTTATAACTCAATTCAATTTGCAACATTTGGCGACGACCATACTATAACCATTTCATTTAATTCTTATATTCACGTTAACAATACTTTTGTAACGATAGCAATAGAACGAAGGAAAATAAAGCAAGAAAGAAGAATATTTAAACCTCTTATCCTCAAAGTCCAAAAAGAAAAAATAAAATAAAATTAAATTAAAGAAGAATAAAATAAATCATTCTACTGTATTTGAAAATAAAATTGTTTTCACCATTGATCATAAAATGAAATCATGATGGTGGCAAACAATTTTCACATTCAGTTAGGACTTAAAAAAGCAACATTGAAAGAGAAAGAAAATTGCGACACACAAAGTTCAGCTTATTTTTTCCTATCTTCTTCGTGAGAATTTCAACAGATGTTATATATTTAAAATATATCTATTCGGTGATGTTGAAAATTTTATTTTTCTACATTTTTGCAGCATTATTTTCAAAAAATGTTTGTCTCTTTACATCACTTTGTATTATGACGTTTTAGACATTTTATTCTTATATTAATATATTTACTCACATTAAAAACTAACTTTAGAAAAAAAACTATTACCCTAGCAGTAATTTAGAACGAATCTTAAAGAATCTGTGAGGAAATTTTCCGGCCAGATTTTTTTTCTCACGAATCACAAAGAATTTGTGAGGAAAAGTGGCCGGAAAATTCCTTAACTGCACGGAAGTGCCCGGAAAATGCGTTTTTTCTGGCCATTTTCCGGCCGGAATTTTTCCTCACAAATTCTTTCATTTTTTCTGTACTAATCTGACAGAAAATGAAAGAATATGAGAGGATTATAAACGAATCTTGCAGGAATTATGAAAGAATCTTGCGGGAATTTTTCTCAAAGTATTTAAAAAAAAATTCTTTTTTTTTTCTTCCTCCTCTTTTTCTCTCACTTTCTCTCCACTTTATTTTCTTTTTTTATTATTATTTTTTTTTTTGGAAGATTTTGTAAGGAAATTTTCTGTTGAAATTCTGCCAACTCGAACCCATGACCGCTGAAACCAAAGTCCCGAACTTAACCGCTGAGCTACCGCTATCTGAAATTATATAAATTATGTTTGGCGAAAAGACATATTTAAGTTGCTAATTTCTTTTGCCATAATTTTTATGATTGTTTTAACACTTATAACGCTTTATTCCAGTGGGGTTGCTTCAGGAGGGTCCAAGGGGTTCAGGGGGACCAAATAAATTCTTCCATAAATCCTGCATGATTCTTTCAAGGGAACTTAATTTTTTTATTATTTTTTTTTAATTAATATTATTTCAATTTAACGATTTTATATCTTGGTAAAATACTAAAATGATTTATTAGTAATATGAGTAATTTGTAAAAGAATCTTTAATCAAATGAATTTAAATCATTTCAATCATAATTATTTTTCAATAGGAGAATTTTAAAATGTTTAATTAGAATTTAAATTTGAAAATAGTTTTAAGCTATTTTTTATTCTTTTTTGTGGTTTTTCCATGAATTCAATGAATTTCTATGTATTTATTTTTCTATAAAACAGTTTTCTTTTTTAAACAAATTTATGTTTAACGAACACATAACGGTAAAGTAACTTTAATTTATTAGCTAAAAGTTAAGTATGGATTTTAGCATAATCTTGACTAGAGAGCATAATTTATATTCTGGTAATGATTTTCAAAATAAAAAACTTTAAAAAGTTGTATTACGAAGTCAAAAATTAAAATTTTTTCATTTAACGGAACAAAAATTTTAATTTGCAAAATGGAAAAACAATTTTTGAAAACTCCAATATTTTAACAGAAACAATTATAATTACATTCCAAATTCTTAAAATTCTTCAATGCCAAAAAATGTGCAAAAAATCAAGAGAAAATCTGCCAGAAAATTTCCTCTAAAATTCCTTCAAATTCTGTTGCAACTTTTTTTTGTGATATCAGAAAATGAAAGAATCTGCGAGGAAAAATGGAAGAAAAACGAAAGAAAAATTCTTCACAAATTCTTTCATTTTCCGGCCAGAAAATTTTTTTCAAAAAAAATTTTATGACAGATTTTGAAAGAAAACCCCAGGAAATTTTTCTCGTAAAATTCTTCCATTTTATGACCGGAAAAACAAACGAATTTGTCAGGAAAAAAAATTCCGCCCAGATTCGTTCCAAATTGCTGCTAGGGTAAATGTTAAAAAATAAAATAATGCGTTTTTATTGATTGATATCTAAAATTTTATATGAATTAAAGTTTTGATGCGAAAACTTCTAACACATAATCACACGCAAATCATATTATAAGCAAAAACTCAAAAAGATATTTAAATATAAAAACGGATATAAAAAAATCGTCATTCTTATACATTGGAAAAAAAATTGTAGATATTTTTTCTTTCTTTTAAGCTTGAATGCCTGAATCCAATATATTTATTGTATCGAAGTGGAATCATCACCTTCGACATCATATACGTATTATTTTTCAGTAGAAATTTTAAAAACCGAAAAATTCACGCAGCGACGGCAATTTTTTCACGTCTTGTATAATAAATTAATAAGAAGACAAGAAAGATGCTTCATTTATTTATGGTTGCACAACATCATGATGCATCACCTTGTTGCCTTGTTTTTCTTGCATTTCCATGAAGTCAATTGAGATTCCTGTAACGTGATTAAGACATTCCTCCACCTCCTTATTTTCTCATCTATATAAATAACAACATAATAATAATAAAAAATTGGAGACTGATGTGAGATGCGATCATGATGTTTTTTTTATGTTTTACCGACAATCATGTAGAACGAATGAGAAAAAAAAGCAAAACGTTATAAATTGTGAAGAGATTCACCTGCCAAAATATATACATTTCGCTGTTGATGATACCCATAGTACATCATAGTGTTTTACTGCATGCTATATATAAGAACATAGTGATGAATGTTGAAATACAAAACAACAACAGTAATATAAATAATGATGATGTGTATGTGCATATTATACCTGAAATTTTTCCTTGTAGGCTCCAAGAAAACGAAACAAAAGAAGAAAAATGGGAAGAAATAAGTGGAAGGACGATAATCGAATGTGGTCGTTTGTTAATTGGATGGTGATTGGAGTCACGCTGATTTTTTTGTTATTTCAATTTTATCCTTTTGAGGTGTACCATACGAAATTTCTTAAGAATTTATTTTAGGAAAAAAAGTATCAAAACTTCAGGAAGTCGTCTTGCATCATATTTAATTATCGAGAACATTTGGTGAAAAATATTATTTTAAAAAAACCTTGAAGTGGCTTAAAGATTTCATGGAAGGTCGAAGTTAAAATGGAACTGATCTCAAAGTTGACAAAATTCTAAATAAAATAATTATTATGAAAATGAAAATTAATAAAAATTATTTCCACACGGTAAAAGTTTACGCCACAATTGTCTGCTTCACAAATCAAAAAGAGTCAGATTTAATGCATTATGACGGTGATTATTTAGTCTGCACATTCATGAGCATCGTCGCAAAACTACAAAGAATTTTATGAAGGCACTGATCTGTCAGAACAAATTCCACATTTGATTTCATCTTCATTAATTTGGTTTGGCTAATTATTACAGAGAAGAAGAAAAATGAAATATTTGCGACACTGCATTCATCATACATATAGAAACAGATTTTATTTTCCATTAACGTGTACAGATACAGAGGAGAATTACGATTAATTTAAAGAAAATTAAGAATTAAGAACATTTTTTTGTGACATGAAATACAGAAAATAAATGAACAACAAGAGCAAAGAATTATAAATCGCACAAAAATGTCAAGAGATTAAAGGAAATCTCTTGTAAAGCAATAAGTTTAAGGAACAGCGTTTGTTGCTTTGCTAATTAGTTTCCATGGTTCTTTTATGTATAACATTACACTCAACTATAATTAATTTAATTTTTATACATCTCCACTTCTCTTCGTTTCGCTTTTTATTTCAAATTAATTAATATTTATATTTATTAAGAGAACATGAAGTCATTTAGTTTAGTTTTTGGTTTGCTAGCTGTTTCTTTATTGTTTGTTTGTTGGAAATATCGCCAGTCAGGTTAAGAATAATATTTCTGCTCTTTTAAATGTAGAGCGCCAGGGGAGACCTTTTCGAACATTAAATCGTTTTCGACATTTCAACAAACTTGAGAAAGACATTTAATTGAGACATAAGCAGGTGCACGCGTTTAAATGTGTAAATTTAAAATCATATTCGGCTACATTTTTGACTTTTTCATCGTCAATGTATCATATCCTTCACCAAATCATTTAAAAATATAATTCTGATGGTGTCTGATTTAAAGTTTGAAGATGATTATTTTTTTTATTATTTAAAAATAAAGCAAAATTCTCAAAAACAAAAGTTGCAAAGTAAAGCTAAATTCATAAATAAATTAAGGCAAAGTTCCATAATTAAAAATATTTCAAAACTTTTTTTATTTTCGTAAATTTAATAGGTATTAGTTTTTATCAAAGAGACTTGCTTCAAGCAATTTCATTGATCATTTCATTTGAACTGTTCATATATTTGACATCTGCATTCTTGTGTGTTCCTATAAATTTTAAAATACAAAAAGATGGGCGGGGATATTAAAAGCTTAATTGTGATCAAAACGGTTATGTCTTCATCATTTCTTAAAAGGAAAAAATAATTTAAACTGTTGGAATTTGGCCTACTCATGGAAATAATGAAGTTATTTGAATAAATTTTGTGATTTAGCAAAACATTTTAAGTGAGCACCAAAGTCATTAATTTATGTCTTAAACCCATTTATAATTCTTTTATATTCATTAGTGCTCATATTTTTATTGGAAATATTCATTTTTGACAAAGAAATCTTCAAAGATTTGGATTCTAGTTTTGTATTCTTATTAATTTTTGTATCGTATTATGAATATGAAGAAGGTGCCTCATAAAATCACAGAAGCTTATTACTGGATATTATTAATATAACTGCAAATTAACAAAATGCGCTTATTTTCGTTAAAAATATAAAATAGTGTGATGATGAAGTCAAAGAAAAAACAAAATAAGATTTCATCATAAATAAAATACTGAAAGAAATGAATAAGCACGATGAAGCAGAAGAAAATAAAAAATTGAGTTGGGTGTTTATGGGCACATTCATTTATTCTTCTCAAGCTGTCAACAGCATCGCCCAATAAATAAAATTATTGATTCATTTCATGTTCATTCTAGCGTATTATAGGAAACAAATCTTTCTTCTTATACGGATGGAAAACGAAAAAGTTTTTTTCCTGTTTAACAACAACATAAACATCATCAATAGAGTATAGAACTGAACTTTTCTCCTAAAAAAAGAAGAAAAAAAATTATTTGAAAATAAAAAGTTGATTTCGAAATAGGATTTTTTTTTAATTAAGTTTGATGTGGAACAAGTTTTTGAAATTTGAAAAGTTTTTTTCTCTGAACAAAAATAAAATTCCTTTTTCTCTTGCGCTGCATGCTAGTCTCACAAGTGACTATAACACAAAAATAAATAGATATACATTTCACCTTTCATAAAAGCTACCAATGTATACACGATGTTTCGGTAAAGCTGCAAAGAAAATTTTTTCAGGCGATCTGTGTGCTATAAAAAATTGCTGCGAAAACATTTCATCGATATTTTTTTTAGTGGCAGCCAATAAACAAATAAAAGAGTAAGCTGTATTTTTTAAAAACTTTTTGAAATTTCAGACACTTTGTTGTATACCGTTGATTTAGATTGTTGATATTGCGCTATTTTTGGATAATCGCATTAGACTGTTGTGACTTTATAAATATTTTTTTGTCCACACCAAACATCAAAAAAAAGTGTGGCATCTGAAAAATGTGTGAAATAAAGTTTCCCAATTTTCCACTAGTCAAGCGAAAAGAAATCAAAAGAGAAATAAATTATAAAGAATCAAATTATTTCTTTCCCCATCATACAGGACTTCAATGTGTGTCACTACGTTTTGCAATACTACATTAAAATATTTTTTTCCCAATGGTATAGTAAAGTGCTTGTTGGCGATAATGCAAAAATCGTGTAGCATAATTTCTCTTATTTATCCCTATTGTAATCATGTTCTATATTAAGGATTTTTCTAGGCATTATTCTCTCATGATGGACAAATAAAGAAGGAAAATAGAAAGTCTAACTGACACTTCGGCAATCGAAAAATCTGTATCTGATTTGCAACTAACTATTCCCACATCACATCTACATTTTAATGTCAGAATTTAGATTGAATTACATGCTTATGTAATAAGCAAAATTCTTCTTTTTGTATTGGATATATGTTGAAAACAGGGTTGCAAGGCAGGCAGCCTGCGCAGGCGAAAACCGTACAAATTCTTCATAATTTGTAAGGTTTTTCTATCAAAACCGTACAAATTATCGAGAATTTGTGCGGTTTTCGCCTGCGCAGGCCGCCTGCCTTGCAACCCTGGTTGAAAAGCCGCAAGAAAATAGAAATTAAATTATTGTGTGTTCACTTCGAATTAAGTTAATGTGACTAGTGAAATGTTTCACAAACATAATTGTTATATTGTATTTAGTAAGTTATTTTTTTGTAAAAATGGCTTCTTCAAATAGTAAATGTCACCCAGTTGTAATACAGTATGTGCGATTCGTTTAGCCGCATTAGCATTTTTGATTTTTTGATCTACTAAAGACTTTTTAAATCAAAACTTTTGTGGCTTAATCTTACATATTTAGTGCATTTTCATAATCAACAACAATAATTCAATAAGAATTAAACATTAATTTTAAAAAAATATTTTTTTAAAAAATGGCCCTTGAAAGAGTATGATTCGTTTAGCCGCACTTTTGAACATTTATTTTTTCCACATAAATGTACAAATTCTATTGTTTTTTGATTATAATATGATTAACTAAATAAAAATCTTTAAATAACAACAAAAATTTCCACAGTTACATCAATTTTGATGGAAATTTTATAAAGTTTTCAAACAATAAAATTTTCCATACATTTTTAAAGTTTTTTGAAAATTTTTGTTAAAAGAGTGTATAAAACGGAATGTTTGCTATGATTTTAAAGTTTATTCAAATAACTATCAGAAAAACACAGAAGGCTTTTGAAATAACTTGGAAATATTACAATTTTGATCAAAAAGTTTTATGTAAACAGTGAAAATTGTCAAATTTTGAACACGCTATATTTCTCAATTCCCTCATTCAAGAATTATTTCTTTATTTGATAATTATTAAGCTTCCAAAATACTAATAAAACATACATAATATTAATTTTTTCCCTCACTAGAATTTGAGATTTCAACAGTGAAAGTTTGAGTTTTTACAAAAAAAAAATTTCTTGATTAACAAAAAAGTTAAATTTTTGACAAAATTTCGCCAGTTAAATGCTTATAACTATATTTGCTGTTATATTTTAACACTTTTACATGCTTTGAAGCTGATTTATGAATGTTTCAAGCATTTTTTAAAGTTACATTTTCGTCAAAGCTGAAATTTACTAAAATTTAGTTGACTTAAATCTCAAATTCTAGTGAGGGAAAAAATTAATATTATGTATGTTTTATTAGTATTTTGGAAGCTTAATAATTATCAAATAAAGAAATAATTCTTGAATGAGGGAATTGAGAAATATAGCGTGTTCAAAATTTGACAATTTTCACTGTTTACATAAAACTTTTTGATCAAAATTGTAATATTTCCAAGTTATTTCAAAAGCCTTCTGTGTTTTTCTGATAGTTATTTGAATAAACTTTAAAATCATAGCAAACATTCCGTTTTATAAGCTCTTTTAACAAAAATTTTCAAAAAACTTTAAAAATGTATGGAAAATTTTATTGTTTGAAAACTTTATAAAATTTCCATCAAAATTAATGTGACTGTGGAAATTTTTGTTGTTATTTAAAGATTTTTATTTAGTTAATCATATTATAATCAAAAAACAATAGAATTTGTACATTTAAATGGAAAAAATAAATGTTCAAAAGTGCGGCTAAACGAATCATACTCTTTCAAGGGCCATTTTTTAAAAAAATATTTTTTTAAAATTAATGTTTAATTCTTATTGAATTATTGTTGTTGATTATGAAAATGCACTAAATATGTAAGATTAAGCCACAAAAGTTTTGATTTGAAAAGTCTTTAGTAGATCAAAAAATCAAAAATGCTAATGCGGCTAAACGAATCGCACATACTGTATTGTGTGCATCATAAATTGGTTTAGTTTTCAAAAAAGTTTCATTAAAAAAATCAAAAAATACTTTATACTTCATTCCTAAATTTCAAACAATGTTTTTCACTCGCCTTCTCATTCCAACATAATTTTCAACTTTATATTATAAAAAAACGTGTAGTGTATGGCAAAAATATTCATTTCACAAATGCATAGCAGTTGCTGCATTTTTTGCAAATAAAACAAAAGAAGACCAGTAAAAAATGCAATTGACATGCACTATGTGAATACAAAAAACACTTACTTTTCATCTGTTTGCATATGTTTTATTTATGTATGTACTTTTTCACCATTTGACTTTTTTCCCATCATCATCAATGCAAATGTAGCAGACAAAATATTGGATTTTTTGTGCCTGCAATATATTGATTTACTTATGCTTTATATTTTTTACGGTACAAAATATGCAGATCTATATTTTTTTAGTGAAAGATTACTTTGCACCTAAAACAATTTTTTTTATCTCATGACTCATTTTTTATGTGCTGACAAAAAATAATGAAAACAGCAACATTCTGATTTCTATTAGATTATATTGCATTTTACTTTTGATCATACAACAAAATGATGGATCATTGATTGCTTTTTGAGTAAAAGTCTTTAGTGTTGATAATAACAAAAAATCTTATTTTTTAATAAAAGAAAATATGCATTTTCTCTTTTGTATTCATTGACAATACATTACTAGCATATTTGCACATTACGTAATACGTACATATGGTAGGAATATATTTTAATCAGATGCCAATGATGCTCTCTTTTCATGTATACTTTAGAATCTACAATACATACGAAAAAGAACAAAATAAAAGAAGAACGAACGATGCTAAATAAAATATATAAATTGAATGTCGAATAGAATGATTGACATTCGTTTTGTATCAATCAAATTGAATGTCAGTGTCGCTTTTGCTATTTAAATCTGATATTGCGAATTCAACGTGAAAAGTTTTTTTTCTCCTTCATTCAGTTTTGTGGTTTCACTTTCATACACACAATCATTATAAATTAAGATTGAAGAAATCCTTTTTTATGGTTCATGAAGAATATGGATAAAATTTCATATATTCTTTCTTCCTTTTTTCAATCACTTCTGTTTTGATTCGGAAGAAGTCAAGAAACTGCTTATTTTCTTTCATTCATTTTTCCCTTTTGTAAAACGGAAAAGGTTTGTTGTCGTCTAACACTTTTTGTACCAAATCTCACATACATAAATGACTTAGACATTCGATACAGAATTTTGATATCAGCATCTATAAATGGATCTATAGATAACTACAACGATACACAATATGTAATCCCGAAAAGTAAAGCTTTCATGTTTCACACAGATGACTTGAATATACGAATATACATAGGATTATTTTTATATATTCGCTAGAATATTTGAGAATTACAAAATACTATTGATATTAATATAAATAAATGAACATATTCAATGGCAGGGAAACCTTTTATAAAAAATGAGAGTAAAATGACACTGTGATCCGTTTTTTATGTTTGGTTTGAGTATAATTTTATATGAAAAAGGTTTCCCACTAAATTGAATTTGGAGAGATTTTCGAAGGGAAACTATTATAAATATGTATAGTCCTGATAATATCATATTTTCTTATGAAGTTTTTGTGTTGAAGTAAAAAAAATATTATCAAATTATAAAAAAAAGCATACCATCAATATTCCATAGCTTTGAACTTTCAATAAAAACTTTGAAAATTATATTTATTTCATAAATATATTATTTTGACTTAATTTGATTTCAACAAAATTTTATAAAACAGTAACCATTCATAAGTTCCTATTATCGTTTCAAAAATAAATAACGCCATTAGTAATAAAAATGTATGAATCATGAAAAATGGCAAAATTCAAAATTGCTGTAAATCTTTAAAACCAGATAACAAATGCTTCAAAAAACAATTGTCTGTTATCAATATCTGGAGTAAAACACAAATGCTATTCAAATTTCATGCCAGTTTTTTCGCTGATCCAATTCAAGTATGCTGGTATGCGAACAAAAACTGCTGGCGCAATTTCCGTTCTACAGTCATTGTAATGCAATGCACTACCATTTTCTGCATCCTTTACGTAACTCGTAATCCCTATAAGCTCTTGAGTTTCATCAAGTATAAGTGGAGATCCGGAATCACCATCGCATGGCAAAACTGCATGTCCTGGTCGATTGTCTCTGCCTATTGCACATATATGATTTCTAGTCAGTTTTTCAACATAGTGGTTTTGAAATTTTATGCAATCTTCATATGATATGAGTTTCATACGTGCAGTTTGCAATATTTCTGCAGGTTCGTAGTCTGCATTCTGATATCCCCAACCACTCAAAACAACAATTATCTCTTTATCATCACGATTCATTCGTGAGTCAATGCCTTTGTCAGTTGATAGCTTTATGGGACGAATTTGATCACTGAAATTGACAGCATATGGAAGCTCTATGATACCGAGGTCGTTTTCAGCAAAAGGCATTGAAAAATTTTCATGAACCCAATGATTGCGGGATCGTATTCGAAGTCTTCCTGATTCCCCGCTGTTATAGTAATTGTTCGCCCCTAAAATAACTGTCACTTCCTCATCCTTATCAATATCCATTAAGCAATGTCCAGCTAGAATAATAAAGTATTATTTTTGAGTTTTTTTTAATAAACACAAAAATCTCACCAGTTAAAACATATCTAATGGAAAGTTAATTTCATGAAAATATATAAAATAAAGATTATTTTTTAATTTTTTTTCATTTAATCACCTTTCTGATAAAAGAGCACCACCACATGTATAAAAGAATCCACGAACATTCACAACATATGGAAACTGCTTTGGTTTTGCATCTAAACCATTAAAAATTCTACGTTGCAGGAAACAACTTTTGATAAACATTCCTAGTATTAAAATTGAAATTGTTTTCAATTTCATGGTCACTTTCAGTTTTTCAATTAACATATATATTGTAAAAATAATATTTAGAAGCAATCAACACACGCGTTCACATTCAATGATATCTCAGCTTTGACTGGTTGTACCCTCAGCAAATGAGTTTATTACTTATAGTGTAACAACAAACAGAAAGTAAATACCGTCAATATTATTGTATATTTATCAGTAAGTAAAGTGAAAACTGTATAAAATATTAAAAATAAAAATAATAATAATAACAAGTTATATGATGAAAAGAAAAAGCAGAAGAAGCCACATTGGATGATTATTAAAAATATCTATGGCAACGGTCATATGTAGTTGCAAACTTTATCTGTATTTATCATTTTCATAGCTTTGCATAAATATCTTGAATCATACAATATTTTTTTTTTTTTTTTTTTGAAAAGTTTTAATTTCATACAACTTATGATGTAGATGATTCAAGTCATCCATGATATTTTAATTAACAAAAATTGACTTACATACTACACCAAATTTTAAAATCTTTTAAATTTATTTTTAATATAATATATATTGAGATTCTTTGAAACTTTTGATATTTTTCTGAAAAGTTTTCTCATTTTCTATTTGCAATTTCAGTTTTTATGGCAATTTAACATCATGCACTTGGGAAAGATTTTTTTAACATGATAAAAAAATGTATTTACTGCTGCATTATGTTTCTCCTCTTTCTTGTTTTACTCGTGTTTGTGTTTTGAAATAGAATTAAATTTTCAGATATCTAGTTTTGGAGAAGGAAACATTATGTTCAATTTTATTTTAATTTTTCCCAATCCCTTCGAGTTATTTTAATTTCACAAATTTTTTATTAATATTCGTGGACATTCAATTAGTATCGACTAAAATTGTATTCAGTTTTACAAAGGAAACATTTGCAACTCACACACTATGAAATATTTTTCTTCCTTTCATTACTTTTTTCTTGTTTTATATTGTACTGATCCGTACTGATAAGAATCAGTTGTTGAAAATTAATTTCATACTTATTTCATGCAATACTTTAAGGCATACAGTACTCAATATATTGAATTATTTAACCAACTCAATATGCAATTATACACAATAATTCATTCACTTTTCTGTTGAAAAAAAAAAATCATGTAAAGCTGAAAAGTTTCCGTGCAATTTTCATGGATGTTAATCGGTTTTTAAAGGCAAAGTATGGTATTAACTGATGGTTTGAAACTGTGATGAAGTGAGTAAATTGAAATGTCCCTAATAGACAAAGAGCACGTTGAGAGCATACTCAGATTTTGGGTGAGCATACTCTATTGAGCATGCTTTTTCATAGAGAAATTGATACCACTACTTTACCCTAAGAATGCACACATAAGAGTGGCGTTATATGAGCACACTGTGAGCATACTTTTGTAAACAATTTTTTTTCATTTATAAGTGCTCACAAGAGTACATAAAGAGTATGCTCTTCTGAGCATGCTTGACTGAGCACATTTTAAGTATACTCTTGCGAGCTTCTTTAAAAAAATATTATTTTTTTTTTCTTCCCACCACCCCCCCGGTGGGGGGATATTTTTCCTTTAGATCTGTAATTGTGAAGTATATAATTATTTGCTGTAATTAGAAGAAAATGTTAAAGTTTGAAATTTTCCGCTCATGCCGAGATTCGAACCCATGACCGCTGAAGGATTGTTGACACCAACTCGCTATCCTCTGCTCTACCAAAGTACTTTTTGTTGTAATTATATTTTGGCAAAAAGCATAATATAAACTATTATGAAATACAAAAGAGCAAAACTTAGTCTAAAATATGATTTAAATAGGAATTGGCAAATAAAATAATTATTCATCATTTTAATATAAAATATTTTCGGTTTTTATATACTTCACAAGAGGAGTTTTCATTAAAAAGTATGCTCTGAGTACATGGTTTGTTTTCAACATTTTGAGCATGTTTTTTTCTTGAAATTTAAATTAAGGGCAATTCTTTTTTCAAAAAAATAAATAAAAAAATAAATAAATAAACATTATTTTCTTAAATGATTAAATTTTGTGTTATTAAATCATTTGTATTTTTTAGCGCATTTTTTTTGTATTAGTTTCACTTGTATTGGTTTCACTTGTATATTTTTTCGTAAAAAATATTTTATAGCTTAATAATTGAAGCCTCTTAACATATCCTTTATTTGACTTTCAAAATTTGTATTATTTTTTTTTAATTATGCATGTGAAATAATTAAATGAAAAGAAAGAGTAACATTTTCTCACTTTTTATATCATTTAAAAAAAATGTGAGAAATTTGAAAAAAAAAATTATCAAAAATGGTAAAATTTCAATTTTTTTTTTTGAAAAATTCTCATTGATAATTAGGGTAAAAAATCTAATTTTTCGGATGAATTTGAAAAAATCAACACATGAAAAATGTATTTGAAGAATTCTTTAAAACCATTGATTCCACAAATTCCAAACTAAAACACATTTGTTCTGTAACATAGCAAGTTTCATTTTCAATCCTCATATTAAGTCTTCTCTTCCAGCAAGTTACTCAAAAGTCTCTCCAAAGTTTAAATTTAAAAATTCGGATGAAAATTTAATTTTTCGGATGAAAAAATTTAAAAATTCGGATGATTTTTTAACAGCAATCTTTGGAAAATTTCAATTGTTATTTTGTAAACAATAATTTTTTTGGGAAGAAAATAAATTAATTACAGCACTTTATGGCCAATTTAGGCATCATGTATGAACAATTTTGACTTATTTTATTTTATTCGAGATTAAACTACAGAGAAGTCAACATTTGGGACACATTTTGTCATGCCTAATGTTTTTGACAATATTTTCTGTAATTTTTGACCATGTACCTAACTGTAAACAGCCATTCTGAACTTTTGTGATGTCTTTCTTTCAGCTTATACTTACTTATAAAATTTAAGTTATTAAACGATAATTCAATGAAATAAACATCAATAAAATATAAGCTTGAAAGTTATTTTTGTTCCTTCTGGTTTATGCTACTTAAATATTCTCACTTGGTATGAAAACTTACTCCTATAGGGCCCTATATACTTAATTTTGCTACACCATTTGATTTTGGAAGTTTTAAAGATCAAAAGGAAATATCAAGTCAAGCAAACTGCAAAAGACATTCAATTTAGGGTCTGGACGTATTAATACTCTTCTTGATGCTCTGAAAAAGTTTTAAAAGCATTCACGGGATATAATTAAGCATCCATTATTTAATTTTTGCTCAAAAAATGAAGTTTGAAGTATAAACATTGCATTTCCATCCAAAAAAAATTAATTTTATTTGTTTTGTTTACAAATGAAATATGCAATTTTTCAATGACAATTACGATTAAAGACCATCCGAAAAATTAAATTTTCGGAAATTTTCATCCGAAAAATTAAATTCAAATTTGAGGTTTAGTAAAATGAGAATTTCTCACTAATTACTGAATGAATTTAGACCAACTAAAAAGAAAAAGTAAGAATACATGTGTTGCCATCAAATAAGACATCTTTTAAATAAATTGCATTTCCAAAAATATAATTTTTTTGTGTTTGAAAATTTGTCGAAATTTGTATGGGGAGGAGTAATTGACAATTTTTGAAGCCTTCTTTGACTGGAATGGCCAAAAATTGGTAAATATTAATCCAGAGTAGAATGTTTCATACTTCTGCATCATTATTTTTTTTCTTTAACAGAAGCAGATTGCCAAAAAATGTTATCTTTGGTTTTTTCAACTTCATCCGAAAAATTAAATCATCCGAAATTTTAGATTTTTTACCCTAGTAAAAAAAATTTCAGCTTTTTTTCAAAGATACAAAAGCTAAAATTTGCATTTATTTAAAAAGGGTTTTTAAAATTATTCTATATCTTAAAACATATAAAACATACAGATATTATAAATATCTAGGTTTTTTGTAAAAAAGATTTAAATTCTGAAAGCAGAAATGTTTACTTTTTTGCATATTTCTTTAAATATGAAAAATATAAAATAGACGCAAGTTTTTGAAAATTCAATTAGATAAGAAATTATTTTTTAATATTTTTTTACTGTTTATATTCTTTCTTTAAATTTATATCATATCATATATGCTTAAGCACATTGTAGATAAAAGTGATAAGTCAAACAGATATGCTTAAAGTATACTAAAGAGTATGCTCAATCAGTATGCTTAAGTGAGTGTACTATGAATGTACTCAAGAGTGTACATATTGATCATACTTAACTGATCACTTTTCAGTCAAAAGTGATAAGTCATGAAGATGTGCTCAAAGTATGCTCAAGAGTATGCTCATTAAGTAGACTCCAGTGAGCGTACTCTGTATGTACTCAAGAGTGTATATAATGAGCATTCTTAGCTGAGTACGTTTCAGTTAAAAGTGATAATTCATAAAGATGTGCTCAAAGTATGCTCAAAAGTATGCTCATTAAGTATACTCTAGTGAGCGTACTCTGAATGTACTCAAAAATGTACATAATGAGCATGCTTAACTGAGCACGTTTCGATCAAAAGTGATCAGCTATGAATATGTGCTCAGAGTATGCTCAAGAGTATGCTCATCCAGTATACTTCAGTGAGCATATACGAAGTATGCTCCCAATGTACTTAAGAGCGTACATATTGAGTACACTTAGGTGAGCATACTCTCAGCATAATAAAGTATGCTCAAGATGTACTCAAGAGCACACTCACTGAGCATACTCACGAGAGCACATTGAAATATTTCATGTTTTATGAAAGTGTACTTAGAGTATAATCAAGAGTATGCTCAAGCAGCATACTCATCTGAGTACATCATATTGATGTGCTCATAGTGTACTCACGAGAGCATACTCAAGTGAGCACATTGTTGTTCTAGAACTGAGCATACTCTCTATGTGCTCTATTTTGTGAGTATGCTCTTTGTCTATTAGGGTGTGTTGTTATTGTTTTTTTTTTATAAATTTAAAAACTGCGAAAAACACTAAAAATGATTCTGGTTAAACAAAATTGTATGACAACAAATTGAAAATTCATTGAAATCATAAAACCAACATTTTGTGTCATTTTGCGGAAATGAAAAATTAAAAATGTTAATTTCATGTTGTCAAAAATAATAAAATAAACAAAAATTCTATAGAATTTATTAAAAACAAATATTATCCTCTTATATGCTGATGCGAAAATATATCCACAAAAATCATTATCATTTCCAAGTGTACACTATTGAGTGGTTACTATTTGTTTATTGTGATTATTATGCAAATTTTTGTATTTATAAAGTTTCGAAATTGCCATGTTGACTCTTCATTAGAGCAAAGCGAAAAATGCTTTTCTTTTTTTTATTTTTGTGAATACTCTCAATAGCAAGCTAGTTCACTAAATTGTTCTGACTTTGAGTTTTGCTAACACTTTGGCTATAATTTTAGTTCTTCTTAATTTTAAAATTTTAAATTTACATAGTTAGATTATTGTCCATTATTAATACTGAAAAGCGCTTTATTCACTTTTGAATTCAAATTTTTATATTTTAGATTTTTATGTGAATAACTCAAATAATAATAAAAAAAACTACGGAAAAGTTTATGCAACTGATAACAAAATTTTCCACTTTCTCACTCTCTTGTGTGTTTGCAATAAAAAATATTCATTCTGTCTGCATTGAAAAATAAAAATTGATAAACATAAATGTGAAATTGTGAAAGTTTTTCACACTGGAAATATGTATGGTGAGAGAAAAGTTTTTTTTATACAATTCAGCTACTTTAGCAGATATTATGTGGTTTGTTAGTGTATTAAAATTCTCTCTGTTTTATAAATAAAAAAATTACAAAAGTCCTCGTTTATATCGAGGGACTTCAGCGCATTTTTGACGCAGCGATTAGCAATTGATTAAATAGAAAAGAATGTCGAGTTTTAAAACTCTATTGCTGTTTCTTTAATCATAATGCATTTCAATAATAAGTTTAAAACTAAAGATCAAAATTCCTTTAAAATTGATTTTTATAATGTTCAATGCAAATAATAGCTTACGATTTACCGGTTTTTTGAAATTCAAAATTTTCCATTAGCGAAAAATTTAAATTTCTGAACACATCCATTATTTTTCAAATTTCTAAACGCACTTATATTTGTTTTGTATGAAAAAATTAAATGTTAATTAATTAAGGTGTATAAAAGAAAAAAATTTAATCCGAAATAACGGTCAAAAAAATTTCAAATTTTTTAACGGTTAGAAAAAATTCAAACTTATCATCAGCATAACTTTGCCCTGCATTGTTCATATTCACACCGTTTCACGTTGTGAATATATTGATTTCGATACACTTGAAAAATCATTTTTTTAGTTTTTAGGCGCCAAAACTCAAAATTTTCATAAACTGTTCGGTGTGAAAAGTTCGGCCTCAAAATTATCTACAAAATACAAAAAACCGCATTGAAAATGGTTTTGATACCTCGGTGCACGACGCAAAATAGTGGTGGTGTGACTTTACCAGCAAGTTTGTTAATCGCACAACTCAATTACGAAAAAATAATTTTTTGTCAAAAATGTCTTAAAATGTGCGCATTATCACTCAAATGTGCTGCTAACATTTTGGTGCTGATTCATGTAGATAGATCTGAGAAACTAACGAAATAGTGTCTTTTTTGAGCATATTTTAGCCGATTATTGCAAAATACATTTAAAAAATTTCACACAAATTGAAAATTGAACTTTTTTGATCAGAATCAATAAAATAAGAAGTTTTGTTGAGAAAAAATACAAAAAAACTTTTTTAGTCACCAGTACACCCCCTACAATATAAAATTTTCAAAAAAAATCGTATGGCTCACTGTATGGATGGATTTTTGTAAACTTTTTTGTATTTGATCAATAAGTTCAAGAACTTTTATGGAAAAATAACAAAAATATTTTTAAATTAATTTTAGTTGGTCAAAAAGTCGAAAAAGTTCAAAAAATCGGCATTTTTGGGATGTTTCGCCCTTCTGTACTTACAGTTCAGTCTTAAAAATTCCAGAAAGTTGTGATTATTGTAGCTTATAAATAGACCTAAAAGACGTACACACATTGTCATATCCAAAAACATCAATTAGTGCTTCAAAATTGAGTCCAAATGTGAAAATTTTCGATTTTCTTAGGAACTTTTGTTTTCAATCTTATGCAAAGCGAAGCTTTGCTGACCCGATCGAGTCTTAATCTTCAAACTTATGCAAAGCGATACTTTGCTGACCCGATTGAGTTCTAATCTTCAATCTTATGCAAAGCGAAGCTTTGCTGACCCGATTGAGCCTTAATCTTCAATTTTATGCAAAGCGAAGCTTTGCTGACCCGATTGAGCCTTAATCTTCAATTTTATGCAAAGCGAAGCTTTGCTGACCCGATTGAGTTCTAATCTTCAATCTTATGCAAAGCGAAGCTTTGCTGACCCGATTGAGTCCTAATCATCAATCTTATGCAAAGCGAAGCTTTGCTGACCCGATTGAGCCTTAATCTTCAATTTTATGCAAAGCGAAGCTTTGCTGACCCGATTGAGCCTTAATCTTCAATCTTATGCAAAGCGAAGCTTTGCTGACCCGATTGAGCCTTAATCTTCAATTTTATGCAAAGCGAAACTTTGCTGACCCGATTGAGTTCTAATCTTCAATCTTATGCAAAGCGAAGCTTTGCTGACCCGATTGAGTCCTAATCATCAATCTTATGCAAAGCGAAGCTTTGCTGACCTGATTGAGCCTTAATCTTCAATTTTATGCAAAGCGAAGCTTTGCTGACCCGATTGAGCCTTAATCTTCAATCTTATGCAAAGCGAAGCTTTGCTGACCCGATTGAGCCTTAATCTTCAATTTTATGCAAAGCAAAGCTTTGCTGACCCGATTGAGTTCTAATCTTCAATTTTATGCAAAGCGAAGCTTTGCTGACCCGATCGAATCCTAATCTTCAATCTTATGCAAAGCGAAGCTTTGCTGACCCGATTGAGCCTTAATCTTCAATTTTATGCAAAGCGAAGCTTTGCTGACCCGATTGAGTCTTAATCTTCAATCTTATGACCCGATTGAGAGTTTTGGAACGGTGTGAATATGCACATGAAGCGTGATCCGCTTCATTACTAGTTACATATTTTTTTTGAAATAAAAAATCGATGAATTAAGCTATTTAATGAGTGTTTTTTGACTTTTCAATATAAACGGCGGGAATAAAAACATTCAATGAAGCTATTAAAACAATTCCGAGCTTGCTACGAAGTCTAGATCAAGAGATAATTGGGACCCGAACGACCGATAAAAGTGCATGATTGAGCTTCCTTTTTGAAAACAAGTTTTCAAAAATGCGCTAAAAAAATACAATAAACAGCAGCAAAACAATATTGTTACATTGGGAGCAATTTTTTCAAAAAAAGAAATTTCAAATATATTTTTTTATTTTTTCAAAAGAATATTTACATCTTTATTTCTTTAAAAATTTGCATAAATTATTGGTCATCACTCAGTAGGGTCACGAAAAATAGGATCAATGAAAACGAAAAGGAATTAGAATATAAAAAATGTATGAATAAAGTTATAAAGTTAGAGGATGAGTAAGTAATATTTTCTGCAGTCATAAGTAGTAATCCTTTTTAAGCCTTTTAACATTAAATGTAGCCTTAACGCTTTTTTATTATAATCCCTGCTTGTAAACATAACATACACAAAATATTTTTTTTTACTCATAACTTTTTTCATGAAGCGAACATAAACATTCCATAAGAGAAAATTTGTAAAAATGAAAGAAAATAGGAGGATAAGTAGCATAAAAAGGAAATACAGAAAGGCTTCAGTAATTAAAGACACTTTTAAAAAGGATTAAGTTGAATACAAGAATTGTGCATTTTGTGAGTTACTAAAAGAATTACTTCAATGGAAAAATGATTTAAAATACGATTGTGAGTCATTACTTTTTGTTGCTTTAACAATAACCATATAACTTATATTTTAGTTTTTAAAGGTAGTTATTTATTATAATTTAAATAGATAGGAATAATTTTAAAAGACTTCTTCGAAGAAGTTTGTTTGTTTTTGAGAATTCTAGAAAAAAAAAAACTCCTGTATTAAATTACTAAATACGTTAAATAATTATGATGAGCAAATAAAATTTAAAGTTTAAGCAAATAAACCATCAAAAAAAAACACATAAATATATTTTCACATAATGAATTTGCCTCAAACTCAGTAATATGAAAAGATAACCACTTGCATACATAAGCCGATTGGGGACTTTCATTTAATTCCATTTTCATGATTATGATTTAATGAAGGCTTTAGAATTCCAATTTTCATTTCATCATTTCAACGCGAAAATTTTGTTTATGGATCATGTTCTCTCCCTTGTCTTCTCATCATTCATTTATGTGAACTTTTTTTATTCCAAATAAATTTTTTTAACATTTTTTATGAGAATTTTTTTAAGCAAGTATTTTGCATCACAGCTTTTTCTGCCTTCCTTTCACAAAATAAAACATAAAGAGAAAGGAAATTTTTTGTGTCGTGTGCTCATCAAAATGTGCTCGTTTCAGCACCATCGTAAAAAAACTGCCCTGAAAATGTAATTTCTGTCATTGTTTGGAGTTTATTTTTTATGACCATTCCGGAAAATAATTTGTAAAACGACATAAATTTGATAACCTAAAGCAGGGAATATGCAGGGAAAGAATGAGAAAAAATGGCAAGTAACTTTTCAACAAAAAGGGAAAAAGTGTAGGATTCTTTAACGATTTTTTCTAAAAAAGAGAAGTTTAGTTCATTTTGTCTGTTACTTAAAAACTAAATGTTTACGCAGAAATACTTAAGCATTGAGCAATTTTAACATAATCTCAACTTAAATACATTCTAATTAAATATAACTTTTTATGCGTCTGTTTACCCTAACAATAATTTTTTTAACATATTTCTTATGATGACATTCTCATGTCGTTTTTGCGTATATGTGTACAAAAAAAGTTTTATACGTCAAAATTAGTGCCTTTTTACGAGTTTCTTCTACTTTATTCAACTTTTTGGTTACGTTTCCAAATTTTCACTGCAAATATTTACAACTTACACAAAACTCTCGGTATTATAACTACGTAAAATGCATTATGGAAAATTAAATTTTCTGTTTAGATTATACAGAGTTTTAACGATCGTATATATATATAAGTAAAGTGAAAAGCTTGAGGATTTTACACTAACAAAAGTACATCCCGACAGAATTTCAGAAAAATTAGCAAAAATTTAATTATGTTGTTAACATTGGAGGTTTTACTTATTCTTTCATTTATTTATTTCATTCATTTACTCACACTACAGCTCTTTATGTTCATTGGCTGAAAATGCAATAGTAACATAAACAGTAATTTTACAAAACTTTATTGCTATACAACATCCCTTCGTTCACTAAAAGTAAATTTCATAATTGCATTTTAGGTCATAAAATTATCGTTACAGCTCACAGTTTTAGGGCTTTAATATCTCAGCACATTTTGTGAGCAACTTACAGAAAATAGAGATGAAAAATAAAATTAAATCGCAAAACAATGATGACAATTTCAGAATGAAAAGAAATAATTTCGTCTTTTTTTTAATGATTCAATCCTGAACAGATGGAATAAAATGGGAAGAAAAATATGACAGAAAAGAGACAGGATCATGGACTTCAATTTAAAACTTTTTTGGAATATTAATATTTTTTTAAAGGTTTTTTTTTTCAAAATCACTCGCAAAATTTTGCATTCGAAATTTTTGAATACTACCCTGAAAAGATTCTTTCTCCTACTCTGGACAGTATGAATAATAATAGAATAGAAGGTCAGAATCCTGAAAAAATGTGTACAAAAACGAAGAGCAAGAAAAAAGAAGTAAAACATGAACGAAGGGTAATGATGAATTTTTGACATATTATCTAATGCCCTCTGACTATTCATAAACTTATACAAGTATTTTTATTTATGTATGTGTTTGTTCTGTAGAGATTGTAAAGAAATAAGCAAAAAATGATAAATGACCATTTAGCCATTTAGCATTCTCTGTATTTATCCAAAAATGGTAATGGTTCTTTATGATTTAGATACTATCTATGCGTGACGACGATGATTATTGTGTTTTGCATTTTACAGACGAAAAAACTCCTGTTTTTCTCATTTCGCACTTAATTTATCTATGAAATGCAATCAGACGGCCAGACCGGAAAAACATTATGCTTTCTCTGTCTTGTATGTAAATGTCGTAAAACTAATACTATTTTTCCATCAATGGAAATGAACGTTAAAGTAAAGTAACTTAATTTGCATATACTACTTCTCATAAAATTCAAATATCAACCATTTGGGATCGTCAACAATACGCAATCAACAGAAATAACAAACAAATGGGAAAAATGTTCACGTTTTTCACATTCATCTTTCAATTTCTGCAATTTACTCATGCTGTCATCAGCATCAACTAACGTTGTATGGTTGCATTGAGTATATGGCTGCCAAGAGTAATTATGATTCTATTCATGAAATCGGATCAAAAATGAGTCCCATAAGAGTACTTTCAATGCAAAGAGATTATTTTTTTCCATGTGTTTTGTCCACTCGGTTACATGTAAATATTATAGACTACACAAAACGATGGTATTTTTCGCTTTTTAATAATACAAGGAAAATAAAATTTGTATGCGAAAAGGTTTGCAAATGCAAATAATTTGTAAAGCGGATAATGGATTGAAAATTGAAATTGATGGATGGGAAAATTACAAGCTGGAACTAGTAATGAAGCGGATCACGCTTCATGTGCATATTCACACCGTTCCAAAACTCTATATCCACAATGGTCTGAAATCGAAAAAAGTGTCCAAAATTTATATTTTGTTGTAAACTTTAGAGGTCGCAAAGTTTTGGTTGATTTTCTTTATTTTGTAAGTGTTAATAGCTTTGTCATATCTTAATTACACATCTCTGAAAATATGAGCTTATAAAACGACAGATAAACATGATTTTTCATTAAAAATTTGAAATTGTTCCCAAAAAAATTTTGTGCACGATCAAATTTGTATGGAAAAATTTTGAAAAACAAGTGAAATTAAAATGCAAATATCTCGAAATTGGCCTACTTTGGACTTACCAGAGTATGATTAGAAGGTAAATTAATGCTCAATCTTACAATGTATGTGAGTTTCAGAGGTTCATTCAGGTGACAAAATAATTAAATTAGCATTTAAAGTTTTGGAAATTTTCAAAATTTTAATTGCAATTTCCCTAATGATAAAGCATTTGGCTAATGTTTTAGAAGTTTTAACATAAAATTTGAGCATTAATTAAGCTATTGACAGTGATTACAACATAAATCAAACAATAGAAAGTGGAAAAATATATGAAAACTTTTTCATGGTGTTTTTGTAAACAAATTTTTCATGACTTTGGATAATGATTGAAGGAGTTAGACAACGATTAGAAGCTTGATATTTTCACAGAAGATGCGTTAGTTTATGTTTTATAATACTGCATTCAAATGATGAGGTTTAAAAGATACGACTTAAAATAAATTTTGGACACTTTTTTCGATTTCAGACCATTGTGATATCGGGTCAGCAAAGCTTCGCTTTGCATAAGTTTGAAGATTAGGATTCGATCGGGTCAGCAAAGCTTCGCTTTGCATAAGTTTGAAGATTAGGATTCCATCGGGTCAGCAAAGCTTCGCTTTGCATAAGTTTGAAGATTAGGATTCCATCGGGTCAGCAAAGCTTCGCTTTGCATAAGTTTGAAGATTAGGATTCGATCGGGTCAGCAAAGCTTCGCTTTGCATAAGTTTGAAGATTAGGATTCCATCGGGTCAGCAAAGCTTCGCTTTGCATAAGTTTGAAGATTAGGATTCGATCGGGTCAGCAAAGCTTCGCTTTGCATAAGTTTGAAGATTAGGATTCCATCGGGTCAGCAAAGCTTCGCTTTGCATAAAATTGAAGATTAAGGCTCAATCGGGTCAGCAAAGCTTCGCTTTGCATAAGTTTGAAGATTAGGATTCCATCGGGTCAGCAAAGCTTCGCTTTGCATAAGTTTGAAGATTAGGATTCCATCGGGTCAGCAAAGCTTCGCTTTGCATAAGTTTGAAGATTAGGACTCCATCAGGTCAGCAAAGCTTCGCTTTGCATAAGTTTGAAGATTAGGATTCCATCGGGTCAGCAAAGCTTCGCTTTGCATAAGTTTGAAGATTAAGATTCCATCGGGTCAGCAAAGCTTCGCTTTGCATAAGTTTGAAAATTAGGACTCAATCGGGTCAGCAAAGCTTCGCTTTGCATAAGATTGACAATTAAGTTTCCAAAAAAATCGAAAATTTTCATATTTGGACTTAATTTTGAAGCACTAATTGATGTTTTTGGACATGACAACGTATGTACGACTTTTAGGTCTAATTATAAGCTACAATAATCACAGGTTTTTAGAATTTTTAAGTCCGAATTGTAGGCACAGGAAGGCGAAATGTCCAAAAAATGCCGATTTTTTGAACTTTTTCGACTTTTTGACCAACTAAACTTGGATTAAAAATATTTTTGGTATTTTTCCATAAAAGTTCTCGCATTTATTGATCAAAAACAGAAAAGTTTACAAAAATCCATCCACACAGTGAACCACACGAATTTTTCCAAAATTTAGGTTTGTGGGAGGTGTACTGGTGGCTAAAAAATTTTTTTTTGCATTTTTTCTCAACAAAACTTCATTTTTTATTGATTTTGATCAAAAAAGTTCAATTAACAATTTGTGTGAAATTTTTTAACGGTATTTTGCAATAATCGGCTAAAATATGCTTAAAAAACACACTATTTCGTTAATTTCTCGGAATAGTCTGCATGGATCGGCACCAAAAGATTCACAGCACTTTTGAGTGATAATGCGCACATTTTGAGACATTTTTGACAAAAAATTATTTTTTCGTAGTTGAGTTCTCCATCCGACAAACGTGCTTGTAAGCATACACCACCACTATTTGGGGTCGTGTCCGGTGGCATCAAAACCTTTTTCAATGCGGTTTTTTGTATTTTGTAGATAATTTTGAGGCCGAACTTTTCACACCGAACAGTTTATGAAAATTTTTGGCGCCAAAAAACTAAAAAAACGATTTTTTAAATCTATCGAAAACAATATATTCACAACGTGAAACGGTGTGAATATGAATATTCAAAATTCATCATTTTTATTAAATCATAGAGTTTTAACTATTTAAATTAAAATAAAAAAAAAAGAAAAAAAAAAATCATAATTTTGAATAATTGTGATCATTATGTAAAAATATTACTAAGTTTTAGAAACAATCAGGGAAGCAATCTAATTTTAATCATATTTTTTAACTTAAAATTTCAGATGAGCATTCAATTCTTTTCACTAACCACAACCTGCCATTGATGAGGATTTGTATAAAATTCTCAAACAAAAAAAGTAATTGGTGGCAATAATAATCATGTGTCTAGAGTGAAAAAAATGAATGTTCCCTTAAACCTGAATCGCCATGAATATTTTTTTTCTCTTAGAATGAGTATAATTTTTGATGATGATGAGTGAATGAAGAGCAGAAAGTGAAAAAACAGGTGTTGTATACCATTCCTGTATACATTAATTCATTTTTCCAAAAAATGAAGCACATAATAATCATAATAATTTTTTAATAATACATGTTTTTAGTAAATTTTGAAAGCCTGCATTCGTAAAAAAAATTAGAAAAAATTAAAGAGGAAATTGAATCAATCTAAAACAGCTGCTGTTCTATAATAACTTATTTTAGATTTTGATAACACCAGACATTATGAAATTAGTCTTAATTATGTTGTTTCTTTTTCTTTTTTCAATGCCCTGCATCTTAATATATATTGTTGTATTAGCAACAGAATTAATGAAAGTTTTCTTTTGAAATTTTTATCGCAAAAAAAGGAAAAGTGCATTATAAAGTGTTTCATAAAATTCATCACAAAGCATGCATTGAGGTAGAAATACAAAAATAAACTGTACTAAAAACCTCGTCATTTTGCTTTCAGCATAAAAGTCAGTTGAAAATGCTCATTGTTCCATTCACTAATTGTAATTACCATTTTTCATTTTTAAAGGTGGCAAAATGAGAAGCAAATTTAACTAATTAAAACACCTCAGTGTTGTTAGTTAAAGTCATTCTTTCAGTTATTTTTTCAGATTTAATTCTTTTGTATATTTTATTAAAAACTCATTTTCCCGACTGATTTTGGATTAAAATTATATTTAAAATTAATAGCACATAAACACACATGGTCCTATATATGTTGCAAAAATTTTAAAAATTATTAAATCAAAAGTTGTCTAATTAATGCATAATAATACTTTAAAATTCAATTCAACGACTCAATTAAGGTAGAAAATATTACAAACGAGAAGCATAGAATTCAAAAAATATCTTCATTTCGCAAAACTGTTGACAAATGTATTTTCAAAAGATTTATCTCCATGACAAATTATAAAAAAAACTCTATACTGTTATGAATTGCAGGAGGTAAGCAGCAGTGGTTAAAATTCCGGTAAAAATATTCAATTCGTGACCGTGACAAAGGAAGAAAAAAGGCAGAAAAAATGAAAGTGCAAAAGAATGAAACAAGGTTTGAAAGAAAAAAATGCAAAAAAGAAATTCATGATAAGAAATCTTAAATTTCAATCTCTTTTGAACCTGAATGTAGCTTAAAATGAAACCCATTTGGTTTACACTAAAGTCATTGTTGCAAGGTCATCATCTTATGCATTCAAACATAATTCATGGTCACAACTTGTTCATAACAAAAGAATTGGTTACAAAAAAAATAAAACTTTTTGAGATGGTTTGACCATAGCGAATATAAATTAACATTCAAAAAAATGAATTCAGAAGAAGACAATTTTTCAAGTGAATTCTCTATAGCATCCTAAATGTTGTTTTTGTCTTTTACATTTCATAAACATTTGCCTACAGCGATACATTATTACTTTATTGAGCACTTAAATATGAAAATATGTACTGGTGGCTAAAACCAGTTGAATTAATTCATGATAACAAAATATGCAATTTTTAACTAAAATACTCGTTTTTCTAAAATGAAATGATAAATATTTATCTCTGTTTATACATACTCATCTCAATGGTGGAAAAAAGTATAGAAAATATTTAAGAAAAAAAAACTGTTGACACACTGCCATAAGATAATTAGAAAATATGATATAGTGAATAGTTGCGCCTTCATCTCCTCCTTATTTCTCACCAAAATATATATGTTGATAGTCGATGAGATCTCGTAAAGTTAATGAGAAAGTATGAGATATGATTATTATTAATGGGATTTGAACCGAAATACCAGGAATTATGGTGTCAAAGTATCAACATTCATTTCATTTGTGTATGTTGTGAACAATCTTAACTGTATCTTCTTATATTATTGACATGTAATGCCCTAAACAAACATATATGATTATAAATTTTCATGTCCATATTGTATAGCAACAAGAGCCATATGCAAAGTTGAAGAATTCATTTCAGTTGAATTTTTTAAGTAATCCAATATTGAAATGTGTTTTGCCAAAGAAACCATAATATGGTGCTAAGTAGTTTATGTAAAATTTATGGGTTCATTTTCAAATGTGTCATATGTAAGTTTGAAAGCAATTTGTTGATATTGGACATTCAGTATTAAAACATTTTTTCACCCCATTTGGCTTATTCTTATTATTCTATTGTGAAAGACAAATGTATAGCAGGACATAAGAATAATAATAGACGAGCATAAGATATTATGAAATGTGTAGTACTTCCTGACACCAGTAATCAATTGTCACTTTTAACTTCTTCCTTTTTACAAGACAAAGATTGAATTTCACATGTTCTTAAATAAGTTTATAATTTATTCATTTTCAGTTCTTCTTCAAACAACATTCGATTCCTTGTTATTCTAGGAAAACACATTCAAAGACAGAAACCTTCTATGGTCTCACTTTACAAAGAATTCTTCTACGAAGTTGTATTTGTTCAATTACACAATGTGGTAATAGCTCATTTTTCAATATAACAAACCCTCAGAAAATATGCATAAAATATTATCGTTTTGCTTTCTGACCCTAAAAATTACTGTATATATAAAAGATTTTTTTGTAGATATATTAATTGTCGACAATTAGAATGCATTTCATAATCAATATTCTATGACGCAAGTATTAATTTATGACTATTGTTGATTGGATTTAGAATTAATAAACTTGTTTTCAATTTTGAAACAAGAACCAAGACCTAATCAAACCTAACTTCCATAAGCATTCTGTATGGCTAGATGTAATAAATTTAAAACGAATAAAAAGTGACAATAAGGCAGTGACGATATACATAAAAATGTCAAAATTATGTTTCTTCTTGCATTGTGATGTGTTAAATGTTTTTTTTTTTCTTATTCCTTTCAACATATGTTTTTTTTATAATCTTCACCTCGTGAGCGTGCGAGACAAGCATCATTGGAAAATTACAACCTACGACGGTGATGATGATTAACATGGAATGAGTAACACAAAAAAGGCATCACAATCATAATATAAAAGAGTAAAGAACGATAATTTAGTCGATGCCATAACTTGGCGCCCAGTTTGTAGTCAAGAATAATAAATTTTCACATAGCCAATGCTTGTTGGTTACTAATCATTTTAGAGATGCGTCATAGAGTGAAGAAAGGCGATTCAATAATTAACAAGAAGATTTTCTTATTCTTTCTTCTCCACCATTCTGGCTGCTGACTTTATTATCATCTCATCTCATCTCATCTACTCACCGTCAATCGCAAAATTATAATCTGGTGTGAATATCTCTCATTCATTCCTAATTCTTTGGTATGGGTATTTTGAAGAACTTTATGCTTCAAAAATTTATATTTTTGATGTTGAGCGATCATTCAGTTTATTCGATCCTTTCATGTATCTTATGCACATTTTGAAAATGCAGTTGTTTTGTAAATTATGATTAGATGACCAGTGCCTGAATAAAATCTATGGATTTTCTTATGTAAACTCAAAATTAATATTTTTAAATATTTCAAAAAAATACAGCACAAAATATTTTTCTGTTGATTTAATTCATGCTGTGATTGTGAGAATGATTAAAAAAAGCAACGATGTTGTTGAATAAGATTTTCATTAGAACAGAGCACTACAAAAAAAGAGGAGGGAGACATAAAAAAATCAACGACTTAGTAAAGAAATTTTTATGATATCGCTGATTCCTTTTATACATTATTACCATAGCTTTGCAGGTTAAAAATAAATAGGTAAGCTAGTGAATAAGTAAGGTAAATAAGTGAACTCATTCCTATAAATTTTCATTAACATTCGCCAAGAAATCTAATTACATTTTTACTTACAAAATTATTGAGAGCGTAAGAAGGAAGATTCAGTGAAAAGTAGAAAAAGTAGAAAGAGAGGTGGAAATAATTCTCCTATGCGTAATTTTGCCTCCATTCCTCCAATATAAACATTATCTAATTTATTCAAGCACAGACTAGTACCATAGCATCAGCATCACCAACAACATAACATGAAAATGTATATTTTTTAATTAAATACTTTGGTACTTTTCAGCTACGAAAAGTGATATAAATTAAATTGTCAAATGTGATTATAAATTATATGCGGAGAGAAAAATAGATTACTAAAGCGTGAGCGTTCCACATCGCATCATTCTAGGAATATTTTGAAAATTAATATCATTAACTATTCATCAATTTTTGGATGGTAAAGAGAGCAAGCGAAAATTTCATAGCTATATCTGTAATAATATTGTTGTGGTGTGAAGCTACAGCTACAGTTCATTAAATTAAAAATACCATCATTGGACGTTAATTAACAGTCAATGAAATATTTTTTTTTTTAAAAAAAAAAACTTCATTTATGTATGGTTCTCATAAAAGTCTAAAATAAATTTTGATGAACCGAAATATGGCAAACGTTAATCTATAGTTTTATGTACATATAAAGGATTAATTAAGAGAAATAAGAGGTTATAAAATTTTGCAAATTTGACATAGACCATTAATTAATTTTATTATGGGCTGAGGATTTCTTTTATGAATCACATTAATAAAGTTCTTATTTGTAGATGAATACCAAAAATAGAAAAAAATGAAAAAAATATTTTTGAAACTTTTTGTTTAAAAAAAAGGAAAAAATTTAATTAAGAAAACAACTAACTATATGGGTGTTAACCAAGTGAAAAAGTTTTTGAGTTACAAAACACTTGAACAACCATCTAATTTTCGGATTTATATTATTGTACTTACACTGTCTGATGGTTTAAATATAATTTACTGCTTCTCAAATTTACCCATTATTTTAAACGTATAGTTGCAAACACTAATCTTCAAAGAAACCTCAAATTTTCGGTTTCTAAGATCTCAATAATTATCACTCGCAAAATTCGATAGTATAGAATGATATTGTCATGATAACAACTTAATTGTGAAACTCTAAACCATCATAAACAGTAATAAAGAAAAAGTTTGTAAATAACTGTGAGCAATTAAAGTAATGTGATAATGAACTCATAAGTTAAATCAAACTTCATCCAACCCCTTTTCTGTCTTCTTTTTCTCATCTTTTGTAAAGTTAACACATTTTTCGTGGTTTTATATTAAGTCATAAATTTGAGCATCACAACATAAATATGTGGCTGAAATATAATATTTTATAAAATTTCTTTCAATATTTTTTAAACATAAAACTGGCATAAAACTCTTTTTCTTGCCTTGTAACATTTTAACAAGATTGATATAAAAGTAAATCTTCATTATTCTATTGTTAATAATGAAAACGATATAAAAGACGAAGAATGAGAAAGGCAAGACGTCGCTCAGTGTGTTATATAATAATCATTCAAGTAGAATGAGAAACAGAAAAAAAGATGAAAAGTTAGAGAATAGAAATGAAACATCTGCAATGATACATGAGCCAAAATCTTCAGAAATAAAATTTAATTAAATACATAATTTATCGACATATATATTTTTGTGGGAGGAGATGCGCAAGAAATACTTCTTTGTCCTTTCTAATGCTGAAGTCTGAAGTCATAAAAAATCAAGGCGATGCCATCACTTCCTTTCTACGTGTTTTTTTTTTTTTTTTTTGAAAAATGAACATTTCAATTATACGGCTCCAAATATGAGCGTTGACAGCCGGCCTCTCGCCTGACTAGATATGAATAAAAGGAAATGAGAAGAAAAACAACAACAGAATTTTTTAAGGTGTTGTCACAAAAATTTTTACACCAAAGAAAATTATAAAGAACGGAAAAAGAATTGAAAATTTATCGTTTCATGTTCATTTAAGTGCAAATGCGGTTAAACACAAATAGAAAAAAATTTGGGGATAAAAAAGAATGAGAGAAAAAAAAAATTAAGAAAATAAATAAAGAATGAGAGCAGAGATTGAATGAATATTGAGTGAAAAAATGTGTTATTGACACCACATAATAAATAGACTTGTGATTGTTATTTAACAATATAATGAATTCAATCGACATTGTCGTCCGTCTTTGAAACAAATCCCGTAAATTTAACGAATAGAATTTGTGGAAAGAATAGAGGAAGAGAGTAAAGAAAAAAAAATCGGAAATTTATTCTACCATTGGGTTTATATGGCATTTTGAGCATGTGGTTTTGCGGTTTGATTTAAATTAAATGCCAGTAAAAGAGAAATAAATTTACATTTTTTGACACACTCACTCTCTTCATCTCTTTTGTTCATTTATCTCTATACACATTTTTCCTTTCCGCCCAAGGATGAATTTCAATAAATTTTTCTTGTTTAAGGGGAGATAAATGTAAAACTTTCTCTTTTGTCGCTTGTTCTCAATTTAATCATTTTAGAATTAAAAATAGCGATAAACATGAAAAATTCTGTATGTGAATTAAAATTCCATTTGATTTAGATGCAACAGAAAAAATACGTTTTATGTGCCTTAACCCACATTGCACATATGTGAATTTTATACACATTGATCAATATCCCATTGTATATGAACACATAATATATATGGAACTAATGGAGTGAAAGGCAATTTAATAATAGGAAATTACTATAATGTGCATGAAAACACGCACACGCATCGCATAACATCAATAACCACAGTTTTTCCTTCTGCAACATTTTATCAATTTTGTGCAACATTACAAGTAATACAGAATTTAGTTGGTTGAAAACAGGAATTACACACTTGAAAAACTCGTTCTTTACATGATTTAAAGAATATTCAGGATTTTGGGATAGAAAAATTGAAGCGTAATTATTGTATTGTTAAGACATAATTAAAATTAAATGGATGAGGTTCATACTTATTTCTTTTCATCTTTGCATAAAAAAGAAAGAAATATGCCGTTCCATAGTTATTGAACATTAAAAAATTCAAGCACATGATAATCATAATTTGATTGAATTAGTTATTGTAGATTTTTTTAAATAATCTAGAAAAGGACTTTAAAATTTGTTTTGACTAAAAATCAAAAAAGTTAGTGCACTATTGTGTAGCAGGAAACTAAATTTCATTTGATTTTAGAAAATAATATGTATTTACTAATATTTTTAGATTGTTACGAAATTCCCGATAAGAAATTTATTTCTTTAGTAAACTTATGTTCAAAAGTAAAGACTAAACATTCTCCTAGAACGTTTTTTCATGTTCTTAATGGGGAATGGGATTTAGAGTAATAAAAAAAGAAACAAATTACTTTGTACACATAAACTTCCCACAGGAAACACCGTTTACCACATACGTATTCTGCAGTATTTTTTATATTAATTTCTTCATGCAGAGGTAAACCTTTTTTCCAAATATGAAAGTAAAAGAAAGAAAGATGCAAAGAAATTTATTGATCTCTGGAGGAATTTTTTCTCGCTCTTTTCGCATTTTGTAAGCACAAAAAATGTAACTTTTTCCGCCTTTTTTATGTGAAATAAATTCCTTTCACGGAAAGATTTTGAGAAAAAACTCATCTCTTTTTCTGGCTTTTCTTTCAAAATGAAATAAAAAGGAGAGATTGGAAAGAAAATTGGTTTGCTGTATGGCATGTCTGATGCTCAAAATGGGCTATCAACAGTACTACAAGATTTCGTAAATGCCGTTTTTCCTTTTTATTTTCATAAAAGCAAAATATATAAAACGAAAAGAAAGTTTTATTTCTTCATACTTATTCCTTACAATGAACACGCACAATGGTAAAGTTTACGAAGAAAAATATTCTGCTCATGTAACATCAAATCACCTAAACGATTAACTCTAGAAATTTATAAATATTTTTGCTGTCAGATTTTATTCTCATTTGATTTATTATCTTATTGAGATTTTTTTATTGAAAAATGGTTATATTGAGTAATAAATTGTTGAATGACTATATGATGAACTTATTTCATTGAATATTTATTGAGAATGCCATACTAGAAACAATACCACTCAAATTTTCAGTCAAATTTAATAAAAATTATTTTAATAAAAATTTCCGACAAAGATTTCAACCAAAATATCATCCTTAAAATCTCTTTTACTTTTTCCGATCCATTTATAATTCCATCAGAAAATAACTAAATAAATGTCTTTTATCCTCCCAAATATGCAATGCAAACGAAATATAGATGTGAACGAACTATCGCATTAAAAAGGATTTCAATATCGTTTTCATTGATTTATTGCTTTAGGCATAAAATTCTTTAGAGAGCGTTTAAAATTTCCTGCGCAAAATTCTTACTGAATATTTTCCTCAAAATAAAATCAATTGGAAATGAAAGAAGAAAATTTTCAAACTCGATTGCACATCAAACACATTTTTCATAAAATTTTCCATACACAAAACTCTAAATTTTTTTTAAAAAAATTTCAACCCACAAGCAATCTCTAATGATGTGAAATTTGTTCCAACACATAGTGAGTGCAATTGATAGAATGAATGAATTGTACACAGACACACATAATTTCACTCGGTGCGGTATAGCTCATTTGATGAAAAATGGAATCACATTTTAATGACATGGCATTGCTTTCATTTAGGCGTATTTGAGAAATCACTTTAGAACGGAAAAAGAAAAATGAGAAGCAAGTAAGGTTCAAATTGTCATCATATGGGTGAAAAATCTTTAATTTAATTACATGAAATTCATCATATTTTCCAAATGAAATGCCACAGTTTTACAGGCATTTCCTCTCATTTACTTTTAACTTATAAATAATGAGAAATTATTTAATGATTAAATCTAATATTACATTGAATTTTTTATTTACACTGCATTCTTAAATTCAATTTAGTATATTTCTTTACTTGAGCATTTTACGGAAAAAAATAGCAAATACCTAATTGATGTATTCGATTAAAAGGTTTATTTTGATTACTTTCGATATAATAATAAAAGGACTTTGGTTTGTTTTTTTTTTTAAATTTTTCATCAGCAGAAATTAACATATGTGTGTTTATTCATAAATCATTCGTTTAATGTACATATGTTGAAAAGGAAATAATTTGGTTACATATGTAGTTATATTCCATATGTAGAAAAAATTTGTCCTCGTATATTTTTAAAGGAAAACTCCTCCTACAACCTCATAATCGTCCGTTTACGAGCAAAAAATTGGTTTCGTATCTTTTTTCTTCTTTCATAATTCAGATAAAAGTTTTGAAATCCTCAAAGTATGGTATTTAGAAAATGCTGAATATAAATATGTTAGTATGCAGTATAATAAATATGACATGATGAAGAGGGTCATAAATTTAGACATGAACATTCGTAGAAAAAGTTTTTTCAAAAAAAAAATTCTCATCAACACGTTGTTCCATCATCAACTTTTATGTCAATGCAAACATGAAATAATCAAATTAACTCATAATTGAGTTTTTTTTCGTTAGAAATAAAAGCAGGAAAATATCAAACAAAATACATCTTGGTAATACGAGCATTTTCGGTAAAAATGAAAACATTTTAGATCAGAATCAGTGTTGGCAAGCCGCCGGGCGGCCGCCGCCAAGGCCGCCAAAACGGCGGCCGCTGAGTGGCGGCCGCCGTTTTGGCCGCCGGGCGGCGGGCGGCGGATTTTTTTCATTATTATTTTCCTTTTCTTTAATTATTTATACTTGTTTTAAAAGAAAATGAAGGAAAATAGTGAAAATTTTTAAAAAAATTGTAAAAAAAGCGTGTAAAAATTAAAAAAATGAAAAATTTGATGGAAAATTAAAAAAAAATATATATTTTTTTGTTAAAAATTATGAGAAAATGACAAAAATGAATGAAAATTGCAGAAAATTGAAAAACTTGAAAATTTGGGATGAAAAATCTTCTTAGTTGGTATGAAAAACCCCCCCAGAAAAGCGATTTTTCACGTTGATTTTCTTATTTGGGATGAAATACCCCTCAGAAAAGCGATTTTTCACGTTGATTTTCTTAGTTGGGATGAAAAACCCCTCGGAAAAGCCGTTTTTCGGGTTGATTTTCTTAGTTGGGATGAAAAACCCCTCAGAAAAGCGATTTTCACGTTGATTTTCTTAGTTGGGATGAAAAACTCCTCAGAAAAGCAATTTTTCACGTTGATTTTCTTAGTTGGGATGAAAAACCCCTCGGAAAAGCCGTTTTTCGGGTTGATTTTCTTAGTTGGGATGAAAAACCCCTCAGAAAAGCGATTTTTCACGTTGATTTTCTTATTTGGTATAAAAAACCCCTCGGAAAAGCGATTTTTCGCGTTGATTTTCTTAGTTGGGATGAAATACCCCTCAGAAAAGCGATTTTTCACGTTGATTTTCTTAGTTGGGATGAAAAACCCCTCGGAAAAGCGATTTTTCGCATTGATTTTCTTAGTTGGGATGAAAAACCCCTCGGAAAAGCGATTTTTCGGGTTGATTTTCTTAGTTGGGATGAAAAACCCCTCAGAAAAGCGATTTTTCACGTTGATTTTCTTAGTTGGTATGAAAAACCCCTCGGAAAAGCGATTTTTCACGTCGATTTTCTTAGTTGGGATGAAAAACTCCTCAGAAAAGCGATTTTTTACCAAAAATTTATTAAAAAAGAGTAAAAAATGATTTTTGTCGAAATTTATATGAAATTTTTCATCAAAGTTTTTAATTTTTTATAATTTTCATAAAATTTTTTATTATTTTTCACATTTTCCTTCATTTTTGTTTAAAAAAATTGATTAAAGAAAGAAAAAAAATAATTGAAAAAAACTGGCCGCCCGCCGCCCGGCGGCCAAAACGGCCGCCGATTTTGGCGGCCGCCGCCAACGGCGGCCGCCGCCACTTTTTTTTTCGGCGGCCGCCGCCAAAATCGGCCGCCGCCAATGGCGGCCGCCGCCGAGCAGGCCGATTCCAACTCTGATCAGAATATGAAATATGAAAAAAAATATTAATTAATAGATTTTAGAAATTCGTAAAAATTTAAATTAGCCCTAAAACAATGCAAATAAGGAAACCATCACGATGATGACTTCAATAGATCTCCTTTGCCTCAATAAAATATTTGCAACATACAAACATATAATTTCTTGTTCAAATATTTGATTTTTTTAAAATTCAACAACAGTGTTAAAAGTATTTCAATGTCTATACTATGTTTTTTTCTTCTTTTTTTCAAATAATTTCACTCGCGTAAATGACATTCAAATCGAGTTTACTAATTCTTTAAAACTAATACTTAATTCCTTAATTACATTATAATTCTCTTTTATTAATGATGTGAACTTTAGAAAAAGTTAGTAAAAACCGGAATAACTTTATGGCTCTTTATGGGAATATTTTCTTGACTGATTTAAATTTTGTATTTCATCTTTTAACATCATAAATGTTAAAACGATTTTTTTAAAAAGAAATATTTAAATATACAAATTAATTTTCTGTTTGATTGATAATCACTGATGGTAGCCGTATAAAAATAGTTAGATAAGAAGGCTCGCATTCTAGTAGTAGAAAATTAATTTATTAACGACTTCTTCATTGCTCTTTTTATGATGTTACAGCCTAATCTTCAAAACATTGAATTATAATCAAGAAGAATACAGAACAAAAATGAAGAATGAGATGAATATATTACATTTTAAGCATATCCATCATTCGTTATAGTTTTTTTTAGTTTTGAAAAGAAAAAAAGTTTTTATGACAATATTTGAAATATTCAAATTTAATTATTCAATTACTTTCATCTAAATTGATTTTATCACCAAATCTTAATGGAAACTGAAATTCAAAGCAAAACAAAATAATAAGAAAAATATGATAGTTTCGATCTATTTTATTGTATTATATACTTTTTAGTCTCTCGTGAGTACTTTTTTGATATTTATATTACATTGATTCGTTTATTTTATTTTCAAATTTTTATTCGACAAAAAGACTATTCACAAACTGATTAAATCAGGTATGCGAAGAATATGAATGAAGTTAACAACAGGAAATTTTTACGAATTCTTTGCTCTGCTTTACTTTCTAGTGTTTTAAATTTTTTTATGTCCCATTGAATGTAAAGACACAAATTATGCATGATTTATTGCACGATTAAAAATTTTCTATTGCAATTTTACTTAATTTATTCCTTGAAAAAAACGAGAACAAGTTTTATTAAACTACAAAACACTTGAACAAATACAGTAGTTAAACATACAAATTCGCATTTATAAATATTTACCAGCAAATACAATTAGGTATTATGGGTATTATTATAATTTTATTGGTTGTTTGTTTTCTTTAATTAGTTTTTTTATTCCTAAATGGTAAAGTGCAATTTTTTAAAAAGAAAAAAGAAAATTTAATTTTTGTTATTGAAAAATTTCATTTATTTTAATTTACAAATTTTAGTTCATTCATCTATTGCCAAAATCATGATTTTGCATGCACATGTTTTGGTGAATAGATATTAACAAATTTAGATACCTAGCTTAGAAATTTAAAACTCAAAATTTGAAAAAAAAAAATATCATATGCATAGTAATTAAACAAAATTAAATTATGTTTAAGTTTTGTTGCCGCTTGTTATTGTTAAAAATTCATTCCATAATTTTATTTTACGATATCCCAATTGAGTCATAAAAAAGGAGTAAGCAGGTAAAGTAAAGTCCATTCAAGATGAGTTTATAAATATTTTATAAGCATATTGGAGATTTGAGTTTTACAATTTTATGAAGGAGTTTTCTTGATATTTTTACTCTCTACAGTAAAATATAATAACACTGAATGACTTTCAAGCAAGTATCAAAGGAGTCATAATACGTCTTAATCCCATTTATTTTATGATGTTTTATGAGCTTGAAGTTTTACCGAAATATTGCCAATGCATAATATTTGTGTATAGAACCACAAAAAAAGTAAAAAAGCATCTGCTGAATAATAATTCTACTACCTGAAGAAGTCTAATGTTATATGATTACAAATTTATGCGCTTAAATACTGTAATAAGCATACCATAAATGAGCTAATCTATAGCATTTTAGAAAGATAAAATATTTTTTATGCATCATGCTAATACAATAGATTATTATGTCGAACGATCAAGTTACTCATCTCATTCTTGATTTATGAATAAAAAATATTTACTATTCATATTTTGATGAAAGTATATTTTGCTTGTTTTTTATTATTATCAAACTTGTAACAAATTTATTCTACATGAAAGCCTATGAAAGGATAAATAAATATTTCAATATGTAAGAAGAATTTACGGTGATACATATTGAGTTTTATGATGTAAAGGTTTTTAGCGCATTTTCCCCTTGGGAAAAGGACGCTATTGTCCGCACTTTGTCCATCCGTCCGTCCGTCTGTCTGTCTGTCTGTCTGTCTGTCACCGCATCTCCTCCTCAGGGTTAAGCTTTTTTGATGCGGTTTTTGGCTTAAAATGTGTGTAGTATGTCTGGCTAGAGCTGGCGAAAAAATCAGCACGAATGGTCACTTCCTCTGCTGGAACCAGCGTAAAAAGTGCCAAAATGCCATTTCTTTGTATGTGTTAGTGTGGTCGAATGCACTAAAATGTTGACTTTTCAAAAACTCAGCCTTCCTTGGTTCAAATCCCACTGATGACATTTTTTTTTTTTTTTTTGCTTTTTTGATACTTTTTTGATTTCTAATGACATATAACATTATACAATATTTTCATACAATTTTCATAGATAATTACTCTTTTTTATATTTTTTTGATATTTTAGTTGTTTAGTTTTCTATTTTTATGGACTTTTCATAGTTTTTCCGGAAAATTTTGTAAAAATTATAAAAACTTACACTTATATAAAAAAAATCATCAATATAAATAATCAAATTGTCACATGAACATTTCATAAAAAGAGCGTCAGTGGCGTAATTGGTAGAGCGCACGACTACTAATGTGGAGGTCAAAGGTTTGATCCTAGCCCCCGGCAAGTTATTTTTTTGCTTTTTTTATTTTTTTTAGATTCTATGTCGCATAATTTTTTTATCGTTTTTTTTTGCTGTCAATTTTAAATTTTTGGTAAATAATGAATGGTTATAGTTAAATATTTGGCTTTGTACTTTTGGGGTTTTAGTTCTTTGTTTATTTACTGATCGCGGAAAATGCGCTTTCGTCGGTCACGAGTGACCACGTTGATACTAGTTTTTCTTTTATTGTAGTGTCAATTTCTTTTATGTTTCAAGGATTTAATAGTCAGTATTCCATTATTTGATTGCGGTCTATCTTTATCTTTATTTCTTTACACATTTCAAATTTTTTTATGTTTATTACTAAAAGGTTACTTTTATTATATTTCAATCCTTATTCCTTTTCACTACTTTATAATATTATTCAAGTCATAAATAGAATAAAGGAGAATAAAAATCTTTTTCAAAAAATGAAAGTTTTTAAATGATAAAAAAAAAAAAAAAAAAAAAAAAAAAACAGTTTTTTTTATTTATTGTAATCCTGCATTTTTATTTTTCATTGTGAAATGCAAGAATTTTTTGACTCTTTTTTTTAAACTTTAAATTTAAAATAAATTCAGATTCTTTTGAAATATTTTTGTCAATTTGTCCATCTTAGTCTCACCACTGTTTATTTTTAAAAAAGATATTTCTCCATATTGTAGAGCGTAAAAAATAAGTCTAAAAAAAAAATAAAAATATGTATTGATGTAAAATTATGAGATTACAAGAAACCATTTAAGTTTTTAAAGCATGGGACTAAATAAAACAATGTTGAACAAAGTACGTCTGAAGATTAAATCCGTTAATTCTTAAGAGAATCATTCGATATATTGATGACATTCAAAGGCAAAAGTAAGAGGTTTTAAACAAATTAGAATTATTAGAGATTGAAGAATCAATATTATATTGAATTGACTTCTATGCCATTCAAAATCAAGATGGGTAGATTCTTACTTACAATTCACTGAGTGAAAGAAGTGTATAATGTGTATTTATAGGTTGAGTAATAAGTGACATTGATTGATGTTAAAGCTTTCAGATCTCAGCTCACACACATTTCTTCCATATCTTTTGTAATACACGATTGAAAAAAAAAAGAAATGAAAGAAAGAAGTATTTTATTTTAAGACTAGTAATATCTTAAACGGTAATCAAAACGATTCAATCGTTCATGAAATTTCGAATGATATTGAAAGGCATTAAATAAATGAATAGCTAAGATATATATTTAAGGGGGTGCGAAACAATAAGTGCTTTTTAATGAGGGCGATCAATCAAACTTTTCTCTTTCTCATCTTGACTGTATCCAATTTTTTTTCTTCCTTTTTCTCGATAAAATAAAAATTGCACTAAAGAAAAAATATTTTTTTATTCCAATCTCTCAATTTTTATTTAACAATGCAGAATGAAGAAAAAAGTTGATCCAAAATCCTTGTCACACAGAATAGAGCTTTGAACAGTGAAAATATTTCATTCAATTAAATTTCGTCTTGCGATATTTGTTTCATTCCATTTTGACTGTATTAGACAAATGTTTTAGTAAAAATCAATTAGGGTAAAAAAATATTGAAATTCGTACGAACAAATTTACAAAAAAGTTTTATTTTGCAATTTTCGAACTTGAAAAAATTACCATTAAACTAAACATCGGTCACATGTTAAAATCTTTAACTTTGCTGGTACAGTCAACTTTCCAACTAAATTAAGTCAAAATATAAATAATTGCTATATAAACTGCTTATCGGTAAAAAATCCACTTCATTCCAAATATTGAAATTCGTATAGAAAAAAATATTGAAATTCGTACAAAATTTCAATAGTAGGCGTTGAAGAATTTCAATTATTTTTGTGTAAACAAATTTAAACAATTAAATTTAAAGCATAAATAAGCTGCGCAGGATGATTAAAAACCTCTTTAAACAAAAATACTGCAAGAATATTAATTTTTTCCCCAAGTTTTGGATGCAAAAGTTGTGAGTACTTGTTGCACAAATTTCAATATTTCAGTGTACGAATTTCAATATTTGGAATAAAGTGGATTTTTAACTGCTTTATGCTGCACAAACTGCTCTTTTCAAGTTTGAATAAAAAAATATGGAGGACAAGCAAAGTCCTAGGGAAAATTTGGGAAATCAGCAATGTTTCCAATGAAAGTTGCAGGATTAATTTTTTTTTCATTTTGTACAAATTTCAATATTTTTACACAACTACCAAAACTCCAAAGAAGTGTACAATAACAATTTTGTTTTCCTTTGACCTTCTATTATGAGAAATTTTTTTAAAACTTCTATCCATACAATCTTATTTTTAAAAAATCCTGAAAAAATCACACTATAAGAAGCTCGTTCATCTATATGCCAGCTTTATCTTCATACATATACTTTATATTTCATATGCCAAAAGCGATTGAATAAGTTCAATGAAGCAGAATTGCTTTCCAATTAAGAGAACTAACTAAAAGTCTCCAAGAAAATATTCCCTCATGGATTTTGAAAAGATTTAGAAAATAAAAGAATGAAGATATTTCCCTCATCATCATCATTTTCTCTCCTTAGAATCCCAATTGTGAAAAATCTCATTTAATTAAAATGCATTTTCAATATCAATATTTCATTCCAATTGAACCAAGAGACTTGTTCATTCTATCATTCTGTTTTATGGTGGTGTTAAGTAGAAGTTTTTAGAAGATGTTATTGGAACTGTTGTTAAACTCTAAGAGTCTTCGAACGAAGATATTGCCATAGAGCTAACTGTTGATGATGATAAAGTTTTCAATTTAAAATCTTTCTAATTGGATGTCTTCATCCTTTATCAATTTGAAATTGAAGATGTTTTTGGAAAAGGAAGAAAGGGAGACTATTTTACAATTGTGCTTCAAGGCGTCGTTTGAATAACGACAATTGTCTCAATTTCATACATCTTTTCAGTTTCTTCCTCTAGTTTTTTTTCTTTTTATTTGTCTCAATTTATAGAATAAAAATTATTTTCTCCATTCAATTCTACTTTAGAAAATGAAACTTTTCCTTCAGCATTCATGACGATATCGTCAACACATTGCCGGAGGGTTTTCTGAAAATTAATTAATTTAAAAGATTAATATTACTAAAACTTTGTCCATTTTCAAAAATTTATTCAGATTACAAAATCCAGAAATGAATTTGTGTTTTCGATTATCGATTATCTGATATAGTATTTTTCTTTTATTAAAACAACTTAAAAGTAATAACTGTAATTCTGATACAGGAATACTACATACTGACATAAACTAGGTGGGCAAAATAGTTATTTTTCTTTGAAAAATGCATTTCAAAAACTGTATTTCATAGAACATTTAAAAGGAGCGACACAGCAGTATACTGCAGTACAGAAGTTTAAGGGTGGCATTCAATTGAGTGAGCTATCATTTGTGCACACAAAATCGGAAATTTTATATACCTAAATCCTCTTTTTAACTTTACCGAAACTAATTTCCAATAGAAATTTTTAAAAAGTTAACAAACAAACAAAAATATTATAATTGATGAAAGTCTAGGTTTGTAAATAATAACACATAGTGAAGATGCAGAAAGTAAAAAAGGCACTTTTTTGTACAATTGAAAGATACATTGTAATTAAAAAATCACAAGGAGAAAGAATCTTTTTATCTCATTGCGACATTTATGTTTCTTATAATAATGAACATGTGGATAACAATGATGCGGTATATCTATAAGTAATTGTTAGAGAAAAATTCACATCTCTTGCAAAAACAGTAATGACAAAAAACTACAATCAATGAGATGAAAAAGCAAAAGTCGTAATTCATTTAGTATAATGAAAAATGGGAATTTTACGAGAATCTACCTTTTCATTCATCGATGTCATTTCTTTTATCTGACTTCAGTCGCATTTTCTTTTTGATTTTTATATCACTATTTTCCTTTCGGTTAAGTCTCTTCCAAGTCTCTTCTGATTGCATTCTTTTGGTTTTATATACTCTCTTTGGTTTTCTTTGTTAAATGGTGAGAAAAGCATTTTTTTTATTAAACGAATGTGGAATTATTTGCAGTTACTGGATCAATGAAAGAAACGATTTCATTTGTCATTTTTAACTATTTTCTCTTTCTTCTTTACCGCATCGAAAGGATCCATTATCCTTTTTTTTTTCTTTTTTTCTCTTTTATTTTTTTTTCTAAGTTTTTTATGTCATGGATCTTGTATTAAGTGACAAAATTATCACTCGTTTAAAAATTCTTCGGCTTCTTTAATAAATTCCTCAAACAAAAGTGGACTTTTGTTTTGATTTTTTTTTTAAATTGTATTGCTTTGATAAATCTAATACTTCTCTCTTCCTCTCTATTTCTTTGGTTCGACATAATTTTTGCTGCTAGGTTTTTTACTCATTGTAATATAAAAAATCCATGAAATTAGTCCTCTTACATTATTTTGTAACTTAAGAAGATCATCAACACTATGTTTATTATATACATATATATAATTTTGAAGGTGTTGAAGAAAATGGCATAGTAATATCAACATACAACGAACATGAAAGATAAACGAAAGTAAAACTTTGAAGAACCCTTAAGAATCATAAATTTTCATTATAGTAAGGATTTTCTTCATTGCTTATTGCCGCTTAATCTGAAAATTTTTCAATTTTCAAGATTTGAAATCTCTTTAAGCTTTTAAGAAATTATAGAGAGAAAAATAAAATTTAAAATTATGGACTTATGCACACAGCTTATATTTTTAATATAAGGGAAAAATTGAACATTAATATTACCTTACATATTTGTTGATTCCAAATGAGTATCAGCTTCTTGTACAGACACTAAAACAGAGTCATAATCTATTATTGTTTTAAAATGAAAGTTACTTTAATAAACCTTCAAATGGATTTTGACATAATTTCATGAGCTTCGTTGTACTGAAAAATCCAATTAAAAAGTACAAAAAGTGCAATGTATATATACATCAATAAAAACCAATTTTCAATTTTCATGATGCTTAATTGGCATGAAAAAGTTGAAATGAATTTTTCCTCTGTTTCTGTGTATTTTATTTTCTTTTGCTCTTTAGAGATCTTGTACATACATAAAACTCATTTGTACTCGTAGAATGAATGGGTAAAAAAATATTAATGAAAATTTTGCCCCAACAAAAAAAGAAAATAATTGAATTCAATAAAACATTTATACAAACATCAACTTTTTCCGCGTCTACGCCACAACAACAATTTTTAACTCAGACGACAATTTTATTATTTGCATTGAATTAACATTATGAGCATATTGATGAATTGAGTAGTCGTGAGTTTATTTTAAAGGAGAGGAACTCTTTTTTGAATTCATTAAAATTAATTTATATAATGAAAATGTGAATATAAAGTGCAGTGACTTGCAAACAACAGAAATTATTTTACCTTCGAACGCGCATCGTCGATTGGTGTATGATGAAAAATTATTTTTTAAAAAAAAAAAATCATTTCTGAACTTTTTCTGTGACTTTAACCGGTGCGAAATTAAATTAAACGAAAAAACGCAAAAACCAAATAATATACGAGTGGAAAAACACATAAATAAATAATTTTCTCGCAATCACAAATTATTTTTGTACCTTTCATTCTGCACACGTTAAAAATTATTGTTGATTCGATGAAAATATATTGTGCGAATATTTTGTGGTGAACGTATATGAAGCTTAATTTTAAACTTTGCTTCATTTCTTTACTGTTTGCTAAATTTTTAGTGCATTTTTAATGAATATTTTGCTGAACGTTTTTGTTTATTCTGCCAGTTTTACTCTGTGGCTGATAATTCAAAATCAAAAATAAATTCTTGATTAAAAATCTAGAAAAAAATTCAGCAAAACTTTTACTAATATTAAAATTGAAAATCTAAGTCGATTTTTTAAAATTTTAGATTGATTATTTGGAATTAAATTTTGATTTTAAACTAAAAAAATGTTAGTAAGCCTTTTAAGAATCTATTGGAGTTTTTACCACAAACTATTATCCAATTAATATTTAAAAATATTTAACATGAATTTAAGAATCGTTTCTACATATTTGCATTATTACAACTTTTAGGCACAAAAGAATTATAACGCCCCATTGAATATATTAAAACACTTCAGTACTTTTAATTTCTCACACATACTTATACTCCTTATATATATTTATCCACTTTTTAACATAAAAATTTATTATTTTATTTAGATTTATTATGAATCAAGGATAAAATTTGAAGAAAAAAATCATGTTACTAAAAAATAAAAAATAGATTTTATCTAAGTATTTTCAAGAATGAATTTCCAGTCATCAATTTCCTGCTGTATTCAATTGATGCTTTTCATGTGCCATTATTGTCATGCCTCCTTCCTTTTATATGTTGTATTTATTTCTTTTTTTTCAATGGTCAGCATCCAGTTTGCTAGCATGAATTCAATTATTTAGTCTGATTTCATGATTTTTTTCTGGTTTAGTAAATTGATTCGTCAGGCTAACCTTTTCTAACACTTTTTATTGTTCAAAAATTCAATGCTGATTATTTTGGGTTTTGTCAACGTTTTGTTAGAAATTCTAAAATATATTGCACATATTGCTATGAGCTGTGTGTTACCTCAAATTCTTTCTTTCCATCTCTTTTCCGTTTACCGAATGACGAAAGAATCTTGTTCATGCTGACATTTTTAGCGCATTTTTGAAAACTTGTTTTCAAAAAGGAAGCTCAATCATACACTTTGATCGGCAGCAAATTTTTGAAAAACTATCTTTTGATCTAGACATCGTAGAGAGCTCGGGTTTGTTTTATTAGCTTCGTTTAATAAAGTTATTGTGGCCACGGCTATTTAGAAGTCTTAAAATTGAGTTTAAACACCTTAATTATCAAACTTTTAATTTTTTCATACAAACAAAATATGAGTGCGTTTAGAAATTTGAAATTTAACGGTAAAAAGTAATGGATGCGTTCAGAAATTTAAATTTTTTTCTAACGGAAAAATTTGAATTTCAGAAAACCGTTAAATCGTAAGAATATTTTTTGCATTGCATGTTATGAAAATCGATTTTAATGTATAAACTTTAAGAGAAAGTAAGGTTTTTGATCATTCCACAATGGTCTGAAATCGAAAAAAGTGTCCAAAATTTATATTTTGTTGTAAACTTTATAGGTCGCAAAGTTTTGTTTGATTTTCTTTATTTTGAAAGTGTTAATAGCTTTGTCATGTCTTAATCATACATCTCTGAAAATATGAGCTTATGACATTAAGGATAAATATGATTTTTCATTAAAAATTTGAAATCGTTTGTCAAAAAATTTTGTGCACAAGCAAATTTGTATGGAAAAATTTAGAAAAACAAGTGAAATTAAATTACAAATATCTAAAAAATATCTAAAGTTTTGGAAATTTTCAAAATTTTAATTGCATTTTCCCTAATGATAAAGCAATCTGCTAATGTTTTATAAGCTTTAACATAAAATTTGAGCATTAATTAACGTATTGACAGTGATTAGGACATAGAACAAACAAGGGAAAGTGGAAAAATTTATGAAAACTTTTTCATGGTGTTTTTGTAAACAAATTTTTCGTGACTTTGGTTAATGATTGACAGAGTTAGACAACGATTGGAAGCTTGATATTTTCACAGAAGATGCGTCAGTTTATGTTTTATAATACTGCATTCAAAAGATGAGGTTTAAAAGACACGACTTAAAATAAATTTTGGACACTTTTTTCGATTTCAGACCATTGTGCATTCATTTTAGAAAAGGAGTTTTGATCATTAATTTTAAGCTTTTTGTAGTAATATTATGACTAAAGAAACAGCAATAGAGTTTTAAAACTTGTCCATCTTTTCTATTAAATCAATTGCTAATCGCTGCGCCAAAAATGCGCTAAAGTCCCTCGATATAAAACACGAGGACTTTTGTAATTTTTTTATTATTTTGCACACACATTCTTTTGAAACAGTAAAAAATTGTAATTTTTATGCTTATTAACTCAAATAGCAGAAAAACTCAAAGAAATCCTTACTGTTTATTCTTTTTTCTTACTTTACCGACCTTTACATCGCTTTACATTCAAATCTACATTGAATGTGTTTGTGTCATCATAGTTCTTTTCAAAAATCTTACCTAGAATAAATAAATAATTTTGGCAGAATACATTGGTATCTTGCTACCACAGAGTCTCTCGCAATATTCTTTTACTCTTGAAAAGGATAAGTCCGACAAAAGTAAACAAATAAATCAGTTGGAGCACGATTTTGTTCACTAATACTTGAAAATTTCACCTGGAATTTTTTCTTTGTGCAAAAATTTTCTTTTGTCATTTTTTTCTAATAAATTGATGTTTGGATATATGTATGTGAAATAGAAAATGAAAACTTGTACATCTACAACTTATAGATAGCTTACAGATTACTAAAATTCATTACGCAAGATTAAGTTTAATAAAACACTCAATATTTTTTCTTTTATATTAAATAGGTATATTAATAGATAAAACATAATATTAACATATAGATCTTTATTATTTGTTCACATTATTACCAAAAATGCTTTAAAAACAATTGAATATAGGAAAAATTATATCCTGATTAAAATAAAACTTCTAATATTGTTATATTTATAGCTATTTAAAGTTAAATTGACTATTGTTTGTTTATTTTTCAACTTTCTGTCCTCGTTCATTTTTCAATAAATTACGCAATAAATAAACATATGTAGGTTCATCGCCATAGTATAAATAGCATATGAATAAGAAAAGAACAATAATCACGTAATCGTAGTTTTTAATAATTTTGCGGGGGGATAATGGCAATTTGTTTCCAATTATGCGGCTATACAATAAACAATTTTGATTTTCCTTCTTCTCTCCGTTTTTTGCCATACTTTTCCTTTCTTTTTTGACTGACTCGTGTACTGATCTCGGATATTGAAGAAAAAACAACGTTTAATAAAAGTCAAACTGAATGGAAATATAGGCAATAAAGAAATTCTTTTCATCATTTATATTATATTGTTAATAATAAGTGTATATACATAACAGCACATTGAATATCCACTTGATGAGGCTTTTAAAATGCGCTTAAAATGATGTAAATTTTATGCAAATATTCATTCCGCTATTCAACATTCTTTTCCTTCTTCATATTTCTTTCTGTTTTCATCTGAATAACTAATATATTCAAAAGTATGTAGTTAACATGCCTTAGCTATTTGATGTAGTTCGTTTGTAGCTGCCACAAAGATTCAATTAAGAAATATAAAACAGATTTTCTCTTCCTCAGAGTTTTTAGTTTCATTCATTTTGAATTTTCGAATTTTAAATAAAAAAAAAGTAATTAATTCAATGAAGCAAAATAAAATTATCAAAAATAGTAAAATGTCTGAATGATGAGAATCAGTTTCTACACCTATTTAGTCGAAAATTTGATGATATAACAGCCTTAATAACGTTTGAAAAATAGAGAGTTTTTTTAGAGTTAATTAACAACCAAAAAAAGATGAACTTTAGATCAATAAAAAAATAAGATGACGATGAAAAAAATTAATAACACACACATAAATCTGCATATTAAATGGATATTTTTAAAGGCTTTGGATTGTAAAATTCTCAGTTAAGTTAATTTATTCTTCGGCGTTTAAAAATTTAATTTAAAATTGATTTTTTCGTGGCTCTTATTATGTGTACGCTATTTGCCTTCTATGGACTGATTACAATCTCACTGACTTATTTTCTATCACTTCTTTTATCATCAAATCTTTTCTTTCTTCTTTTCGTATTCTTCTCTTTATTAGCTTTTTTCATTTGGTGATCATCATTTTTTTATATTCTTCACTCATAGATGATTATTATCTATGTGAGGCTATTTTTATGACCAATTCATTTTCCAAAATATTGTTTCACCTTATAGATGATGTTAGTGATGATTATGGTAGAATACCAAAGTTTTGTCACGTTTTTACCATAAAGTAATTAATTTTAATTGTAAACGTGAATTTATGTATGACTTCATAAAGCGTAAATTTAATCAAATAATTTTTTTTAAAAAAATCGAAAAATTACCTAATTTAATTAAATTTATATTAGTTCCAAGAGTGTGAATTTTTAATGTTTATTTTATCTCATTACTTTCCGTGAAATTATTTCAATAATCATAATTTTTTTAAAAACTCTTTAACATTAAATTTAAAGTTAAAGCTGTCAAACATTTCCCGCATAAAAATTGTCTAAATACGAAAAAGAAAAAAAAAAAAATAAAGATAAAAAAGTCAATTTTCGTTTAAAACTTATATTTTTGAATATATTTTGGATGCTTAATTAAAATATCTTCTTGAAAAAATTGAAAAAAGTTATCGTGGTGGTGACATTTAGTGAAATTTATGACACACATTTTGGTGTGTGTTTTAAATGTTATATCTTAATTATTGGTGTGTTTTCTTACCTGTCGTCTTCTCCATCTTTTTTTTTTATTCAGTTTACTGCTGTTTCTATTTTATCATCTTCATTTTTTATATATATATCGATATTTATATGAAAATCGTTTATAATGTGATAAGTAGTTTTGGATAGAATTTTTCCTTCAAAAATAATGAATCTGAAGAAAAAAGAATCCATTTTTTTCTCATGTACTAATTGAATCCCCAAGACACTCAAATTTGTTATTGACGCTTTATTCATTTTATATGTAGATATTTTTTGTTGAGTATATTAAACTAAATTACCTACTATGAAATAACTATAGCATAAAGACTCAACGAACTGTTTTTCAGATTGTAAAATTTTTATTCGTTTATGACTTTAGAAGTAAGCAATTTAGGTTGTGGATGAAACCCAATTATCGTGTCGTTATTATAATCCTCAAATGCGGTACATGTGTAAGATGTTCGATGATATCATCAGGAGTTTATATTGACGCACATCAACTTGAAATTCATTATTATGATTATTGTTGTCCATGTTTACAAGCAATATTTTATAATCCAAAAAAATATATAAACTTTACTGAAATGTGACAAGCCAAAATACAAAAAAACGTAAATGACAAAGAACTAGTAAAGAGATTAAAATTTCATTTTCTTTTTCATTCTCTGTGTCATCTATTTAAAAAAAAAATGAATATTTAAATAAATTGACACAAGGAATATGTACATATGTTCAATAGCTAATATTACTGTCACTATTCATTTCATTTGACATTCATTTTGTCATCACAATTGATCGTTTTTAAATTGGATTGCATTGAATAGAGCCAATTATTTACTTTGTACATCTATGTATGAATAGATTTGTAAAAACTTAAAGAATAATTGAAATTCACAGAATTTGAAATTTACTCAAATACTTTCTTAATTTTTATCATTTAAATTTTACATTTTTTATATCCTGTTTAATTTAAAAAATTATAAAAAAAATAATAAATGAAAATAATCTATGTATACACGATATTATAGTTTACGATTAACAAGGCCATAAATCTGGATAAATCAGCATATAATCAATGAATAAAAAACATATAAATTGAGCCTTTTCAACGCATCATCACGTCATAATACCAGTGGTATTAAAATATCGATTTATAGTATTCAGAAATGACAATTTATTTTTTTATATTTTCATTTTTCTCGCTTGGCGTTCAAAAGATCTTTAAACGTATTAACGATTGGACTTTAATGATCGGCAAAGAGTTTTCATTTTTTTTCTTCATTATATTATATTTATCGAGTGAGAAAGACGCAGAATAAAAATGACATCAAGAGGCGGCATCGGCACTTGTTTGTGCTCAATAAACGGTGATGGTTTTGAATCGTTTACTCCACATAATATTCCTTTTTTTCTCCTTTCATATGATTTCTTTCTCTCTCTTTCTGACTCTAATGTAAAGTCCAAAAATATCAATAATTTATTCTATTTTTGATGCTTATTTTTTTTCTACTTAAGTTTTCAAATATTTTATTCAAATTATGATACTGCGAGTGTCTAACAAAGAGAGATGAAATTAACTAAATACATGTAAATGGTTATTTGACCCATTTCAATGTAAATTAATTTAAAAAGGAGAAAATTAAAAGTGATAATGTCTAAAACTAGTAAGACATTAAAATTTTAATTTGTTTGAAGAATAAATTTTCAAACGTTTTTGAACCAATAGTCCATGATTGAAAAGAGTAATTTAGATTTTAAAAAATATTTTTTAAAATAATTTATTGTCATAAATTTGAATTAGTTCTATAAATGTCATTAAAACTGTGTAATCTTACATTATTTGATAAAATTAAGAACGTTAAAAAATCAACGAAAAATATGAAAAAAAAAAACTTTTTGAATATTTAAATTTAAATTAATTAAATGACTAAAAATGAATGAATGAAGAAAATTCACATGCATTCATTAAATTGTGGACTTAAATGAAGACATTTTATGCATAAAATGCGAATGAAAGCTGTCATTTAAACTATGGACATGAAATATCATCAACATGATGGATAAAACTACAACAAACCATTCCCAAATATTATCACTTCCAATTTAAGAAATAATAAATTTTAAACATGTTTAGCATTTAAAAGTTCTTATTCACTCATTCATTCTTTCTCCTTACACGCTTTCTGCTCTTTTAATTTTTATGTAATGAGGTAATTAAATTTGCATTTTTTTCAGTTTCTTATTCGCTTTCATATGGTTCTTTATTTTACATTACTAAACACATTTTGTTGAATATCTCTGGTAAATTTTATGTTTTCCTTTCTTTCTGTGCTTTCATCTTTTACTCATGAACATTAAATGTCTATCTAAATACGGGTAATTACGTCAAAGTGAATTGCTTATTCACTAAAAAGAGCAATAAAGAAGAAGAAAATTATGAAAAAATGAAATAAAAAACAACACGTTGTCTTTCACACTATTTGCCACCACTCATAAGTAAGTGTAGTTTGTAGTTCATTATTCAGAGCTACGGCAAAAAAAATGATTGTGTTCCCTTATTTTCCCTCATAATTTTCTAGGTCATAAATAATGGATAAGAATGAAAAATATGTTACATGTTAGACTTGTCCAATTATCATTTCAACTTTTATATTATAAATAACCATAATTAAGAAAGAACCAAGTTTAATTTTATTTCTTAAGTTTTTGAGTTTGTATTAAAAAAAATTTAAAACAACTAAAAATTTAATTGGAATGTTGTGAAGAAATAAAAATTATATGGAAATGTTTATTTGCTTTTATTTTATTTCACTTTTTTACTTTTCTTTAATCATTATTAATTATTTGTTAGAGTAATTTTTTTTATTATTTATATTAAATTATTTTATACAGCGCTAGAACATATGATTCTTCATAAAGGCATAAACAACAAAAAAAAAAAAAACATTCAGTTTTTCATGCTTCAAGGATCATCTTATGCTCTTCAAAAAATAATTATTATTTCACAAGCAACTAAATGAAGGAGTTTTATGGAGCAAAAGAAATTGAACGTGGCAGTTTGAGGATGTCACTCGTAATTTATTGTAGCTTAGATAACATTTAAGAATAAAGTCCTTCATACCATTCTTACTTTCATTCTCAGGTACATAAACTTTCATTTATTTTTTGGCTTATTTTCATTGACATTTCATTCTTCAAGGGTTGTATTAACATTTTAAATGCTGGATTTACATCATTCATATTTTTTTTTCTTTTCTTCTTTTAAAATTGTGTATTGCCTCTGCTTTTGGAGACATTTTTGTATTTTTTGATGCGTTACGTTATGTATTGTGTAGATGTAGTGAAGTTATTAACGGTAGATTAAACATTAAGTCTGGGGACATTAATTTTACGGGTATTTTGCAAAATAAAATATTGATGATGAAATCTTTTTTTTTTTTCATTATTATCAAATGCCGAAAAGAATATTTGAATCTGTTCTTTTTCTTATTTATCTTTTACCAAATGGAATTTATTCAGTTGTAAGGAATTTAATCTACGCTCTGATCTTTTGGCTTCTTGCAAGAAATTAAATGAGAAATTTAAAATACTTGACCAACTTTTACCTTCCTTTCATCATTTTGTTCAATAATTTGTAAAAAAAAATAACACGTTCCAATTTTATCAAAATTTTGATTTTTTAAAATTATTTCTGCATTTTGGAATAAATTTATAGGAAAAAATCTAGATGTCATTAAAACGTATTCATTTCTAATCCAAATATTTATTTTTAAATTTCATCCTTGACTTGAGTACGTACAAAAACACACACAACTGCTGGGTTCATGTATTTTTCTATTGACATTTTGACAAACATTAATTCCTTTTGACAAAAAAGTATTCGAACGAAATCTATACTTTTTGAAATTTCCTTTTGCCAAAAAATATTTGATTCAAAAAATAAGAAAAGAAGGTGAATGGAGAAATTTTTAATGCTCGAGATGATAATAATAATTGAAGGACGTATGGGACATGAGATTAAAATTACGAGGGATTCCTCAGAAATTAATCGTGTGGAAAGGACTCTTTCATATGCAGACAGCAATTATAGTATATTTTCCGTTTCTTTCCTTTTGAGTTTATGGAAGTATGTACAATATATTACATGATTTTGGTTTTTCGAAATGGATTACTTCTTCACAAACGAAAAAAAAAAACACATTTTTTTATATTGGTCATATCAAAGTTGGTAACCAAATAGCAGACACTCGGTCAAATATCAAGTCAATACTACTTCATGTATGAACGTTTTTGTAAATTAAAAACTAAAATTTATTTCTGTTTAATTCAAATACATATTTTATGAAGAAAATAAAAGTTATATCGACAAAAAATCTAACTATCTGTCTTATAAAATGATTTTTTTTTCTTAATTTGTATGCCTCTTTAGATGATTAACTTAGTTTGATTTTATCTTTCTAAAGGAATTCTATTAACTTGTTTTCACTATCGTTGTTATAATTCTTTCCTCATGTCAAATTTCTAATTCAATGAACAAAACATTAATATGAAATTAAATAAAATATTTAGAATGATAAATTTTGTTTGTTTTCTTTAAAAAGGTAAGTATAGTGTTAAGTGTAGGGATGTTTACTGTAAAAAAATCAAATATTTGAGTGAACTTTTGGTGATAATATCAATTCTAGTGATGTTGTTAAATTTTAACTTTTATTCTCTATAGTTTTTTTTTAACTTTTATTCTCTATAGTTTTTTTTTGTATTTAACTTTAATTTTTGAGTTTTTTTAGTGTTTTATTAAATATTTTGAAAAAATTAATATCCCTAGTTGAGTCATTCAAATAAACGTCTACAAATATGTGAAAAATGCAAACATAAAATGGTATCAAAAATCATCTCTTATACAATCCAAATTGAAATTGACAGAGCAAACTGACAAACACAAAATTATAGACAAGGGAAAAAAAATTAATAATTAAACTATTCATGGGTGGTCATATCAGATTTTTCAATAAAATTGGACTTCTTACTTTTCTTATTGTAGTTTGAGCGTATTAAAAAATACAAAGTGTTTTAACATTAATCATCTTAAAATATTAAATGATTTGTAAATTAAACATATTATTGAAAAATAAATATAATTCTGGAAAAAAATAACATCGAACTGTTTAGAATAAGCACTTAAAAAAAAGGAAATTGAATTCCATAAGAATTAAACATCAAGATTAGATTGATTTTATTGAAATATTCATGTCAATATGATATGCATAACCAATGATGGTATAATATATTGTTATTCTATTGAATATGCATATCTTTTCCAAAAATTAATAATAAATTAATGAATTAAAAAAAAAAATGATTTGGTTTTTAGTAATTATGGTAGTTATTAAACACTCAAATTATTAACAATTCATATAAAATTTTTTTTTAAATTTTAAAAAAATACTTAATATAATAAATTCAAAATCTATGTAAAGTGTAGAATGATTTTTTTTTATTATTATTATTTATAATAATTTTCTTTTTCATGTTTTTATCGTTATTATGATTATACATACTTTAGTTATTTTCCGCTTAACCAAAAATGGATAGACATCAGCATATTCTTTAGTCAAATTTATTATCTTCATCTCTCATGTATAAATGTTCACATACTTATCATATATTTCTGTTCTTGTAAGTATTCACTATAATCATGATTATGAATTTCTCCAGTTGTTTTTTTTTTCTTTACATACTACACAAAGAATCTCAAACTTTATGATATGATTATAGTATTAAGAAAGCAAAACGACGACATATTACCCAAAAACGGAAAAAGAAGAAAAGCTTTGACATCTAATAATGTTCGCATTTTGTGGTGGCAGCAGTCATCAGCAAATAATATAGATTATTTTAGCCAGACTCGTTCAGACTCACATCATCAGCATCTTGAAGGGGAATAATAAAATTTTAATCAAAATAATGGAATCATCAGCATTATGCTTATTATATGATATGCAACCACGATCGAGCTTAGAAGTCTTTGAAATTAGGATATGAATAAAATAATCATGACTATAAATAGATTGTGTGACTATTTTTCCCCTCTAAGCTTTCATTATTATGGTTATTCTGTTTTTTAGAAGACAAATCACTATCAAGCGTAATTTATCAATAAAACTGAAGTTGGTTTATTTTTTCAACAATTTCTTTCGTCCACGAATGGAAAGCAAATAACGAAAAGTTTTATGTTGTTTATAAAACTAACGACATGATGCAAAAGAAGATGTTTAGATGGGGAAAAAAATGACAAACAACACATTATTAGTCATTTAGTTATGCTAGTTAGAATATAAAGCTGAAAGATGAATAAAAAAAAATCACAAAATAACTTAATTTATAATAAGGCACTATAGAGAGTATCCAACTGAGAATATTTGACTATCTCAAAAGCAGAATAGCTGCCTTTTTTTCTTTTATATTTATTTCGTTTTATTTACTCGTTCACATTCACGGACTATGAACACAATAACAAAGTGAATTTATTAGTGACAATAAATAAAATTGTCACAATATTCAAATTGCTCTTATTTTTTTGTTTCAAGCAATCTAGGGAGTTATTGTTGGACATTTTGCCCCCGTACATATATTGAAATTACAAGCGCTGACATATGTCATTTCTTGTTTATACCTTTCAATAACAAATGTCCTCCTAATTTTTCTTCCTTCTACTGGGCTTTTTTTGCGTTCCGGCTATTTCATTAATGTTAATTATCTATCCTTTTGCATTTACTCTCAACTTTTTAGGTGTATGAAGGAATTAAAAAAAAAAAAATAGATATGTAAGCACGTGAGCTCAACTTGACATTTATGACCTTAATTAAAATATACTAGAAAATGATTAACATCTATGTGCTATCCTTCGTTACACATTCTTTATTGTTCCTTTTTCTCCCTAACATCTTACATGTATTAATAAGTATGTATGTATTTAGTAAACTGGTAAGTCACGCTTGACATGAAATCATAAATTTCTTTGACAGTATTATATCCAAATAAATTTAATTTATTTATTGAATTGGATGTATCTGTAAATATAACTGTGTGTTTTGCTGTTTTGTTTGCATCATGAATGAATGTTTGGACTCTGATAAGAGTTATTATTTAAAAAAAACGACATTTAACATCAATAAACTTATGTTTACCCTCTGATTTTTTACCAATTAATCAATAGTACCATATGTTATCGATGATGGCAAAAATCCCGAATCATGCACGAGTACTAGGACCAATAAAAAGGGGAATATATTGATGGAATTGGAATAAAATATACGATAAATTCTCTGTTAATGTGGTTCAGTCCACTGCCCTTTCATTGTATACTTCTCTTTATGCTTCCATAAAAAAGTTATCATCATAAAGCACCAGAAAAATGTAATTTTTTGATAGTCCAATTAAATTACATTTTTTTTTTTTTTCAAACAAAATGTTTTGTGCATTTATATATATTTGACAAATGCTTATTTTTTCTTGTTATTATTTTATTCTGGTTCAGTTTATAAAATTGTCTGTTCTGTTCCTCTACTGATAACATTTTTAATAATGAATACGTTCAATGTGAATTGATTGATAATTTTTGCAATTGCAATAATTTTTAGCGCATTTTTGCAAAAAATGACGCTTATAGTTTCACTTTGTTCGGCTGGCTGGCTGTATGAGCTCTGAGATCTCAGAAACCAGACATAGTTAAGAGTTCTGTTATAATGAATTATCTTTCTACTATCGAGTTATTCCGGCATCGCTTATTGAAAAATCGTTAAACGATCCACTATTCCTGTAATCAACGATTTAACATTATATAAGGAAAAAAATTGTTGAAAACCTCTCGATAAAAATTTGAATTTTTTTTGACCGTTGGAATTTAAAAATTTTTTGACCGTTATTTTTGGTCGAAATTTTTTTCTTTCTTTTTGAAAGGTTTTGTACCAACAACTGCGAAGAGACTAAACTTTCGTTGGTTTCGAATAATTTAAAAAATTCCCGCACTTTTTTTCGGATGAATTTAAAATTTTCGAAATTGCTATAAAATAATTTTTTGCTAAAATGAACATTTTAAAGTTTAACTACATGACGTTATTCATTTAAAACACTTAATTAGTTTATAAATGAGCTTAATCAACATTTATAATTTTAGTTAAGCCAAAATTTAAACATTTTTTGATAAATTTTATTTTCTTCAATCAATGTAAACAAATGTGTTTGTTTACAAAAATATTCGAAAAGTAATGAGCAATTTATTACAAAAACTCAACAAAAACTGGTGTAACATGAATAAAAGTATTAAAATATATACTAATATGTTAATGAATAATAA